>CALNVZ010000649.1:25933525-25957778 GCA_940671915.1 Paracentrotus lividus
CCACATTGACTACACAACTGTGTTCAGCATATTGTACGTACACAACTGTTTTTCACATGAGCTTCACACGGTGTTTCCAGCACATGTACTTCACACGGTTTCACCATCAATGTACTCACCCGTGTGTTCAACAACATTTAGCTTCACAACTGTGTTTGTCACGAAAACATGTACTAACAACGGTTTCATATTGTACACTGACAACACGTGTCAGCAAAGCCCATTGTATCTTCCGCAGCCATGGTTTCACGATTGTACTTTCACACGTTTCACATTGTTACTACACACTGTGTTTCCACAACATGTACTTCATACAACTGATGTTTCAACACAAGCATTGACCTTCACACAGTGTATTATCAAAAGGAGTCAAGCAACCTATGTGATACGTTCACATGGCGTCGTGTGTTCGATCATGTACTACAAGTACGGCGGGAGCCATACGTGTCATAACACCTCGATGTACCCATAGGCAGGCGGAACGTGTGAGTGTCATACGGTCTACTAACACAATGTTTTCAATTGATGATACTCACATGTGTTATCACAATGACTCAGCCATTGTGTTTCACATTGTACGTCACCACTGTGATTTTCATATGTACTTCGGACGACTCAAGTGTTCAATATGTACTCACACGTGTTTTCACACATTGCTACTACACAACGTGTTTTCACACATTGTACTTCACACTGATTTATGCCCAGCAATTGTACTACATCACGCGTTAGTTCCACAACATTGTAACTCACACTTGTTTTCAATATGTACTACACGACTTGTTTTCAACACATCTGTCACTAACAACCACGTGTGTTTTGCAGAAAAACCTATTGTAGCGATTGTCACGGAGCCCTGTTCCTTATGCAAAAAAAAAGAAAAAAAACATGTACTACACAGCTGTGCGCTTTTCCACACCGATTGTACTAACCACTGTGTGATTTACAGGAACTACATCCGCTGTACTTTCACGACTGTATTTCACATTGTGCTTAACATCACATGTGTCTACGGACATTGTACTTCACACTGTGTTTTCACTATATTGTAGCTACACACGTGATGTTGTCATCCATTGAACTAACAACAGGTATTGCTGTGTCACGCCTAGCTCAAACTATGTGATACTACTCAACGACACGCTGTGTTGTGAAACTCAAAAGGACCATATCGTACTGACACGCCATACTGTGTTGCGCAAACTACATTGACTTAAACACATGTAGTTTCACATATGACTATTACAACTAAGCGTGCTCGCATAGTCTTCAGAGAAAGGGAGCACGCGATGGTACTAAACAACATCGCATGCATACGTATAGTAATAGATCTGTCACATAGCACAGCTGAGAAGCCCTCTCGTTTTCTTGCAGCTGAGCATACCGTTTCCAGAAAAACACGATAGGAGCTCCAGTGAATAGGACAACTATCGTATTCGACTGAATGCTCCTGACACAGGTTAAAGTGACGATTGACAGTATTCATATAGGGTTTGCTCACGTAGCAGTGACGACTAAATTAGCCGTGATTGCTTTCACGTTTGGGAGCATATAATCATCCAATCTCTAAACCATATATCTCTCTTCTTCTTCTTCTTCTTCCTCTCTCTCTCTCTGTCTGTCTCTCTCTGTCTGTCTGTCTGTCTGTCTCTGTATATATATCTCTCTCTCTCTACCCCTCTAACTCTTCCTCTCTCTCTCTTCCTCTCCCTCTCCCTCTATATCTCTATGTCTCTCTCTCTCTCTCTCTGTCTGACTGTCTGCCTCTGTATCTCTCTCTCACTCTCTCGCTACCCCTCTATCTCTTTCTCTCTCTCACTCTCACTCTCCCTACACCCCTCTCTCTTTCCTCTCTCATTCCTCCCTCCCCCTCTCTCTGCATCAGGCATAATAATTGAGCGTCATTGGGGATTTAATTCCTTCTGCTAACCAACATTTGTCGCTTCTTATCGTCATGAAATGACAATCTGTGACGAAACCACTGCTATTGAGAGCTAAAGAGCTTTAACTCCAAGTTTTAGAATTGGAGTTAATGACCTTCTTGGTCTCAACTAGGATGTGGAGTGAAGTTATTCAACTCCCCATTGCATGGTGATCTCCATAGTGGCGACATTATCAATATGGCGGATTCTAGTTTTCAGGGTAGAGGGAGGCGGACTGGCTTCCTAGACAAGTTAGACTTTTATTAATAATACCTATTCAATTCAACTTTATTTTTCATTTCCACAGAAATCATATTTACATTTGAACAAAATAGAATTGTGCAAGTTAACATCGAATAATATAATAATATAATTTACAAAATTTACAAAATAATTATATAACTGCATATATAAATACTTTTTTTATAATATAATTTGAGATAGGATACAAAATTCTGTTTTTGTTTTTTAGTTTTTTATATTTCCTATACCTATTGGGATTGAAGAAATTTTCAAAGAAAGTATTTTTCATACTCATACAACTTTAAAATGGACACAGTCTCACGCATACCCTAACTATTTTAAGGAGACATTGACCAAGTTATCAATATGGTTCGTTTTATTGATGCATGGGCAAAGATATGACGGCTGAGTAACCGTCATTCTCAGTCCTACATGTATTAATTATAATGATTTTAGATCTATAACAGCATATAATTTGAGCTCCTCATTGTCAAAATGATAGAGGAGTACATAGAACCTCCCAGACCATTCTGAAACTCACTGCTACAGTTACATTTATTTATAAACATTTTTGTGCATTTCATTATTCTTTGTCTTTTCTTGTGGTTCATAAATTAACAAGCATTGCATATTCGATAGTGGATCCATTTTCCGTAGATAAATTTTATTTAGTGTGCAATTGCTTGTATAAAAGAAGAAAATAAATTCATGTAGATTTATTTATTTATTATTATTTTTTATTTTAATTTTTTTTAAACATCTGTATTATTCATGTATGCTTTTATTTATTTCTGTCTAAAATGCATTGATTTCGAACTCGATTAATCGATGAGACTTGATAGTATTTCATTTCAATAATTAACAATTTTCTTGAACATTGCTCATGTGTTAAAGAAGGCTTTCTTAAACTCAGAATAATCAAATATTTTGTTTAACGCGTCTATAATTTGAGATATGTTTGTAAAAGCAATGAAATTAATCAGTCGTGAGCAACCTGGGGACATACGGCTTTAAGTTATATCCTGGGGACAATTCAGGAAACCGGTCTGTCTCTCTGAACCACCCCCCCCCCCCCACTCAGCATAAGTTGTTCCGGTTAGGTTTGGATGGCGTTTACTTTACAATGTTGTTCAAGTAGCGAGGAGGGGAAGAGTAGACCCCAATACTCATGTCAACCCCCGGGACGGACTCCCGCCCAGGTGACAAGAGACAGGGCTATCTCTCCTAAAGCCCTATGACTTTAAATTTAATTTCACAAATTGACACGCAGTGTTCGGTCATTAGTGTGAGAGAGTGGATGTTTTTTTTTTTCTATCCATGTGCATTATCCCAAAGGCTATGGATGGAATGGAATGCTATTAAAGATACACTCTAAAAATGATGGGTCAAATTGACCTAATTTTGGACCAATTTGGGCCTACGCCATTGAGGGTCAATAATGCCATACATCAGTACCTGTACCAATCAATCTTATGATCGATTGATACTCACACGGTTTTTCATTGATTGGTCGATTTGTATCATTTATGCTACATGGCACTGCTACGGCAGTCTTTTAACAATACTTCAAGGCCTGCTAAACAAAAAATGGGTCATTCGAAACGTTACAACATATAATCCGAGGGTCAATTTCGCATGTTCATACGTGGATGTTTCCTGGCAAAATTGTGAGGATATACAGTCCCGCCCCTTCTACCCCCCGTTGCTCCGCTATCTCTGGAAATAATAGGGATTGTTATAAGAAAGTGTAGATCAAGTCAACAGAAACCGAATAGCAGTCTCTATGTCGCAATTCTTGAGTCAAATCACTTAAATATAGGTTTTTACCGGCCAATTTTGAACTTTTTGCAATCAAACAATCAAATTCGCTAATGTTCATACATTTGAAACGATACCGCTCGAAGCGGGACTATCGATCATTCAAATTAACACAAACAGCGAGCAATTTCGTGTTTTTTTTAACGATCAAAACTGTTTATAGGTAATCAGTTTTGTTCATGAGCGTGAAATTCAAAATTCGTGTAGTCAATTTAAGAAAGACGGAAGTGGTACAAATTTGAGTGCTCATAATGTTAAATTTATTGACGTAATTTGCAATTTGATTGCCGAGTTTCTTATTTCGTTCAAAAAAAAATTCGAATGCTAATTTTTAATCGCTATGGCATTCCGGAAAAAATTCCTTACTTGAAATCTCAAATTGACTGTAGATAGGTTAAAATTGATTGTATAGGTTAAAATTGATTTGAAAAAAATAAAATAGTTTCACATCTAAGGAAGATGTAAATAAAAAATTAGACTCTAAACATTTTTAAAACCTTCCCTTTTCCCGTATTTGGAACCCTCTAAGGTTCTTCAAAGAAACAAAGAAGGGTTCTAATTAGTCATTTAGAACCGTTTTGGTTCTACAAGGAACCTTTAAGGTGCTTAATACAGCCTATGGGGTTTTTGATGATGTAAAGAACCCCATAGGTTGTACAAAGAACCCTATACAAAATTGGTAGGGTTCTTCACACCATCAAAAACCTCATAGGTTGTATAACCAAAAACGGTTCTAAAGGACTGTTTAGAACCCTTTTCTGTTTCTTTCAAGAACCTTAAAAGGTTCCAAACACGGGCCAAAGAAAGGTTCTAAAATTTCTAGGAGTGTATATAGGATCCAATATTGTCACATGAGCATATTAGTGGGGATATTCAGACACGAAATGGCCTTTATTCGCAATGGTATGCTAAAGTTAAGCCTGGTTTAAATCTGTGTTTTAACTATGGGTAGCAAAATGTAACACAATCCGGAAAAGCTGGATGTTCGATTCATCAGAATTTTTGGTACTGAAACTCTTAATAAGTGAATGGGAATGATATGTATGATTCAAGAACCCAGTAAACGTGTGAAGAACAACGTTAACGTTAAACAAAGTTAACATATTGTGTCACATTTTGCTACTCATAGCTAAACCACTGATTTAAGTTAGGCTTAACTTTAGGACACCTTTGTGAATACGGGCCAATATCACTTGCTATTCTGAGGTGTAATTAACGTACCTTGCATTCTCGGGTGGTGGTTTACCTCGTGGTTTACGTCTGTATAATTAACACTTAACATAAACAGGTGCATGAAGGACAGTTCACGAATGTTATCATGATAGTGGGGTGGAACTTTCAACAACAACAAAAATATTGATTCCCCAATAATCACAAGTCAATCAGCTGTAAAGTATATAAATTTAGTAAGTCGACCTAAACCACTGATTCAACAAATATGACACTTTTTTTTAAAAGACCATACTTTTTTATCATCTTATCGTAGCACCGTATTTCCTAGCGCATCGGTCTTCACTGGAACCGATACGATACAATGGCCTGTATTCGGTAGTTGAGTACACATTTCGTACCATAGCTATATGGTACAATTAACTTTGTACTTCGGTTAGTGCGTACTCTCTATGGAGAGTCAATGACAATAGGCTTGCGCTTCACTGTCCCTCCATAGAAAATGCGTGCCTGACGAAGTACGTATTTTGTACCAGAGTTCTGTTTTACTATTGTACTTGATTACAGAATACGGGCCAATGGGTCACGATGCCACAAGATTTTTTAAATTTTATTACTATTAATTTATTTTATTTATCTTCTTTTTTTTTGGGGGGGGGGGATTTACGATCAAATACAAATGAAATTAAAGTACAAACAATTAGAAGTGGAAACAAAAGAATACTTTTCTCGGAGTAAGGATATTTGAGCATGCTCAGTTGGTCGCACTTTCTGCATGGACACAATGAATTGTTTTAATTAAAAGTAGATCCATACAAACTTGATCATGCTCATTATCTGCTTATAAATTCACACCATAATGACTTTGTGAAATGAAATCTGTTTAAAAGCTGAATTAAACAAGCACCCTGGCCCCAGGCTCAATCAACTCTATCTGATGAGGTAACTTTGATTAGGTGTTGATGACGTACTTAGTGAAAGGTCCAATACGCCATGACTTTCTGATTTGCGCTTTAATTACTCCTTGTTACTTAGACATCACTAAACATCTTTGCTCGACAGACCGAATGAAAATGACCGAACAGCTGCGATTGACTGCCTCATGGGATGGGGGAAACCAGGGGATGGGTACGGGGCAGGTTTGATATGTTGGAGGGAGGGGGCGTGCGACGAGGCACAAAGGATCATCGTGGTATAGTCTGTAAATAAAGAAAGCAAGATATCTGGATATCATTTTGTTAGAGTGATGTGCCAAAAATGACTGAAAGGGAAAATATTTTTCAACTGTAAAGTAAATATGGGAGCCTTCGAGAGGCAAACGCATCAGGGGTTACCCTTTTAATGACTGATTGAGATAAACTAGGAGTGGCGGATCCTAGATTTGCTAATGGGGGGAGGCAGCAGGCCTCATAGGGGGCGCCGCCAAAATCATCCGAATTTTACTTACACAGTCAATGGGGCTGCGCGTCCCCTGCACCCCGGGTCCGCCACTGACTAGAACCACCCCTGTTTATTTAGGCAGGAGCTTCTTAATAATTATCATGTGTAATACCCATACTAAGTGGAAGAAGCTTAACACGACTTTGCTATAGCGTGCTTGAACTATAATACATGTAGTAAAATAATAAACTGTTCTATGCAGTGTGTCCTAGAAAAATATACATATACCCAACTTCGAAAGCCTGCATTAGAAATTTATCAACGTAGATAGTTTTGAAGAAAAAACTGGTATATTTCGAGTTTACTACAGCCTGTTTTCAAAATTATTATTAGTAATACGATTGACTCTCTGTTTGAACTTTATATTACCTTATGCCGAGTTCTAGATAGATAAGCTCAATATGAAAACACATTATCATATACGAAGGAAACAGCTTACCAGACCTAGACACAAAATCATTAGGAGATTAATGGATTTCAGGCCTTGAGAATAGATAGGGTTGATAACCTAGAAAACGCTAGTGGTCCATAACCTAGATACAAGAAAATATTAACTTGTGAAAGCAAAATTATTGTTGTGGTCATGAAATTGAACTATGTAAGAAAATTGATCGGAAAAGTTGATAACAATCCAGCTAAGTATTGTTGTGTGTTATGAGGTTTTAGAATCATCGAAGTTATAAGAAATCAACCGAATTCTACTAACAGTAACGGGCACTGCACACACAAATGAGGATGCGAAGTTACTTGTTATCTTTCAATCTTTTAGCAGATTGCATTTGGTGGTGATTGTAGTTGGTGGTGATGGTGGTGGTGGGGGGGGGGGGGGGGGGGGGGTAATACACCCTACATTTTCCACTCGTTGCTACATCACCCTTTCTATTATCCTATCCCTCCCACCCAAAAAACATATACCGCCCATATAATTTGCCCATTTACTTTTTTCCATTTCGTTAAATGAAAATTCAAGTTACTGCCAATAATTATTGCTCTTAACATAGAGACTAAGTGGTGTTATACCAGGTGGATGTTGGACGAAAGGAGTAAAGTCAATTGGGAGTTAGACAAAATGGTAAATTTGCTAAGATTATTATTCCAAATGGTTAGTATAAACGAAGTGTTTGAGGAAGAAAGGGGAGTAGATCATGTGTGGGCCAGATTGAACAAATTATTGATGGTATACCAAGTGGCAATTCAACTTTAATTTATAACATTTTCTTATTCATTTATACAATTTATTTTACATCAATGCTGATATTATATTGGGGAAGATGGACGGAAACAGAAAACGGGAATAAATCCACTCTTGAACCCATACTTTATATCTTAGAACATCTTCCACCTCCTCTCAACCCCCCCCCCCCCCCGTCCAGGAGGAGGACAATAACAACATATGGTTACTTATCACCTTTGATCATTCAGAGGAGGGGGCTAAATTCACCCCTTCCATTTTGCCTCTCCATCACTCATGATCTCCATAATAATTACCCCCCCCCCTTTTTCAACCAACATCTATTACTCCTCCCTCTCCTATGGAGGACAACAAAATACATACATGTGCATATACCAATTTTATATTACTCTAAGAACCAGGGGTTAAATTAACCCCTTCCATCCCATCTGCATCACCATGATCACCCATCCTCCCATCTAACTAACATCTACTACCCCCTCTCTTACCCCATCCCTCCAGGAGGACAATACCATCATCATGTGCAGATACCCAGATAACAAGGTTTCGTTGGGCCAACGCCGGCAATGGTCGTGGCTATTACGTTGGGCCAAGGTTATTCTTGCCGCTGGGCCAACGTTGGCACAGCGTTGCACGTTGAGCGCGACCATATGCCGACGTTGGATCAACGTTAAGTTGTATACAAAAGTGCAACGTCGCGAGCACTCAAAATGCAAACATTGGTCCAACATTGGCATAATTATGGTCGCGCTCAACGTGAAACGTTGTTCCAACGTTGGCCCAGCGGCAAGAATCACGTAGGCCCAACGTATAGCCACGACCATTGCCGACGTTTGCCCAACGAAGCATTGTTATCTGGGTACCACTTTCTTTATTCTCAGACGCAAAGGGTCGTAAGTTCACCCTACCAAGCCCCTCTGCATCACTTATCCTCTTCGGCACATTAAATTCCCCTCCCCCCAATTTTAAAAACATCTATTACCCCCTTTCCCCCATCTGACTGAAACCAATCCCTGGATCACATCTACACCTGTTCCAATTGGTATGAGCGGTGTGACCTACTATGACCCACTTTCTAAACATTTAAAGATAACATTGGCTTCTTATGAAAACCCAAAACAAATCCTTACATAATCCAACTGAATCATCACAAAGTGCAAATGATAGATGAATAGCATCGCCAGATGAAGCAGATTATAAATATTAAAAAAATAATTTAAAAAAAATAATAATAATATAAAAAAAACAATTAAAAAAACAACAGACAAGACGTTCGATATAGTAGGCCTAATTGAATTAAGCGGTTCTACGTACATAATTGTTTATACGGAGTTTTTAAAAATATTTACCTTGCGAAATTATGAACATATCGTCTGTTGGGAGCCATAAGGGCGTTATTGCATCTTATAGATGTTCCGTTGAGAGCCATAAGGGCGCTATTGCTGTACAAAGTCAATGGTAATAGCGCCCTTCTGGCTCCAAACGGAACATCCTTGATCTGCAATAGCGCCCTTCTGGCTCCAAGCCGACGATATATAAGCTATTACTATGAAAACGATTTACAATAATGTTGCTTAAGTTTCTCTCATAATGATATTATTTCACTGCATGTACACAAAGGCGGCTTTAAGTTTTTTAGCTGCAAGGCGAATACAACATGACTGTATTTGTTAAATGGGTCATCTCAAATGCTTAATCATCAGTAGATCTGAAGACATTGATATCTCTCGCACTGATATTCTTTGACTTTTTTTTCATGGTAATGTGAAGTATTTTGTCATTCAGATTATACTATAATATCTTATGATGATAAATCGTCAATTAATATGTCGAAATCAAAAATAGAGATGGTTTGATTTTTTTTAAAGGAAAGCATAAAGGTTTTGTTATTCTTATAAAATAAGACTAAGTAACAGGACAGAATGTACAAACACGCTCAACATAAAAGTACAGATGCGGCATTGCACATAGATTCACGTTATATTATACATATTCATATTATTATCAGCGTAGCTCGACCTCGAGGAACCATAATTACGTCATTTTAATTAAAACTCCACCTTCCTCACAGACATGTAATATTCTCATATTTCCATCCATCATTCTACATCTACTGATGTTTTACAAATCAACAAGCGACCAAAAATAACCCAAAACCGATCCGCGCGCTTTCGGCGTCTGCTTTTACACGACACCGTTACAATAAATTTGTGGCGGGAAAATACTCATCATTTCCACCTGCAATTTATCATCCTCGATCCCGTCTGGGTAATTTTCAGACCTTTTCCATTTACAGCTCTGGTATGCGTCTTCATAAAGGAATTATTAGTATTTCTAAAGTGACAACTCTATTCGTCCTTCGGTCACCATCGCCTGTTGTTCGTTAATTGGTGATTAGGGGTACAATAATTTACACGGTGTTCTGGCGCGCGAAGACATAAATAATGGAGCAAGCCGGTCTTAATTAGTCCATGAATAAATCTTATGTTCCAAATCGTTTTATTCGAAGGTAATGGCTCAGTCACACAGACACTTACGTTGAGTTACGTCCGGGTTGCGTCCGAAAGTTTTTTTTTTCTGCGGATCCCCACTGATGCCTTCCCGTCATAGTCAGCAGTGGAAATAGTGATAATATCGTTCATCCAATAAAACAAAGACAAATATAGGAAATGATAGAACAGAAGAGGAAATAAGGATAAAGCAACAAAAACGTAACTATACGTAAGTGTCTGTGTGACTGTAGCATAAATGTAGACACATGCAACGCAACGACTGTTTTGTTCTGTATTCAATGTATTTGTCTAACTCTGACAATACATATAGGCCCGAATTCACAAACGTGGTTTAGTTAGTCCATGGTCTAAATCAGGTGGTTTGTGAATACAAAAATTTAGACCATGGTCTAAATCCGTGGTTTAAACAATTGATTTAGACCATGGACTAACTAAACCACGTTTGTGAATTCAGGCCATAGGGTCGTATTGTAAGTGGGCTTTATAACGGTGGGGACCAGTTTATACATTAGATGCCAACAGTTTTCAGGGAAGATTGCTCAGGCCGGCAAAGGATAAACTGCTTGCCCCTTCAGAAAATCTCACCCCCAGACTGTCTCCTCGATCTAGATTTATTTATTCATTTTAATTCTAATTCTAATCCTAATTGTTATTTTTTATTTTATTTCATTTTATTTGTTTTATCTTATTTTATTTCATTTTATTTTATCTTATTTTATTTCGTTTTATTTTATTTCATCTCGTTTTATTCCTTTTTTTTTAAAGTTTATTTATCCATCTTTTGTCTATTTATATATTTATTTATTCATTTTGATTTTGATTTTGATTTTCTTTTTATTTTGATTTATAGTAATATTTCTTTTATTATTATTATTATTATTATCATTTTAATTATTATTTATTTTTATTTTTATTTATTTTTCATTTTTATTTTATTTATTTATATATTTATTTATTTCTTCTTCTTTTTCTTTTTTTTAAATCATTTATACCTTTATTTTTTGCTGGGGGGGGGGTGCACCCGAAGTGCCCTACGTAGCTGCACCACTGCCTTGTTTATTTCAACTGGTAATATGATTTGAAGCGGCTTAGAGAAAGACTATAGGGGTCATTTGGAGCGCGTCCCGACCCCCTCCTAACGCACTGGTAACGTAACATCTGGTCTGTTGTGTATAGGTAAGGAATGCTAGGTATTAGATGTGTATCATCTAGCTTCAGATGTAGCTAAGGTTCGTTGCTATAGCTCATCTCATGCATTGCGCTATTTGATTATAAACAAATAAATCAGGAATTATAACATTGGTTGAGTTAAAGGAGAATCCACCCATATGACCTTCCGTGGTGGATCCAGGCGGGGGCCGCAGGGGACTCGCGAAAAAAAAAAAAAAAAAAAAAAACACTCATTGCTTGTACATGTTAAAATCGGAAAATTTCGGCGGCACCCCCCCCCCCATCCTTAAATCCTGGATCCACCACTGCCTTCCTTGTTTGTCATACTGAAGAGTATAAACTCATATTCTGTCCAGTGATATCACATTCATACCTGTGCTTTCATGATTGAGCCCTTGGGCGTTAAAAGTCCTGTGTAAAATTCGCCTTACCTAGTTTGAGGATAATCATGAGTTACTGTTTGACATGTAGAAAAAGAATTATGACGGACTGGGTTATTCCTCTTTATTATGATGCTCTCAAATTTGGGTTTCCTTTTTTGTGGGACGCACTGTAAAGACTTGTAAGTTATTCCATGTTTATATGTCTATGGTTATGCATAGATGTTTCTTTCACGGGGATCTAATAACGAGGTATTCAATAACCCATCATTAAAGAATGAACTACAATACCTGGAATACAATTTGCATTCATTACTTGTTGCTATGCCAGGCATTGAGATACACTTTACCGGATGGCTCAACAATTTTCAGCTCGCCTCATTGAATTTTACGTTTTCTTTCAAGACGTGCGAAAAATGAATGGATTTCTTGATTTCAGGGGGTTCATGAAAGGACTTGTCGGACGTTTTATCCGACAACTTTGCTCTCAGCCAATCAGATGCAAACATTTCAATAGCTTATAACAGTTGTTAGTGAGAATCAGTGGATATTATTTTTCATGAAATGCTCCCCAGGTCACCCCCTTTTTGATGTCATTCCCCAATAGAATGGGGTGCTCATTACGTCAATGTATACATGCACACTAAATTCACCGAATTTCTCTCCCCTCCTAAAAATACGTATATTTTATAAACAATCAAGGTCGATACTTGAACAACAAAAAGTACCAGCAATTTATGAGTTTGAGTCTGTTACGCTGATTAAAAATCAGGGTCTGTGGGTATTGGGTAAACATATGGACCAGTTTTTTCCAAGGATGATACACCTAACTATAACCTAAAATGGAATCACTGTAATCATGATAATAATTTATTTGAACTTGTCAAAATGTATCGTATTTTTAAGCTTGTGCTTTTTTGGAACTTCACCTCTTTTTTTGAAATTGAAAATAAATGTTTATTACAATTGAATGTCTTATACTTGATTCCTTAAATCTATGCAATTCATTGTGATCTTATAATAATAATAATAATAATATTAATAATAATATAGCATTTATAATGCTCAGAATATCTAGTTACCTATACAGTGGCGCAGCATATACCTATATACATGTAGTATAATGGTGAAATCTCACTTTCCATGAGACGGGGTTTGAGATGGATTTGGGACCAGTTTGAGATGGGTTTGAAACGGTTTTGAAACCAGTCACAGAGACGTCTCCTGAATCTTCGACATCTCATGAGTCGCGGGAAAACGAATATAATCATGTTAATGAGATTTTTTCAAGTCGCGGAGACATTTTAATGACGTCTTTGAGACGTTTCGTAGTTTCTAAGAGATCTCAGAATCTCGGAGTCTCTTAGTCGTCTCCGCAAATGCACCCTAAGATTTTACTTATAAATTAGACAGACAGTCAATTCAAATAACACTACAGTGCGTCCAAGATAAAAGTAAACTCAACTTTGAGAGCCTCGTATTAAAATTGTATCACGATATGTGTCATTATTTTTTTCAAATCATATCAAAGTGTAATTAATATTCTATCCAGTGATACCAAAAACTTACCTGTACCCTCAAGGATGACTGACCACTCGAGTTCTAAAAAATGTTGGTCACAAACAAATTGTTCCAAGTTTTAACAGAAGCAATCCTAGCTTTCTGATCATTCATTCTTTTTGTGAGGTCAGCCTTCCTAAGTCCATTAATAAGGGACAATGGATTTCTTGGCCTATTGAAAAGCAAGGGCTGCTTCTCCTCAAACTTGGAACATTTGAATTTTGACGCTTGCTTTTTTTAAAAGCCCAAGTGCACAGCCATCCATCACAACACAGGTATAAGTTTGGTATCATCAAATAGAAAATGAGTTACTTTTTATCATGGAATAAATATCAAGATTACATAAGCTATAAAATTTTAAGATGAGGCTCACAAAGTTGGGTTTACTTTTTTTTTATGGGACGCACTGTATAGCAATGTTTTTTTTTACCTATGTTATTGTCGTATAAAGGTTTTTACTTTTACAATTTAACATCGACCATGTTTGGAGGTCAGGGTGGTGTGGTGGTTTTAAGCTTCTGTTAACCCCCTATGTTATATCAAGATGTGACTTGACTCATTTCCTGAATGCGCAGTTTACCGGTATATCTACTAGTGCACGTATTATATAATAATTTTTATCTTATGAAACGAAATTTCGTTAAAATTTAATTTATCCAAACGGTAACTCTAGGCTTGATATCCAATAATGAGAACAGTATTCTAGCTAAATACATATTTAATTACGCTATTGCTAAATCGATATCTAGATATAATGATAATAATAACTGGATCATTAGCTTATATATTTATCGCCCGCATTGTGTGCACATTCTCCACTCTTTGGGTTGAATTCTAGCCAATTTTGTGTACTATACAAAAAGAATTCAATGTTAACCATCTGGGAGGTGGGGTGATTTTTTGTCTTGTCCCTGTAATAATGATCTTCCTTGAGGAGAATAATGAACTTGGATATCTTGAATGATGGATGTGTATGTGTATTTGGATTAATAAGGAGGAGGAAAGGAGATAAGTATTAAACCACGCATACTTAATCTTCACTCTTTGTTGCCAGTAATCATGGCAATATACCATGGCATGTGTTAATCCATGTGTAAACATGCATTTGTTCATGAAGTATTGAAACAGATACCGAAACATCGATACATGAAAATATATTTATAGAGATGAACATGTAATCTTATACCCATACTGCATCTTGTCATTGGGATCCGCTTTTAAGCTGCCCCCTTCACTTGACATACCTACCAATCCTTGATACGCTTTTAATTACCAGCGGGTAGGCGCATTGGGGCGCAGCGAAATTCTTCTTCCAGTCTGGGGCGCTGCTTGCGACACATTAGATCTATACGTGTATATAGAATATCATGTGGAGGTGGAGAAAAGTTAAACGCGTCTGGAAGACTTCAGAACTTCACTCGATGTCTGTCTTACCCATTTAAGAAGACAGTGACGTCCCCCTCCCCGGCCCCTTACCATCTCTTAGTGATACATAGATACATCAGTGCTGTGTACATTGGATCTGGGTCTGTGGTGGTGTGGCGTGTTATTACACAAGGAAAGTTTGAGAAAGCTCCCAAGAAGAAAAATAAAAGTTTTCACGCTTACATGATGAAGTGGTATAAATAAAGACGTCACTCCCGCGCTTTTGGATGCACAATATTCTAACTCGATACGATACCGTCTTCAAATGGTCGTCTGCAAAATAGCAATACACATCGTGTATTCATTCCTATGTGTGTGATATAAATACATTGAAGTCGTTGAATAAATCGAACCAGTTTGGACTTGGAAGAACTTCCACATTACACCAACATGATTATTTATTTGCTCCAATCAGAATGGTGTTAGTAATCTTGAAATAAACCGTTTATTAGTTATATCAACTGACTGGATTGAATTTTAAGAAAAAATAGACTTTCGCCAACTATCTTCTTTGGGACCATACTCATTCACCTGTATTATGAAGAGATCATTACAGCTAGTGGTATGCCACGTTTAACGAATATCTACGGAATTATCTTTTTTCCTCTTCATATTTGAATGGACAGATGTAATATTCGCTCACTTCAGTACCACTTGTAAATTTCATATTTTATGCAGTATTACCATAATGTATTCAACAAACGCTTTTGGAAGTCTGCGTGTTTAAACACGTATATCGGTGTTTTGAGTATACGTTTTTATCAAGATATACACATTTCCGCCATTTTGGATAATATTTAATGTCTTGTTGAAGAGTATTTGCACAGGTCATGTTCTTCAGGAGGGAAATATGAAATACGAGTTTTGGAAAACGGTCAACAGACATGATAATCATCTGTGACTAGACTTTTTAGAGATGATATTGGAGTTTGTTTACTAAATATACCAGGAGATTCTGTCCCGGTAAATGAAATGCCTCAATCAAATCAGTTCGAGTCTTCTTTCACTTTGAGTCCCATACCAAGACGCTTATTGGAGTACATTATTGGAATAAGTTTGGATATATCAAGCGTGTCTAGCTGGCGGTCTATGTGGACTATTTAGTCACCTGTTTTGTCCATCGAGTTTTGGCGGGAGAAAAAGGAGGCCACTTTCTCGTATCACCGAAGTCGTCTGCTAAACGTTGGATCATCACCATCATGACATCAAGTAAGCGAGAGAACAAAATCTTATTGATCTTTCTATAAATATTAGACCACATCACCACGTATTACTATACTCCACTAAAAGCTCTCCCTCAGCTGCATGTGATATAGATATCATTTACCTTTCTTGCCTTTGGTATTATAATGAAATTCTGAGCATGATATGAAAGAAAAAGTCTTGAGAAGAAATAAAACCCCATCAAATTCGTATTGCCCCATGTGTTTATATCAATGACAAGTTTCGTCGAAAATATTCCAACGTATATGTACTTGAACTTTTACTTGCACTCATCACGCACTCACACACTGCAAAATAGTACCCCACCCTGGACAGCTGCCAACGTAGCTTTTTCGAGTGCAAGAATTCAAGAAACTGCATTTAAATCATTAACAATACGCAGTGGTATTTGCAAGCACCTAAACGACTCTCAAAGTTTGATAGCATTGTGAAAATACATTTTGAAATATAATGCATGTATTAGGAGTAGGCATGATAGGTTAGTAGTACACTATACGTTCCTTTAATGTGATAGATCATAAAGATGGGTAAATCCAAACTTAGGTCATAATATTATAATCACTAAAAATCTATTTTTAAAGATTTTTTAAAATCTACATATATTTTTCAATTTGCCTTTCTCATCAGCATCTAAAGCATTTAGAGTAGTGGGTTGGGTCACGGGTTCGAAACCTTGTAGATGGGCTAGGACTACCAATACTTATTTTCAAGTCAATGCAATGAAGAATGTTGAACAAAATTTGACGCAGTATAGGTTGTTTACATGTTAGCAAGTCAGTTGGATATGTCTTGACGCAGAAATGTTGCCTACATAATAAGTCTCTCTGATGTGACTTGACGCAATAGGTTAGTTACATAATTGCAAGTCCCTCGATTAGAACTTGACGCAGAAGTTTGTATTAATAATAGCAAGTCCATTGGATATGACTTGACGCAGAAATGTTGCTTACATAATAACAAGTCTCTCTGATGTGACTTGACGCAATAGGTTAGTTACATAATTGCAAGTCCCTCGATTAGAACTTGACGCAGAAGTTTGTATTATTAATAGCAAGTCAACTGGATATTTCTTGACGCAGAAATGTTGCTTACATAATAACAAGTCTCTCTGATGTGACTTGACGCAAAGGTTGGTTACATAATTACAAGTCCCTCGGTTAGAACTTGACGCAGAAGGTTGTATTAATAATAACAAGTCCTTGGATATTTCTTGACGCAGGAGGTTGTTGACATGATACAAAGTCCATTTCCTATATACGACTTGACGGAGAAGGCTGCTTACATATTGATGGCAAGTCGATTGGATATGGCTTGACGCAGACAGTTTGTTTACATAACAGCAAGTCAACTGAATATGGCTTCACGCAGAAGTTTGTTAATAACATTTCCACTAGATATGACTTGACGCAGAAAGATTTTTTAAAAACAAAATAGCAAGTTCAGTATATATGACTTCACGCAAAAGTTTTTTAATGACAACTCCACTGGAAATGACTTGTTTGATATGTCTGTTTACATAATACCAAGTCCATCTTTTAGGACTTGGAACTAAAGGTTGCTTATAAATAACAGGAAAAAATTGATGTCAATATAATATATATTTTGTAATTAAAATGATATGTGATTTAGTTACTCCGTTAAGACATACTGCACGGATATCAGATTTCAGTTACCACGTGTTTTTTGTTTTTTGTTTTTTTTTTAATATAGGTTTTCCCGGTCCATTTCATTGTTTTGTCAGTCAAATTCATGTTAGAGACATTCATTTTCGTAAAAATACGCTGATGCATAGAAATATTTTCATTCAAAATCGTATTCAGTCATCAAAATTAACGATCATGGTGACCGATTTCGTAATCGTGCATTCTAGTTCACATAATAAGCATATATTTTCGGCAATGTTTATTCAAATTCGTGTGCCCTCTCATTCCGTATATTCAAATTCGTTTATAGACAAACAAGTTCATGATAGAAACATTCAAATTAAACATGTAAAGTACCAATTGAAATTTACATTGCTCATGCAGTATTTTTAATTGAATGTCAGAACATATCACTAATTAAAAAGTTTATAATAATCATGCCTTGTTGTGAACAAAGATGTAACATGAAGCCCATAAAAACAAAATTGCGATTATAACGATGAAAATAAAGATTGACAATGAAGACACTTAAACATAAGAATCATGATAATGGAAATTGATGTTCACAAAATGCAATACACTAATAATGGCGATGATTTATTTTTTTTATCAAATGACTTTGGAGTAAAAGAGAGGTGTTGAAATTAAAAACGAAGACGATAATCACAATAATGATAAAATCACATTTACTGATAAAATGCGGGTCAAGATTACCTACTCCTTATCATAAATATGTGTACATGTATAACGGATTTGGATGCTGAATCATGGAAATCGATCGCTTGAAAACGAAATTGAAAGTGTTTTTAAAGAGCTTACCCTGCCATCACACTAATGTGAATGCATTAATAATGAAATTGAATGATTATATCCGAATTTGAACTTCGAAAGCATTAATTTGTGTGCCTAAAAATGATTTTGAGAGCATGAACACGAAATTGTTTGACTTATTGTCAGTCTGCCGCACCAAACACACGAATTTGAATACACATGATATGAAAACGGATGGTAAATGTATGAAATTGGCCGGGAAAACCTATAGTAAGTAAGTAGCATTAATTATAATACATACTGCTCTGTCACAATTAAGAAGGGAACTACTATAGGTTTTCCCATTCAATTTCATTGTTTTGTCAATCAATTGCATATTAGAGGCATTTATATTCGGAGAAAACGCTGATGCATCGAAATGTTGCCAGTCAAAATCGTATTCAATCATCAAAATTAACGATTGTTCTGATCGATTTCGTATTTGCGCATTGTACTTCACATCATATGCATATTCATTCGGCAATAGCTATTTAAATTCGTCTCCATCCTATCGACATTTCATTCCGTATACTCAAATTCACACTAATTTGAATGCACAAATAATGAAATTAAATGCCTATATCCGAATTTGAACTTTGCAACCATTACTTTGTGTGCCAAAAAACGAATTTGAGAGCATGAACACGAAATTGTTTGACAAAATTCAGTCTGTCGCATCAAACACACGAATTTGAATACACATTAAATGAAAACGGAAGATAAATGTATGAAATTGGCCGGGAGAACCTATATTATTTAACATACATAGGCTTAGTATACAACCTTTTAGCACTCCGCGAACAATATGGCATGGTATTTATGACGTTATAATACGTCCTTTCGTCGGAGATGAAATGGACCGCATTTGTTTGCCCAAGCGAACGTGTAATGCCGTTCCCAGATAGTCAAGTTCAACTTAAAGGAGAAATCCATCCCAAATAATTCGTTCTAAATATGACGTCAAACATAAATCTTACGTAAAAACAACAACCACTAAAGGGAATCTTTTTATGAATTTGTGGCCGTTTCCCCATAATAATAGTTTTAATTTTGTTGATCTTTTAAAGGATTGTTTAACTTCATTCGGGGTCTAATTTTTTTTCTTCCAGCTAATGCTGTAATCATAATTACACGAATCGCGGAAAATTGAACATGTTCATGTCTATGATTTTTTTTTCCGTCACGGAGATGTCTCGCGGACATCTCGGAGACGTCTTAATTGTTTGTTTTTGTTTTGACGAATGTTCAAAGCTGGTGTTTAGTTTTGGGAGAAGGACAATTTTAATTTGGATTCACAGTTAGATAATATGAAATATTGAATCCTATAACTACATGTATATTGAAGAAAATTACATTACTTGAAATTTCGTTTTAAGTGTGTTTATTTCACAATATAAGTATAAAACGTGGAAAGTCGGGGACCCGACACCTTTCTTCGTTCACTCAGCGTTCACGTGGAAAACCAATTGGGATTTTCTTGTGTTGGGGATACACACAGATCGTTACGCACCGTTCATGCTGGAAGCTCTGGGCCCGTATTCCATAAACTATACTTAAGCAATTTGTCTTAAGTATAGGTATATTTCTAAGATTTTGTCCCGGGAAAAAAAATTCTTAGCCTTTATACCAAACACGTTTAAGCACTTTGTCTGAGGTCAGAAAGCATCAAGCAAAATTCTGAATTTTATTAATATCGTCCTTTTAAATTTTTGTGGTCTCAAATGAGCTTGCCATATAATCAACATTGAAGTTAAGCCACTAGGTAGAAGGCTTAAAGTTAGGATAAAATTCTCTTTTTTTTATGTGCGATTTGAAGGCGCAATCCATTTAAGCATTTTGACTTAGCAAAAATCTAAGAATTTATGCTTCACTGCCAAAAATAGGCTTGAACAGAATTCTTAGTAAGCCGTATTTATGGAATGCGCATTTTAAAGATAAGCAAAATTGCTTAAATTTCATGCTTTTATGGAATACGGGCCCTGGCGAACGCGCTTTGGAGCAAAGGTCTAAAACAACCGTTACATTATGTTTCTTTCAAACTCTTTCACTGAAATTCACCGGAAATCATGAAATAAATATCACAAGATCTCTCAAACATATCTTTTAGTGCAATGTGGACAACATGAGACTATATTTGATCGGTTTTATGCCGATTCTTTTTTTGTTACCAAAACTACACACCAGGTTTAATGTAAAAAAAATACTCCGTTACTCAGAATAAAAAAAATAAAAAAACCTTTGATTAAGGGATGAAACTTAGCCTTTAATTATACGATAATGTATCTGGCCTTTAATTCTATGGTCATGTATATACATGTATGCCTTTTTGTGTGTACAAAATGAATCTTTATACAATGACGTCACCGTGTCGTTCCATCTGATTTGTTCTATCATTTCAGTTCACTTTATACTCGTATTTTATATATCTATATATATAACATTATTATCGCAACCCCAACATTTTTTTTTTTCAATTCGATACCTTATGCTACAGTCACACAGACACCTGCGTATAGTTAAGTTTTGGTTGTTTTAATCTTATTTTATCTTCTATTCTATCATTACTTATTTATTTCTTTGTTTTATTGGATGAACGAAATTATCACTATTTCCATTGCTGACTATATATGACGGGAAGGCATCCGTGGGAATCCGCAAAAAAGAAAATAATTTTTGGACGCAACCGGTCGTAACTCAACGTAAGTGTCTGTGTGACTGCAGCATTACAATCGGTTACCAGTGCTATAGTGCTTAAAAACTACGTTTGTTTATAATACAGTTATAACATAAAGGTACTTATGGTAAAATATATGATTGCTGATTTATAAGATGTTGAAAGAAGGATGTCAACTATTATTATGACCTATAATGACCTACAGTATAATGGTAGAGATGGTAGAGGTAAAACAAAACAAAAACTAAAAATATGGGAAATATAAGTTAGATAATAGTGGAACTTTGAATTAAAAGTTCGTCAAGCGCTAGTTAGAATTTGAAATAATGAAACTAAGTAATAATAGTCATTTTATATAAGATAATTTAAGTAATAAATAAACTTTGTTGTAGTCAATATATATTAGTAAGGTAATAATGGTACTTAGGGTACCCGTAGGGAATACCGGACAGTAGGGAATACCGGACGGTCACCACATGTCCAGCCCTAGCTGCCAACATAAGATCAACTGAGTTGAAATACCGGCATCTATTGGTCAGGTGGTCTGTCTGGGAAGGTTGAATGCTGTATTCGACAACAACAAGTGAGAAATCTCCGAAAAAACTATCACAATCTGTCAAGGTAGGAAAATTTGCAGCCTGAAAAATGGCCTGATGTAAAAATTGACATTTTAGAGAATGTGATGGTATAAAAAATAAAATTGGGGCATGACCTGTATTTCATGCATTATGGACATGTGTGGAGGGTGGGCCAAACGTGTATGGAGTGTATGCACTGTACAAAGCCTGTGTATTGGGGTGGTAGTGTGTTGAAAAGTGCTAGTCAGTCATTTTTTGTGTAGGGAATACCGGACACCACATGGACGGTTGTTTGTTTTACTTCCGGGTTGAGTTGCTTAGCATGTAGATCAAAATAATAGTAAGTTGCATATTATAATGTATTATATTTATTTATTAAATTGTTTGACAATTTTGAAATGTCCATTTCTCTTTATTATTATTGTGATATGTCATGATCTACATGAGATATGAAGTTATTCTGAGTGTTTTGAAATTTTGTAGTAAAATGCATATAATCTTCTAAAAATTAATAATGTTATAAAGAATCAATACAAACATGTTAAGTTGATGGTTTACATTCAAATCAGTGCTTCCAGACAGATCTTTATACCCAAAAAAAAAGGGTAAAAACATACTGTCCAGTATTTCCTTCACTGTAGGGAATACCGGACAATTTACGATGACGTCATTATTTGCATATAACTGCCTCACCAAATATTTGATTACCTCAATTTTTTTGGAAAATAAAGTTGAATGATGTAGCTAAGCAATGAGAATCTTTTTCTTTTGTGATTTTATTGTTTTCATGTGCTAATTAAGCAAATGAGCTTAAGTGGCCGGTATTCCCTACATCTACCCTATATGTCTTAAGGTAAGTAAGGTACATAACTATACTTTGAAATATTTAAGATACTTTCCCTGATATTGTAAAACAATATTGCATGAAGATCACACTATTAAAAACAAATTTGCTTTTGTTTTAATTAATTTAAAATCAGAATAATACCACATGGTACTTAATTTACCTTTGATACATTTCTAATTATGTCGCAAAGCGGTAATTATTCATACTTTTACCATTGCAATCTTCTGTCCATTCAAAAGAAATTTTCATTCATATCCATTTTATATCCATTTTATTATAATAAAATTATGTTCGAGCTAAAATCTGATTTGCAATTTAAATAAAATGCATCATACATAATAGCAATATCGTGTGTAATAATGTAATAAGTGAATATATCTAGAAAATTCTGCCAATATCCTAAAATATGGACTAATATATAATTTGCAATTCAAAGATCACATAGAACTGGACGGCATCTTTGAAATGAGTCAGAAGTTTTGAAATACTCGGTTCATTATACTGATGGTCTTTCAATAAATGGATTATTTTGCTTATACAACAACGAAATTAGATTTGTTATATTAGAATGTAATCGAGTTATTTTACCACAAATGGAATGCATTCTTGACCACGGGATAACGATTCCGTCCCTCAATAATATATCAAATATAAATCTTTAATAAAATAGCTTTTAGTATCATTAATGTTTGACCATTGCGGTATATCTATACCAATCTTACAAGAGAACAAAAAACAAACAAAAAACGCGGGTTATTGTTATTGCATGCATCCTATTTAACAATTGATCATTTGGCATTTGTCAAATTACTCAAAACATTTATCTTGACATTTTTATTTCATTATAAATAGTTTTTAAGTAGATATAAGTGTATAGTACGTCTGAATTGAGCAAACAATTTTGATAAAATAGACGTCCAGAAGACTAGATTGTCTAAATGCCATGAACTCAAACTAATATTATAGATTGATTCGGCTCAAAAGTAGGATGAAATGGTTGAAAGTGGGTTAAAATTCCAGTCCTCCAAGAACGCAATTATGGATTCCATCAAACACGAGGCAATAATTACCTGCAATTTATTTCACTGGTCTGCCCCAGGGAGAAAGAGAGATACATAGAATCGGACAAACTCGACTATCATCATTATGAAATTAGGTCATATGGGCCTGATATATGCAAGTAGCAACTAATTTTTATAGGATTTATCTGCAAGTCCACGTGGCTCTACATTATTTTTATACGTAAAGCGGCGATAAAATATTTATTGCGAAAAGCATATCTAAATATTACTATTTCAATCAGAAGCGATGAATAATTATAATGATATTAATTGCTTTTTCTAAACCGATCTGTCGTTGATTTTTGTAATGTTTCGTGGATTTATCGTTTGAGGGAATATCACATTGAAATGATCTCGAGCAAATAAGTTTAATCAAGCGACTAAAATTATTTGATATGTATAGATACTATTGTGGTTGCATAATAATAATAATAATGGTGGCTTCTTATATAGCGCTCAGGTCCTTCATGCATGACGCTCATGGCGCTTTCTTTCATTACTATACTTTATCAAAAACATTTTTGATGTCAGTATAATATATTTCAATATATATCCATCGCCATACATTAAAAAAAAAAAAAAA
>CALNVZ010000649.1:25957802-26003136 GCA_940671915.1 Paracentrotus lividus
AAAAAAAAAAAGAAGATTATCAATACAACATTCAATAAAAAAAATGAAAAATAAAAAAAAATTAAAAAAATAAAAAAAATAAAAAGCTAAAATATAGGAAAATTCAGCAACATTACATAAACTTTAACAAAGAATTATCACCAAAGCGGGTACGTGGATCTTGGCTGTAATCCAAAGAAAAATGAAACAGTATTCAACGTTTTATTCTCTATTTTATAAGATTATCAGGGAGTTTGTAAGTTTGATAGCAACCACCATGATCTCCTATCGCTTTCACCATCCGACAAGTTACTATACCATCACTAACCCTTCTTCTTCTTTTTCTTCTTCAACACAGAAGAACAACGCTCAAAAACGCTCTCTCTAAAAATAAAAGGGTGGAACGGGGTAAATAACCCTTTAAAGGGACCGAGGAGTGACAGCGTTTTCGAAAAGGGGGAAAAGGGTGTCACTCCTCGACCCTTTTCCACCCCTTTCCACCCGATTATCCCTTCGTGTTTGTAGAGTGCACCATCCTTCCTTTAAGTTTAAAGGATTAAAGGATTATCTTCTACATAAGACAATCTCAATACATTGTGCAATGTTTACTGTCATTTTCAAGAATTTTCCATTTTGTCGTCAGTCACTGAACGTGGCACAACGGGAGAGCGTTTCAAAGTTTTTTGGACCGCCACATTCAAGTGATTAGTGTTACCATAAGGAGTTTTCAAATTGTGTCTACTTGGTGCCTCTACCAGTTTGAGAGGTACACAATGGAATCTTTTGTCAAATAATAATCATAATATTAATGATGGCTTATTCAGGCGTGACGCTCAAATCCCTTAGGGTGGTATCTCACTTCGCGCAAAACAAAATTGAGACAAATTTGCCAGCATGGCATTGCACTAGATCTTTCTCCTCTATCTCCGCGATGGATTTTTGGGCCAAAGGAGACAGATCTAGTACAATGCCATGCTGGCTAATCCGTCTTTTGTGCCACGTAACCTTTTGTATACGTGGCACAAAAGATTTCGTCGCGGAAAAAGCTAGTACAATGCCATGCTGGCAAATCTGTCTCAATTTTGTTTCCGCGAAGTGAGATACCACCCTTAGTCGACAGGCTGAACTTAACTTGAAATGCTTCGTCTAAGCCTACCAGTCGACTGCAACATGAAGCGAGAAGTTTGGGCTTCACGCGTCAAGGAGCCACCATTACTACCAAATATATTATTTGTAAAAGGCATCCATTGTTTACCTTTCAACATTGTTAAGGTGGCTATGTCGACATAATTCGAAAACCCACTAATGTTTCTCGTGGCTGAGAGTGAGAATGATTTGGAAAGATCTAATGATGGTAGAGGACTAGTATTGCAGGGATGTATGAACAATAATATTCTGAAATGAATTTTTGGACACCTGCCATGACGACCTTTGAGGATGCTGACCTTTTGACTGTGACCTTTTTAACCTCAATTTTTTTTAAATCTGCGGATGTCGGAAAACCTTTGAATAGTTTGTGTTTCTTTGGTCCGTTATTTTCACATTCTACATTCAAATTGTTTCATACACTGTCAATGTGTGTTGATTGTTAACCCATAATGTTAGCTGTTGCCTATCTTTGGAATGTGGCGATGCAGAGTGTAATGACATTGTCCGGTTTCCCTCGAGAGATACTTTACCCACTTGGGAAGTGATGATGGTATAGTCTCGATCCAGGCTGCTTGAATTATATTTACTTTTGATAATGTTGTATATACATTGTGCGCGTACCCTGCTAAAACATAAACAGTGGTATTATTTTCATTCGGCAATTAGTTACGAAATGTACAAAAGAATCAAAGAAAATGAAAATAAGACCGACTCAACTACAATTGTTATAGGCCTATTCATTGACATTTATAAGCATGTGACCTATTTTCTGACACAATTATTAGTAATGATTCGGAGGCACCGGGATTGGACGTTCGAGAAATTAAGCATTCAACTCAACGACTCTAGTCCGCAGACTTTATTGTTCATGCATTTCTACATGATTTTTTTATATATTTTTTTACTTTACACCTAAAAGTAACATTACATTCGTAATTAGAACCAAAACTTTTGGTACATGTAGGCCTATAGATCAAAATTATTCTCTCCAACCTCAGTTGCTCTCTTTTTTCTCTCTTCTCTTTCTCATTCTATTCCATCTGATATTTTGCTTTACCTAACAATGTATTTATAGATCCATAGGACACAATTTCGTGTCGGTAAACAAATTTATTTATAAGTGCTTTAAAATAACTTACAGGATGATCAGAAGTTGTAAAGTCTTGAAAAGCAGACTACAATTTCACAGGCAGAAACCATGGCGATTAAATCCCGAAGGTGAAATACATTTTTAAAGATTAAAGCACTGAATATGAACGTTGCAATTTTTGAGATATATATGTATTTTATATAAAGCACCGCGAACGCATAATGGAGGCGGATATGTGTGTTATGTCTGTAGCATCGTAACGATGACATCGTACTTAATAATTATATTGTATTATGTTATCCTATCAAATTTTCATACAGATATAAATTGTAAAAAAAAACATACATTGTATTTTTTATTTATGATATTATAATGCAATCAGTCATATGCACCTTTCACGTGCAGTACATGTGACTTTGCTATTTCTTTCACCGTTCTACAGTGTTTTCATATCTCATTAAGATTCATTATTTGCAAATCCGTTCAGATTTTATTTATCTTTTCTTCAAGGTTCGTTCCGAGATTTTGTCGCATAATTATATCGAAATCCGCCTTCGTATATTCTATTCCTTTAATCGATCAAAATAGGAACTTAAAAGCAAGTATTAAATTGACCCACTTTCTTTTACCAATTAGAACTTTTGTGGGTTTGTGAATTTGGGCGCTGTTCTACAAAATTGTACGAATTTTCTTTCTTTGTTTGTTTTATATACATGTACATGAAATATATATTTTTCCTATGTATTTCTGACCCCCTTTCTAAAGCAAGCTCTCTCTCTCTCTCTCTCTCTCCTTTCTCTCTCTCTCTCTCTCTCTCTCTCCTTTCTCTCTCTCTCTCTCTCTCTCTCCTTTCTCTCTCTCTCTCTCTCTCTCTCTCTCTCTCTCTCTCTCTCTCTCTCTCTCTCTCATTTCTCTCTCTCTCTTCAGATGATAACTCCGGGGAGAATCACGCTAAATTATGGTTATTCTTTGAATTATGAATAATATATTTCTATATGTTTCAATAATAATTGTGGCTCCATGGATCTCCAAGCACGAGTTGTAAAGCTCGTTGCATTGACCAAACAAAAAACACATTTGTTAGGACAAGAATTTCCATGTTTGGAAAAAAAAAAAAAAAAAATGTGCCAATGTGTCCTCCGAAAATTATATTAATAACCTTTTTACACCCATCGCGATGATAGGTGATATAAAAAGAGTTTTAAATGTGCCTAATGCCCTTATGAACATACACCTCTACGCTTAATGCCCTTATGCCACTGAGCATAGAGCTTGTTGTATGATATCCATATCATACTCTCTCAAAGGGAATCTACGCTTAATGCCCTTATGCCACTGAGCATAGAGCTGGCTGTACGATATCCATTACAAACTCTCTCAAAGGGGATCTACGCCACAGGCTACTTGTCACGGAGATATAGACCAGCGAGCAAGGGGATCGCCAGTCGGAAAAATGCGTAGCTCTTCCTTGAAGGGCAATCTAGGGTCGTTTAACCCTTTGTTTGCTGATGTCACAGTACTAGTCTTAACATCGTGTTTCTGCCACGCCACTTTTAGGTCCTAATCTGTAAATAAAGGTGGAAGTGTCATCACATTGCATCATGTTCATACTGGGTTTAGAACTGTAAAAAAAGCGTGAAAAAATGCTACGGAAATCTTTCTTCTTACCATTGTTCTTATTGATCGCAATACAACCTGGCAGAAACTAAATGGAGACTGCGTACTATGGACGTACATGTAGATGGTTTATTGCTCCTCCTATGCAAGTTTGTAGTATATTAAATCTGAAGGGGAAAAACGTGGATACGTCAGCGTGATAAGTGTCGTAGTATAACGTGGCCGCTCCGCTTTGACGTAGAATGAAGAAGTACGTGATGGTTTTAGAGTTTGGCATATAAATTTGTGGCACGCCTGCCCTCCCTTGAACACAAAAAATAATAATATTGAACATAGATATCTCCATTGACGTAGAAGCATCGTGGTTCTTCTGATTGGACGCACAGCTCGCGATCATAATGTGCTAGCAGATGACGTGTTGTAAAGTGTTAAAGCAACGAGAGAACAAAAAATATCTTGGCTGAATACTTCGTATAATCATTTTGTCATATATCATATACATGTTATAAGTCTTTTCTGAAGTTTTAAAAAAATAAATTATATAATTCCACTTGAAGGTAAAACTAAGCTCGTAAATAACTACGTAATTTAATGAAATGATCACACGAAACAGATTTTGATTTCGTTGATAAAAGCCCTGACTCTTTATAGGGAGGTATGATTGATTATATTTTGATGGTCCACGAAATGTGGAGTGGAGATTTCCTCTATTCTATCATATATCACTCCCTGCAATACTTGAAAGTAATTCACTAACACAGTTGATTCTACTTTTTTATTTATTTTTTAATCTTCTTTGATACAAAAACGAGTGCTTTTTAAAATTGACCATAAATCCGGTGATATCAAGAAAAAATATTACCATGGCTACATAAATCATGGCTGCAAAATTAAGTTTAGACAAGGTCGAAGCGGGGCGCTATTTTGAGGGGGGTGGGTAGGTATATGCCTTTTTGATGCATGGATATACCAAATGATATAACAGGGTTAATCGGATCTTATATATGATATTATGAAGTGCCATGGTATAAGTGACAGATTTTAGAACTGAAAATGGATATGTTTAGAGGCTCTGATGTCACTGATCGCATTAAACGTCTCCCGCAGGAGAACAACCATACCGCAATGCAGTGTGTAAACAAAAGTTAATATGATATAATGGTATAAAATGCTTGTGACCACGAGAAAGAAAGGGATAGAAAAAAGTAAGAATGAAAGAGAGAGAGAGAGAGAGAGAACGAGATATAGAAGACAGAGAGAGAGAGAGAGAGAGAGAAGAGAGAAAGAAAGAGAGAGAGAGAGAGAGAGAGAGAGAGAGAGAGAGAGGGGGCACAATCACATCAGTCAAAAGGACGATGAGAAGACATTCAAAGGAAGATAGAGAGACAGCAAAACGAAATGCAACCAGGGACAGAAACAAGGAAATACTTTGGAATGCACAGAGAGAGAGAGAGAGAGAGAGAGAAAGAGAGGGAGAGATGGAGAGAGAGGGAATGAGCATATACACGCAAACAAGATGAACTTAGGGGGATTAATGGACTGTCAAATAGAGATTGAGAGAAAATGAAAGAGGTGAAGAAGGGAAGAAATTCATAGAGATACATTGCAAATGGAAGAGGCAGATAGAGAGAAAGAGTTGGGGAGGAGATAGATCTATGCTATTATATTGGTCTTTTTTAATAAATATATATATGCATTTATAATAAATTATACATGCATATTTAGTCCTTGTTTTTCAATCAATCCAATGTTTTATCACATAATATTTCATTCTAGCCCCGCAATAAATTCAAACTTTAAACGTTTACATTTTCTTTTAATTTACCCAAACTATAACCCAAAGTGATGAAATGACAAAGAGAGGGAGAGAGTCAGAGAGAATAAAGATAATGATAGGTGGATGGTTCATTGAGAGAAATAGGCAGATAATAAAAAGTAACGAGGAAGAGAGAGGGGGAGAGAGTACGGACAGTGCAGCAAGATATATGTCAGCAGTCTTCACCGTCGATCGGATATCGGGGAGAGTAGGCTCCCTTGGGGCACACCAAGTGTTGTTATACCAGATGAATACACGATATGATAACAGCTCAACGTATCTCAATACTTGATCAATAGGACATTTAACCTCCAATACTCTCAAGACCTTTGGAGATGAAAAGATCAGTTCGAGTAGTCACGGTGATCCTTCATAACAAGAAGATGTTAAAAAGGGGTAAATTACTTTTAATTCATCATAATTTAGTTATTGCAAAATGTTAGTGAAATAATGGCATTGTAAAGCGCTTTAAGTAACGACTAGTAACTCGAAAAGCGTTAATGTTATATATATATAATGCTATTGTAGCCGGGTAATAATATAAGCTGCGCCTCTGAATAGTTTACTAGATAGACTGCGCATTATAAATGCTTAATATTATTATTAATATTAATATTGTCATTATTAGTATTATTATTATAGGTTTTCACGGTCAATTTTAAACTCTTTGCAATCGAATTCGTTTATGTCCATTTAATTTAAACGATACCTCATGGAGCGGAGCTATTGGTCAATTGAATTAACGTTTAGATTTTTGATCGCGATCACATTTTGGACGAAGTGCTTGTAAGAAATATAATTTAAACTTGACCGGGAAGACCTATATTATTATAATTGTTATTATTATTATTATCATCATCATCATCATCATCATCATCATCATCATCATCATCATCATTATTATTATTATTATTATTATTATTATTATATTATATTATTTATATTATATTATTAGGGTAGATGTAGGAATTACCGACCACTTAAGCCATTTGCTTAATTAGCACATGAAAACAATAAAATCACAAAAGAAAAGATTCTCATTGCTTAGCTACATCATTCAACTTATTTTCCAAAAAAATTGAGGTAATCAAATATTTGTTTGAGGCAGTTATATGCAAATAATGACGTCATCGTAAATGTCCGGCATTCCCTACAGTGTAGGAAATACCCGACAGTATGTTTTTACCCTTTTTTTTGTATAAAGATCTGTCTGGAAGCACTGATTTGAATGTAAACCATCAACCTTAACATGTTTGTATTGATTTATAACATATTCATTTTAGAAGATTATATGCATTTTACTACAAAATTTCAAAACACTCGGAATAACTTTATATCTCATGTAGATCATGACATATCACAATAATAAAGAGAAATAGACATTTCAAATTGTCAAATAATTTAATAAATAAAATAAAGCATTATATATGCAACTTACTATTTGATCTACATGCTTAGCAACTCAACCCGGAAGTAAAACAAACAACCGTCCATTGGTGTCCGGTATTCCCTACACAAAAAATGACTGACGAGCACTTCAACAACACTGCCACCAATACACAGGCTTTGTACAGTGCAAACACTCCATACACGTTTGGCCCACCCTCCACACATGTCCACATAATGCATGAAATAGAGGTTCATGTCCCAATCTATTTTTATGCCATCAAAATTCTCTTAAAATGTCAATTTTTACATCAGGCCATTTTTCAGGCTGCAAAATTTCCCTACCTTGACAGATTGTGGTAGTTTTCTCGGAATTTCTCACTTGTTGTTGTCGAATACAGCATTCAACCTTCCCAGACAGACCACCTGACCAATAGATGCCGGTATTCAACTCAGTTGATCTTATGTTGGCAGCTAGGGCTGGACATGTGGTGACCGTCCGATATTCCCTACTGTCCGGTATTTCCTACATTTACCCTACTTATTATTATTTATTATTATTATATTCATTATTATTATTATTATTATTATCATTATTATTATAATATAATAATATATATTATATATTATTATATTATATATATTATTATTAATATATTATATCATTATTATTATTATATTATTATTATTATTATTATTATTATTATCATTATTATATATTATTATTATTATTATTATTATATATTATTATATTATATATTATTATATTATTATATTATTATTATTATTATTATTATATATTATATTATATTATAATTATTATTATTATATTATTATTATTATTATATTATTATTATATTATTATTATATTATATTATTATTATATATATATATTATTATTATTATTATATTATAATTATTATTATATTATATTATATTATATTATTATCACCATCATTTTTATTATCATCATCATTATAGTTATCATTTCACATTTTCATAGACGATTATAATGCGTGTGTGTCCCTTAAAGTAAATGATTTACGTCCTTCTGTCTTTCAGCATTATAGTCTGTGTCCTCCAGACAAAACATGCACAAAAATAAAGGCGGGAAATACTCAGGTGTGTACAAAAGCACGTGGCACGTGTGATGGGTAATTTGATAAGCACTATTCACACGCAACTGGAGACATTTGTATTGTCGAATGGTGGAACATTCGTAATAATTATTTATAATTCAACTTCTCACCTTAGAGGGTAAATTCTGAGTAGATTTAACCTTTTAAAAGGTTACAGGAGAAGTAAAATGTAATATCAGAGGCGAAATATATACAGGTGAAAAAGGTCATCCGTGTTTTAATTCAAATATATACAGTGCGTCCCAAAAAGAACTATACACTTTTTAAATAGCTACCAGATAGAAAAATATATGATTATTGGGGAAAAGGTTTATGAATATATAAAGCTCATATCCTCAACTATCATAATGATACAAAAAATTCCGAAAATAACGCATACTTCAGTGAGTAATGCCCACTTTTGTAAAGGACATAAAAATTACCCTGCGCAGGAATTCACTATTCATTTTGCACCTGGTTATGGAACGCCACGAATGAGTCAAAATTAATGATGGAATCAATCGGCCAACAAAGACAAAAATAAACTGAAGTCCAAGCAAAAATCAATGATATGAAAACAAAACAGTGAAACAATACATTTTTGCATAGTATTGATTATTTTTCTAAATTTTGGTTTATTTTTTACTCTGTTTGCTGATTCATTCCATCATTAATTTTGACTCCTTCATGGCGTTCCATAACCAGTTGCAAAATGAATAGTGAATTCCTGCGCAGGGTAATTTTTATGTCCTTTACAAAAGTGGGCATTACTCACTGAAGTATGCGTTATTTTCGGAATTTTTGGTGTCATAATGATAGTTGAGGATATGAGCTTTATATAAATATAAACATTTTACCCAAGAATCGTATTGTCTTTATTTGGTTGCCTTTTCAAAAGTGTATAGTTCTTTTTGGGACGCACTGTATATATATATATATAGTCGCCTACATTTTGCAACAAGAAGCAGTGGCCATGTTAAAGAGTAGTTCCCTTCTCACACACACATATATATATATATATATATATATATATATATATATATATATATATATATATATATATATATATATATATATATATATATATATATATATATATATATATATATATATATATATATATATATATATATATATATATATATATGTATATGTATATATATATATAAAGCTAAGGTAATGATACTGATTATTACAAAATAACGTATATTACAATATTTCATTCATCTTATTTTAGATGACTAGCAGAATTACACGTGGCAGCATGGGGATGCAATTTTTGTTTTTTGTATTAAAGTTTGTGTGCTTGGGGGATGGATGTGGCCTTTTTAAAAGGACACATTAAAAAATACCACAAATATCCCCCATCATGTACATCTACAAATAATTTAACCATGTTTACAAAAAAAAATCCAGCTCGATTGAGTGGAAAATTTCCGAGAAAAGCGCCGTCAAAAAGCGGAAGGCTGACAGACGAACGGACGGACGGACAGACACTCAAGATTAGCCAAATTATAATAAGGATCTATACAAATGATACTTGTTTTGTTTGTATGTAAACGAATACAGTATACTACAATACTGTAATAATTGTCAATACGAAAAATACTCTGCAAAAACTGCGCTATACTGCATAATATGACAATTCCTAACGTGACATTCAGGGTTCTTGCATATATAGTATGATGATTTCTCATAGATAGTAGTAATGAACTCTAAAAAAAAATACAAAATAATAATTATAAAAAAAACATCATTTTTAATGCGCCATCGATCTATGTTAAATCTATTCAGAGACGCAGTGGGAAAAAGATTAATTTAGTGCTTTAATTGAACAAAAAATGTGATGAAGAAAAAATAAAGTAAAAGGGTATAATCTATTGCTATTATTACAAGAATAGTTTTATAAATGGCAAAATAATAAAAGTGTATATATATACCTATTTGCCACATGGGCTACAAGGCATGGCACTTGACACAGGGAAATGCTGAGAAAACTACCTGCGTAAACTGGAGAAACTCTAGAACCAATTCAAGTAGAGATTTATTTACTTTAAAAGGATTAAGTTTTAAGTGCGGGCTGATATCGAATTTGATATTTACTTAAATCCTCGAAGATTAAATGTACACACTTTGTAAGATGAATGGGAAATTATGTGGCTCTATCAAGAAATATGCTCTCAACATACCTAGTAACAAAAGATATTAAGGAGTTTTTGATGGCTAAATTCATTACTGTATTTACTCTTCCTCTTAGTGTAGAAGTAATATGAAAATGTCAAAATGTTCAAACACTTGTCGGTATCGTAGAAATAAAGAAATTCTAAAAGATTGGGTATTTGCGTATTCAACTTCAGTTTTTCTTCTAGACTAAGATCATCGTCGTCAATTTTTTTTTTTTTTTTTACTTAACTTGTTTTTAAACTTTTTCTTCTTTTTTTTTCTTTTTACTTATGAACTATATAACCAGAAAATGTCCTCTTTGGTTAATACGATATTTCTGAAATTTTATTTTCAAAAACTTGTGCAAAATTGACGTTTTTTTTTATTTTTTATTTTTTGTATTTAACACATCATTTACACAAAGGAGCCTACAATATAACAAGCTTAGCTTTTAACTTAGGCTCCTTCATATTTCTTTCTCTTGTACTACTGATGTCATTCGTCGTGTAATTTTATCAAATAATGTATTGTATTGATATGTCATATAATTTTTGTCGTTATTATTGTTTGATTGGAATATGGAATAAACGGAAACTGAAACTGATTATTTGAACTTGGGGTGGTGAGATTGAATTCTGAGTTTTGCATTGAAAAACATTTTTGATCCCACAGCTATTAATAATAACAATAATAATAATAAAATGACAAAAGTGAAAATTTATAGGCCGTCCAAGGACGCTCATTACGTTAGCTCAGCGACAGTTCTCTTTGGGGAAAGTATGTTACAAATTAATATAACATGTAATTACAAATGAATAACAAGATTGTCATTTTTTACCATTTACCTCAATATTTTCGATCATGCAAAATTGATCATGAGCAATTATGACAACGGGTACATTTTTGTTCTCTTTCAAACAACTCCCTTTTACTCTTTCTGCAGACCCCTTGACTTTTTTGGTGTTTTATCGTTACCCTTCATGACCCCTGCTCTAGGGGAAAAGTATGTATATCTGTCTTGAGTATTTTTCGTGTATGCCCTTTGAAAAGACAAGACATTAATCTGTATTCGCCTCTCTTCATCCAGATATAAATGGGTATACACTTATATGCTTGAGTATTGACTATTTCTTGGGTAATAATTAACTTTGGAACAAAATCAAAGAGATAAAAGTTGGGCTGCCATGATATCACAACTGCTGCCAATTTGTAATACTGATCAGCTATTTTTGCATAATAATGATATTTTATTATTATCGGTTTGATTTTCGTCAAATTTTTTTCTTGAATAATTTCACGGTGGATTCGTATTTTAAGCACGACGTATCTCCAGACTATTATTCTGGGGACAGTCATATTTTTTTTATTTACTATTAAATGTATTAAGGTAATGCATTGGTAGAGAAAGCAAGTTAATTAATTGCTTATAAAGTAATTGTGTGTTCCTTCGGCGACTAGCCATGTGCTTTCACAGATGCCTTCCCAATAAGTTTTATCGATGTAATTTTTTTTCTATGTTTATAAATGAATGTTTATTAGGATCTTGAATAAACAAATTTGTACGAACACTGTGAAATATCGAGTAAGAAAGTGAATGACGTAATGGGGTGAACAAAAATATCTGAAAGAATAATTGATAGTAAGGAGCCTTGAGCTTGGCCTCTCATGATCAATAGCCGGCATCCTGCGGTTGTCATAGAAACCACACATCATTCAGGTTCTTGCACATGTTGTTCCCTAATGTGGCGATCGTGAAGACCGATTAGAACCTCCAGATGCAGTTCTTTTTTTAATCATCTGGAAGAGGAGTAAAAACTCAAGTAGGTAGACCATATCTCCATTGCACTAGGAGATTGTTTTATTAGCCCTTCGTCTGGGAAGATTCGGGGTATTTCTCTACGTCATTCGTTTTCATCTGTTAATGCAATCAGACCATCTACTAACACGTTGGTAAAGACATGAAAACAGGAGAAGAGAGTTTCAAGCCGAACAGCTCTTGTGATTTATCACAAAGTACTTGATGCGATCCCTCCACCGTCTACTTCTCAAGATGCTGGGTATATACAACTATTGATTCGGGTTCTTTTGCTGTCTGCAAGCGAAACGTAGTCATTTATACTCCCACAGCCTCTTTATAGCATCGTGTGGGCCGAGAAGCTAAGTTTAGGCGGTGAAAGTGTTTGAAGGGGGCGGTGATTGGGTGAAGGGGGTAAACTCAATTAACTTAAAACATCGTGATCTTGGGAGGAGGAGGGAGAAGGGTTTGTGTCTCTCGTGGCCGTGAGATATGCGAGTGATGCGTTTGATGGACGGGGCACGAGGGATGCGAATCGTAACACGGACTTAATATCTAACGCGTGCATCAAAAAAGGATGCATCTGCATTAGATGCCCCCACACGCTCACTCACAAATATACACACACACTTTCTTCTCTTCGCCTTTCGATCCGCCGCGTCGTGTGAAAGAAGCACCGTAGTCTGGGATTAATAATCACCAAGAAACTCAGGCGGACCGTTACTTTATTTTCTCCCATGCCCCTCAAGTTTTGCTGTGTCTCGCTCTTCCTCGACATTCTTATTACTATTTTCCTGAAATTTGAGCTACATGTTGGTGAGCGAGTCGGTTTCAAAGCTAGTCGCCCGTTTCTCTTACCAGCAAAAAGTTATTCATTTTATCAATTAAACGGGAGCATACCACTTTTTTTCTACACAAACCTAACCTTTCATCTCATGTGCCTTACTTTCGTGCCCTTCATTAATCGTGGATCCGGAGTCAACGGTTTTCATCGCTTTTTGACTGATGAACTATTTCTAATTAGGAGAAGACTCCCACAGTAGCGAAATCACATCCATCAATGTTCCATGCGTGTCTGATATACGATATCAATAATGACGTCATAATTGGTTTGTATGACTAATAATGATTTAGAATTAGAAAAAACTGACTCTTTATTCTTAGATTTTTTTTCACCTTTTTTGGCATTGATGACTTTTTCTCTCCGTCCATCTAACAGACCAACCTAGATGCTCATGATTAGAATACATTAGGTAGATGACTTCTCTAAGCCTTGGCTTCAACGCATCACCGAGGAGATGAAGCGAAACATTGCTCCTTCCAAACTCTGGGATTTATTTTCTCAACTCAATCCTCCTCATGGTGTATATCTACGCTCGTTGATTTCAAGCCGTGCTTAATCGGTGAGAGATTTCCTCAAGCATCTACAGCGTCAATTTAGGAGCTGGTGCTTAGCCGGGTTTTTATCATCCTTCATTTCTCGCCTCCTTATTCCGGAATACATTTGGAATATAATCACATCCGTTTCTTCCTCAGTCGTGCATAACGTCAAACATTGTCCCCTGGTACAAATCGCCTCCATATCTTGACCATGCGGTATTGGTATAACTTTTAGCATCTCCGAAACGGGGGTCAATGTACTTTTGCTTGTGAGTTCACAGAGCAAATACTGAATGTGAATTTCCATCTTTAGATATTCACTGGACTGACAGGAAACTGCTAATCACCTCGCTATCATTAGGTATGAAATCGCGCAAGATATATCGAAGTTATTCCATAGAGGCACATTATCCTGTATGCAATCTGCTTCATTCACTCGTGAAACGGAAACTTTCATCTTCTATTCTAACGATTCTCATCATATAATATCTTCGATCATCGGATACGTTATCGAGGAATATAGTTTAAGTTTGAAATAATAAGCAGGACTTTTCATTAAGTCTCTTCAGGGATTGCGTATTTGTTTGGTTGTAATTTGGGGATGCTTTTCTTATTCATAAACCTAGGGCTTGTATGCCCTGAGCTTTAAACTCGGATTAACCATGCGACGAAAACGGGATGCTTGTCAGCGCCTCAGGTGACAAAGAGCTTATATAAACGGATTAATCATTTTGGTAAGTTCATATTATCATACATTTTAATTTCACATAATTATGTAGGAGTCGGCTAAGCGGTTAAAAAAAAATCATAATTTAAGTATGTAAACTATATGAGTAATTTGAAGATAAAGATTGAATTGACATATATTATTACTATATTATTATTAGTAAACGAAAGAATGATATTTAGGTTTATGACCGAATGCTATAGGTATATGGTCCGATCATGCCTTTAAAATTATATTATCTAGATTGTCACTGTCCAATAGGGTAACATAATTGTGATGTCGATTGGTCAATATCTTCGGTAGATCGTAACTATTTGATGACGTAACATAATCGAAATACATTCATGTAATTTACGAAAGAATGATGATTGGATAACATACAGATAAATCTTAAATCTCTATTCAATCACATAACAGAAAAAATGAAAGTGATGAAAAAATGAAAAATAAAAGTATGATGTTGATTGGCAAATGATAAGAGCTTTGCTATTATTGGCCAATCGTAATTCTCCAAACAAGAATCACTTTGAGAATACTTTCACTTATGAAAGAATTATTCTAATTGGTTAATGAGTTTTTGAACAATGACAAACCGTCATTGTTCAAAAACTCATCTACCCCCGACAAAGGAAACAATTGGTGAGGTTGAGAATATGTTTATCTGACGGTCAATCGGATCGGGTCCGCCATAGCCACTAACCCGTCTCTGTGGTCTAGTGGTTAATGCACCGGCGTTCAAAGCTGGAGGCCTTGGTTCGATTCCCGGCAGAGACATTTTTTTCCATCTCATCAAAAAATTATCCTAAAAAGGGAGGATAGCTCTGGGGAACTTTGATTTGAGCTACGTCAACTATTATTCTCTTCACCCATTTCTTTCACAATTTAAATTAAAAAAGAGTTGCCCATTAGCTGTTGTTCATGTATTATCTTACATTATCTTGATTGGCCAATACTGAGATCTTCAATAGATCGTAACTATCAAATCACACAACATATTTAAAATACATTCACATGTGAAAGAATTAAGTAGATTAGCTGATAGTGAGATCTGCGTTCGATCATGAATATCCAATCACGTAAACACATTTAAATGCATTCACGTAATTATGAAAGACTGATGACGATTGGCTAATAATGAAAAAGATATGTATGAATGATATACATTACGAAACTACGTCGATGTTTGGTGTTGATTTCATATTAGTCTAGGATAATAATTCATCCAATCATGCATGGATACACTTTTTTTTTTAAATCTTGTCTACTCAACTGGATTTTTATTTTTTCATTTCGTTCTACTTTTCAAATTCTTATATTCTGTCCTCATTGCACCATGACTCTTCAATTCAAAATTCTCAAAGATATCCTACTGATCATGATGTACTATTACATTATTACACACTTACTTCATTAACTTTCTCCTTTTTATTACAATCTAGATATGAGTTTTTCGTTTACGAAATAAACATTTAATTTTTTTATTTGCTTATTTACTTAGCTTTATAATAATTTCTTCCTCGCCGGACGCCCTATATCCCTCCTTTTTTATGTCTCTACGTGTCTATTTATTCTCATTGGCTCCCCTAGTTTCTCTCTCTCTCTCTCTCTCTCTTTCTTTCTCTCTCTCTCTCTCTTCCTCTTTCTCTCTCTCTATATAAACACACACGCGCACACACACACACACACACACACACATACGAACACCCACACTCACGCCCTTTCTATTTATCCTCTTTATTCTATCTCCCGCCTAAGCTCTGTCGAAAATTGTACAATTTAACATTTCATATTTCACACTCCCGCCAAAATAACGAAGAGAATAACCAATTTTGATCTGCTCGTGAGTGTTGCAGACAGGTTCAAGTTGTGATGATTATGTAAAGATTATTGGAACATTTTCTTCATCAAATGACTAATGGCGAATGATAAGTGCCCCTAGCGGCCGTAGGGAATTGTTATTGATGAGTTTGCATTATACATTGGCTGAGAGCAAATCAAGCATTAACTTTTTTTAACTACAGGATGTATCTTACTGAATGTAGCGAACTTACAGGCCCGTATTCACAAGGGTAGCCTAAAGTTAAGCCTAGCTTAAATATGTGGTTTAAGTATGGCTAGCAGAATGAGACACAATCTTGAAAAGTAGATGTTCGATTTGCCAGAATGTTTGGTAGTCTGGAAATGATAAACGACAAAAGTTATGTGTTGAAAATATCTCTTTTCAAGTAAAAACAGTTTGCAAACGTTTCCAAATCCTTGCAAACCTTTGAGAACCCTTAAGAACCCGCCAAATTCGCTTTTATAAGCATTCCCCGCTGATGGCCATGGAAAACATTGTTATTTTACAAACGTTGGTAAGAAAAGTTGGTGAATAACTTTCGCTTTTATTGTTAGCACACGTTCGCGTCTCACATACAATGAGATTTAAAAACAAAGTTAACACCCCTTCCTCCCAACATTATGCCCAAATGTTTCCAAAACGTTCCCTTCAGAATGAGCCTGCAGCAAGGCGTAACTGAGAATATGAACATTGCTTTATTTATTATAACATTTTTGGGTGAGAAATATTATATGTATATTACAAAGTCACTATTTCCAGTCACTATATCTGTTTGGTAAAGTTTTTTATTAGTTTTTGTAAATACATAATTTCCATTAAAATGGCTTTTTTAAATATCCACAACTTGTACGATTATTTCATTAAATACATTGCAATAATCGCAATATTTGTATGAAAACTAAAGAAATGTTTATCACTTTTTATTTGTGACTATGTTATAGCTGTCCTATATTGCAATGAAATGTCTTACACAATAGTTACGTGTGTTAGTAACATAATTGAAGAGCAAACTAAAACCCCTAAGGACAGTAACAAAAATCAATGTATGATATATGGAGATGAATTGACGTTTATGTATATATTCAATCCATATAACTTATCAAAAAATTGGTTATGATAATCAATAAAGAGACATGCATACCGTACATGCATAACATTATTATAGTAATATAGACTGCTTTCAGTTGCGAACGAAAGTACGACTTCAGGTATCAACAGATGACAGCTGGTCGGTCATTTAAATCACTTCGTTGGCAATCACTGCTGCCTAGAGATTATCAAACATTCCATTACTGTTTAAAAACAAAACAAAGTAACAATTTAACAAATTTTGATAAAACGTGTAAATCACAGCAATTATTATTTTTATGTCACCCATAATATAAAAAAAATTGACAGTCTTGGAAATGAAAGCCCACTTTAGTCTTTTAAAAATCTCATTCTATTATATAAGACTCGTACTGTAAATGGAAAAACATATCTAAAAACGTGGACAACAATTCAGTTTCGGATCAAGGGCGTTTCTGTCTATGTATTGAAAAATATATATAAATATATAGCGTAAAATAAGACACCGCCCCCCCCTCCTCCTCCTCCTAATTATGTCAAGAATTGTGAGGGGACATATATAATTATTTGAGGTAAATACAGCACCCCCCCCCCCCTCCCCAACCAACCACCATGGTAGGAGCTTCATTTTGAACTTATTCTTTGGAAGGCCGCAATAATAGTAATCTGTCATGGAAATTCATAAATGTATCTTAAACAAACATAATAATATAGCTGAACAAATACGAGTAGTCATAGGGCTGTGTTGTCTGATAAGATGACGCAAATAATCCTTCATCTTCCAAACAATATTTTTTTTATTTTGACAGGAAATGATTATTCACTTGTCCCAACGGTATATGGTAACACACGCAACTGCAGTTTGAAAAGGAGCCAGTCTGCTGTGAAAAAAAAAAAAAAAAAATGAAAAGCTGCCCGGGCGGGATTCGAACTCAATGCTAGCCCAGCGTCGTTCCAACGGAGTATATCGTTTACGTTTAATATATTTACATGCATGTACATCAGTGTACATGTGTACATATCAGGCGCGTATCTAGGATTTTTCACCCAGGGTGCCCGGTTCGATTTTGGGGCCCGCAGTGGTACGCCCATTTTTTCCGTCGCCACGGGCGAGCAAAAAGGTAGGGGTAGGGTAGGGTCTGTCTATCGGGTATTAAGATTTTTTTTTCCATTTTTTTTTTTTTTTCTTCTTTTTTTTTTTTTTTTTTTTTTGGGGGGGGGTTGCTTTTTCATCAATTTGGCGCCCCTAAGTTAAAGTTCAGTTTGGCGCCACCTTACTTAAAAGTCAGTTTGGCGCCCACTAAAGGTCAATTTGGCGTCCCTTTGTGCACCTACGCTGGGCCCGGGCCCCATGCCCCCCCCCCCCCGAATACGCGCATGCATATATATATTGCCTGAGGATCGCCAATGTAGGCGTGAAACTTGCGAGTAGCAATAAAATGAACCAACCGTCAAACTTTTGATTTCTAGACTGTGTTTTTATTTATTAACGCTCTGCCTCCAGGCATTGAGCACTATAGAAATCATACGATAGATTCACCAAGTGTGTATATATATATATATACTATATTATATATATTATATTATATATTATAGTTAACACTATAAGCGCTTAGAAACACTAAGGTGGATATCGTATTAAGCGCTATATAAATGCAACTATTATTATTATTATTATTATTATTATATATATATATATTGTTTTCGAACACACTTGAACAATACATAAATTTGGTTGGTAAAGAAAATCATTCCATTCATACTGTGTGAAGTGCAATTAATATAATTCGGAATAAAATAACGTGCAATTTAAAATTGCTAAGTAAAGAAAGCATTTAAAATAATTTATCTTTAACAAGATTCATCAAAGGTGTCGGTAAATTAGAAATTAGAAAAAAAAATGATAAACAAATATTGAAAAAAAAAAATCATAACATAAATGTAATGGAATCGCCCATTTACTGAATTTTACAATTTTACAATACAATAACATATTGTTTACATTAATTATAATTTTACTTATATACAGACTAACTTAATGAAATCTACATTATACTCCGAAATCTATTAATAAAGGACCAATGTATACACTATTCAAAATCGATTAATATCTACTGCATTAATCGTACATGATATTAATTTGACATGGTGGCATAGAAATTAGTTAATTTGTCGATGTTTTTTTTTCTGGAATGACCTAGTATTTTGGTTCATGAAATATTGGACAGATTCCTATTTACGTTTCGACGGCACAGCGAAGTACCATTGTACCTCGGTGCAGACTGATACAGTGTAAAGGCACTCAACCATTGGTCCAGGACAATAGGTTCCCGAAAGGCCCCCCTTCTCTACCTCAAATAACCTAGTTCACGAAGTTTGTTCCTTTCGCAAATGCGAACCTATTGTTTGGGAAAGTAGTCGCTCAATATTTAGATATACTGTTTGAACCGACTATAATTGTGCCGTATTGCAGCACACTGTATTGTGTTAAACGTGTTGGAATATACAGGAACTTGCTGAAGTTCCACAATTTCTTGTATTTCTTTGGATTGTTATTCTCGTGGACCCTAATATTGGATTGAGTTTTCGAGGCATTGGTTCCACCTGTTAAGGGGGAAGAGACAGCAAAATGGGTGAGTAAAATTACTTAACTATCGGTTGGGTGGTAAACCATTTGGCGGCCTTTGCGGTGTGTTTTGTAACTATTATGAAGAATGGCGTGGGAGAATCAATAACATTACCTATAGAATGGCGGACTAAATGAGGAACTCTATAAGGACCTTTGGAGAGCAATAGCGTTGCCTGCCTAATATCAATATTTTACTTATTTTTCTACTATTATATTTAATGTAAACATAAATAAATATATCTGACAAACAAGTTGTACTTCAAAACATTCAACTCTTGATAAATGAAAGTGTTATTAGTGGCGATTCCAAAACGTTTGTCGTGTACTAACACCATTGTAGACATATCCCTTACTTGTCAACACTAGAAGGTGTAAAGAATGATGTCTTGTCTTGTCTTGTCGTTAATGCATACTCACAGTATGGTCAGCTTCGAGTTATGCTCGGTCACGGTGCAGGTGCAATTAATGCCGTTTGATGTCTAAAATGATAAATTTTAATTTTAGAACTATATATCAAAAATATAGTAAAACGTAAAACTATTACATATCTTCACGGAGAAAAGTTCATCAGTTCATCAGGATAATAATATCAAATTTTTTGATGTGTAGGGGAGACCGGGGATGGACGTTACAAAATTCACATTTTGGGCCAGATAATTCTAATGAAAGTACTCACACACTCAATTTTGGGTCTGTAGTTAGCCTATTATGTTGGCTAAAACCTGAGGCACATAAAACTTGAAAACATGTCAACTCTAATTAACTACAGCTTAATTAATGAAAACATTTTTTGTAACAACCTACCCCGTATACGGGGTAAGTTGTTACACCATACGGGGTAAATTGTTACTAGATGTAAACATAGGGTACATGCAGGTAATATGGACCCCCTAAGCTCATTTGCCTAATTTGCATAAAATTACGAAATGACACACAGTCTATATCTTTGTTTATATGAATCAATAACTACTGCTCTAACTTTTATTGTGAAGAAAAACAATTATCACCAACCCCCTGTATGCAATATTCAAATGTTGACGTCATTACCAAAGTGCCCATATTACCTGCATGTGCAGGTATTATGGAACATGTATTTAATGTACGTTTTAAAAACTACAATTACTCTACCATGTCTGGAATTTGCTTAAAATGTTGAAATCATTAACTTTAAGATATAATTTGAAATTATAAGACCCTTCAGTAAAACCTTGACTATATATTTCATTGTTATGTATTTTGTATATTATTTCTTTTTTTAATATTATTTTAATATTATTTTCATTATACAGTCAATATAGGCCTACAATAAGTTATTTATATTAATTATATACTGTGAATATACCCTAAAAAATCGTAGCAAAGAGATTGATGCCTCATCCCAATACTAAGTACCAAGAATCATTTCCGCCATTTTGGATGTCCCATATTACCTGCACTAATGTTGCTGTGTCAGGCAAGCATTTAATGCAACATTGCACCCCTTCACTAAAACAAATTGACCTGTACACGCTAGTATGATCAAAATGAAACTATAAGCTTACTAAATATACAAAACAATTGAGGTTACCCCTCAAACACTCTTTCACCATCACATTCTGTGAAATATCAAATTTTACATCAGGGTAAAAAAATGCCGTAAGTTTACGTACCTTTTGGTTTTCAGCAATTTCTCAGAGAAATTTCGGCATTAGATGCTCTCACGACGATATATTTACGTATACAGTTCATATGAAACAACATTATGGTGCTCACACCGGTCATCGGTCACCGGTCGACGGTCACGACATGATTTGCTTCAGGTGCCCCATATTACCTGCATGTACCCTACGGGGTAATTTGTTACATTGTGTAAATCTCTTATACCATACTTTTGTTTCAACTTTCCAGTTTCTTGGTATCGTTAACAGTAGATCAAGTGAATTTACACATAAAATCAACTGTAGCAAAGCCATTAGGCAAATTTACAGGGCATGGCTCAGGATTGTATTAGTGACATACATGTATTATATTCACAATATCAGACTATCATCATGTGCCTTCAGTTGTAAGAACTATTACAAATTTTTAATTTTTGTCAAAAATCCACTTGGAACTGTAAAAAATGGTTTTTGTTGATTTACTTTTTAATAAAACAACATAGAAACCTCACGACCGGCAGTTCATCACAGCTATGTGTAGGCTGTATATAGATGCCACTTAACACGAACTCTCTTGTTCCAACTTAGCACACTGCGAACTGTAACACCTGACCCGTGTAACTTCCATTACCGGTCTCCCCTATACAGAACTCATTATTAATTTTATACCTTTTGATCTATGCTTCGAACATTTTAAAAGACACTTCTCCTTGCTCATAGTGATTATCACTCATGCTACAGCTTAGTCAGACAATAATTTCATAATGTTCAGTTGCCATGTTACATTTTCATGCACGACTCATTCCCAGTCTCCCTAACATAGCATTAGATTATTGATCATTATAGATCAATCAGTGAAGGTGAAAATAAATTAAAGGGGAACTATCTCTTCAGAGAAATTTGGCTTCATTGAACGGAGACAAACCCAAAAACATATTGGTAAAAGTTTAAGAAAAAACAGGCAAAATAAGAGAGATATAAATTTTAAGAATTTGAGATCACTTATGATAATAGAGATCCTCCAATTTGTAATGCGACCAAGATGTGTGATGTAATGCAATGAGAACTTTCCTATATCTATTGAACAATTTTTTAACAACTAAAATCATCTCTTTTCTCAATTCTAAAGCTAGAATATAGAATTTTCTTATGGAATAATATGTAAATATTTTAAACAAGTATTACACCATAAACACAAAATCTTTTCTATTATCAGAATGACATTATTAAAATGACAATTTGAATAGTTTTTTTTTCCACACAATATGGCGAGTTCTCCCTGGCCAATGGGATATTTTCTCTATCATGAGAAATCTCAACTCTCAAGTACTCATAACTTCCTCATTATTTATCCGATCTTTACCACATATTCACTGATGTGCTTAGTTGACTTTTTCTGAATCCTCATTAAGCCAACTGTCTATAAAGGGTCTGATCTCCTTTAAAGGGGAAGTTCACCCTGGAATTTTATTGGTCTTAAAAAATGAAGAAAACTAATAATAAAATATTAGTGAAAGTTTGAATAAAATCGACCAAAAATAGCGAAATTGTAAATATTTAAAGTTTTGATTCCGTGACGTCACGTGCGAGCAGCTTTCCTAATGGTTGTGTATGGAAATTCCATAAATTTGTCTTTTTGTCACGGTCCTTGATAAAGGAATGGGTTAATTTGATATAGTCATGTATGTGAACATATGTTCGACCGCAAAGGTGACATAATTAATTTCTTCTGTAAAAAAATGACATTTTATGGAATTTACACTACACAACACATAGCACAGCAGCTCGCACGTGACGTCACATAATCAAAACTTTGAATATTCATAACTTCATCATTTTTTGGTCGATTTTCTTCAAACCTTCACTCATATTTTGCTTTTATTCTTCTGCTTTTTTAAAAACCAAATTAAACCCAAGGTGAACTTTCTATTTAAGTCTGTATCAATATCTTTCTGCCTCTCAACTCCCCCAGTCCATAAATATTGGTTTCAAGTTAAACTGGAACCAATCAAGCAATGTATTTGTTGGTTAGAATCAGGGGGGCATTTTATCAAAGGACTTGTATGATATTTTATCCGACAAATTCGCTCTCAGCCAATCAGATGCAAGCATTTCAGTAGCTTATAACAGTTTGTCAGATAAAACGTCCGACAAGTCCTTTCATGAAACGCACCCCAGGAGTTGGTCGAGTGGTAACGCTCATTGTCAGCTTTCTGCATCAGCCTACAACTGACACTGATCGGATCGAGGTTCGAATCCAAGTCACGTATTTCGGATGATGACTTTAAAGCTTGGTTCTAGGGTTTAAACAGGTTCAAGTGCTAAAACAAAATCAACCAGCCATACCTGTATCTTACATGGGAATTGCCAAAGTCATGTTTCAAGGTAATTTCACATTGTTTATTTCATTAGGCAAATATACACTTTAAGTTATTGTTGTATTTTCATTATGATTACTGATGCGGCGGTCACAACTCGTCGTAGGCTACGGGGCACGTGCCATCAACGTAGCCTGCGTCGCATGTACAATGCATGCACAGGTCATTGGTCAATTTCTGCGATTCCTGCGTTTTTGTAGTAAGGGTATTGGAAAAACTTCCTTCACGTCGTACATGCAACGTGCCTCCGAGGTACCTGCGCTGCACGATTTTTCTACGAAATCCATCGTAGAGAGTTGCATGTCGAAGGTACGGCGAGTTGTGACCGCCGCATTAACAGAGTGAAACCAACAAATATCTTTTTTTTCCTCTAGAAGTTCTTCCAAACATGCCAAATATTCGCGCATAGGCCCATGTATGAAAGGTTTACTTTAGAATTTAGTAATAAAACGATTCAACTTTTTCAAATACCAAGTTCGAATTTTTTATTAATTTCATGCAATACAAAAATTGTACATGTGTTTTTCCCTTTTTTTACATTAATTTTTTTTAAATAATTGTTGTTTCTCGTATAATATTGCATACACTTGGATTACACCTCGTTTTTCATCAAATGATTTTTAGAAAAAAAAAATTGGTTTGACTCACTTGGACTGTATCTGCAAAAGGCAGCTTTCAATCATAAGGTTATACGCCTCTTTACTTTCGACGTAAAAGACGCGCCATAGTCATGCCGGGGACTATAGAATATACCTATGCGATGTCCGTTTTGTTTATTTAAACACCAAACACCGGAGCAATGTTATTCCTCTACACTCGTAGATTATATTTAATTGGGATGACAGTCACCTAGTCGTTTCTCCTAATTGCCTGAGTCAAGTTGGTTCCTCAAAAACTGTTCTCTTTCATTATATAAATACAAATCAGGTCTATACACTTGCCGTCGTTGTGTCTCACTTCAGTTTTGGGTTGTTTATGATTTCTTCGGAGGCTGCTATACTAATAAAAAAGAAAAAAAAATGTCTTGATTTACAATGGGCAGCCATGTAGGAGCGAAAGCGATGCGTGGCTCCTACCATGGTGGGGGCGGAGGGGGGGGGGGGGGGGGGGGGGGGGGAGGGTGCTGGTCATTTACCTTCAAATAATTATATATGTCCCCTTCTTATTTGTTTGGTCTGTTTGCTGTATTTCAGTTTGTGAGGGCGGCTGGGCAAGGTTTTTTTTTACTCTACACCACTCAGAGTATTTATATAAAACTTTGAATGGACGACTATTAACATTGTGTTATCACTGTAATACTCTTAAAGTCAAATTTATTTATAGTGATTATAAATGTAAAATTGAAGATTCTGTAGAACAATAAATGACACTTGTACTTGATAATGGGCGTCTTAAAGAAAAATAAAAGAAATAAATCAATATTGTATTTACCTACATTGTATTTATATGTATGGACAATGTTTAGAATGATAATCGTGTTAATCGTAACAAATGAGAAGTTTTCATTTGTCTAACTAATTTATTTTGCAATTCAATAGTATTGTACGATTTTATTTTATTGTGCCATTCCGAAATCACGATTCACTTCCAGATGCGATTATCGGCCTACAAATGCATTATGGAGAGTCATTTGATATCAGTCTTTCTCTCATTCCATGATGACGAAGCATATAGTTCACAATGCAGGTGTTCGGTGTCTAATTTATCATATCATGTAAAACAAAATATAAATTAATACCTTTGCTTAAATGTACGACAATCTCGGAGTATACGATGCATGATTTTTTTTCCCTCTAAATCTTTGTCTAACTTGCTCACTTACAATGTAATATTTTGGTCTAAGTTCATGTGTCATTACAATTGGGAATAAAAATATTCCTTCTGTAACCTTTTCCTAATTTGCATCTCTCTTTCTCCATCTTAGTCGTGTAGAATCCTACATAATAAGCGTCTTGAGAGAACCACCCCCAATTTCCGTTTTCGGTTGATGAACGGGGGAAAAACACACAAACCCCCAAGCATTAATGTCAACTTATCGGTGAATGATTTTGAATTAACTGCAAAAGGCAAATATTTGGTCGTTGTATAAGTGACATGGGAACGGTAATAAAGTATTTTCCCGCTAGTTTTGACGAGGTATTAACCAATATTTCTGGATTGTGTGGGAGGATGGAGGATGCAAATTTCCAAGTTAAATCCCTTTTATATATTGGCACACTTTAAAATGGTAAATTGGCAACAGGTAGATAAATATCCTCTTCGGTCGCCAATTTTCTCAATTCTATTTTGTATTTTTCCACATCTTTTACTAAATATCAAAGGTCATAATACATCCCCTTGCTCTGCTTTTCAACTATATCAATCTTAATCCTTTATTATCAGCTTTTGCTGTGGCAATATTCCTTCCTCAATTTTCTTCCCCTCTTTCTTCTCCCCTTCCCTCTTTCTTTCTCCCTCCCCCCCCCTCTCTCTCTCCTCTCTCTCTCTCTCTCTCTCTCTCCCCGCTCTCTCTCTCCCCCTCATCTCTCTCCCTCCCCCCTCACCTCTATCTCTCTCTCTCTCTCTCTCTCCCCATCTTTCAATCTCTTGCCTCTAACTGTCGTTATGTCGAGCTCATTATCTTTTTTTAAACCCACGCACTTTTTCAACCCTCATTATCAAAACTCATTATAAATCTGCCACTTAAATCTCATCATATTATATTTTCTCTTGTTCAAACACAATTATCTCATCGCCTATAGATTTGTCTTTCCATATCTGCATTCCTCTATAAACTTTGTGTTTTCCGAATGCTTTTGTCTGAGAAGAGTGATTTCTGAATCGTCTATAACATGAAAGCTATATACAGATTTATCTGTATGAATTTAGTTTGAATAAGCACATAACATTATTTCAAAAAGCTTATTTTGTTCAAGACAAATTTATTCTATTATGCAGGTTATTAATTAAAAAAAGACCCGCATTCTGTCTTCATTCCAATGATTTTTTTTTTTTTTTAGTTTTTGTTTCAACTATTTTTTGCATGCAATTTCGATTATGTACAATTTGACTTTATGATATCTTGTAGACTCTTTCCCTCCATATAATTATTACAGTGTTAGACTTAAGCATACATCGTTATAGATTGTTATCGGCGTTTATCCGTCGTAGATTATCGTGATAAAACATCGTGTTTTGCAAATGATTATACAAATCAAGCATTCAAAATCAACAAGTTATCCAACCAACCCCACACAAAGTCACTGAATCCCTTGAACGCAATGATAAGTAGAACACACTCCATCCACACCTGTTAACATAGGTGCATGCTTTCGCACCCCTGGCGCCTCTGAACTTTGAAACTTGTCACCATTAGTGGGACAATATGACGCGACCCATGGCGCTGTGCGTACGATGTCATTTAAAGCGAGGATAATAATTTTCGCTTGGATACCCACTGTAAATATCGAAATAGACGTGAACTAGTATAAAAACATCACGTTTGCAGAACACGATTATGTCACCATGGTATATGGGTACTAACACACACAGAGAGAGAGAGAGAGCTGAGAGAGTCGCTATTGATATAATGTGCATGTGATATAAAGTTGATTAAGGGTAGGAGAAAGAATTAGAGCGAGAGAGAGAGACTAGAAGACATGCACAGACAATCGCACATGGAAGACAAGCAAGCAGTTATAGAAACAGACACACATAGACGGACAAACAGAGAGACCAAGAGAAAACATAAATGTAAAATAATTAAAGGGGAAGTTCACCCTGAAATTTTATTGGTTTTAAAAAATGCACCAAAAAAAATGAATGAAAGCTTGAAGAAAATCGAAAAAAAAAACAAAAAAAACGAAGTTATGAAAATTTAAAGTTTTGATTCTGTGACGTCATGTGCGAGCAGCTCTCCCATGCGTTGTGTATGTAAATTCCATAAATTTGTCTTTTTCATGGTTCTTGATAAGGGAATGGGTCAATTCGGTAGAGACATGTATATTAACATATTATGTTTGATGATGTATCGACCGCACAGGTGAAATAATTTTCTTCTGAAAAAAAATGACACTTTATGTAATTTACACTACATAACAATTTAATAGATAACCAATTTAAACCCATAATTTTTTTTTTTTTTTTTTTTTTTTTTTTTTTTTTTCATAGAAATTAATCATTACAGTATTTGCTGCAAATTAATCTCAATAAATAAAAATTTCTATTTGCCGAACCTTAAAATTTTTTTGTCATAAAGCTTGATCCACTTTTTAAAACCGTTTGCAAGAATCCCCGCAAGAAGTCTTGACAACGTCTTTATCACTTGCTTTGCAGTATCAAGATTGGAACACACACATTTGTCCTCGGGTTAAATCGGTAATACCCTATTCAATGAAGGGCTTTATTACCTCGGGTCTTACAGTATCGATTTGTTCACTTCGGTCCATGCATGCTCCGAGTGTGCATACCCGCAACCCATCCCCACACGTGCATATCTACGTAGGGTTTCAAGGAACAACCAAAATGATTGTGTCCTGTATTAAAGATCCGTCATACCATCAAACATGTTCTAAACGGACCATTGACTAGTCATGAGCAGCAGTGTAATACTTTGTTCTCGGTCTGATGTTAATTTGGAGTCGCCCTTACCGATGTGCCCGCACCCTAGTATCGTGCCAAAACTAGTTATCACTACGAAAATATTGCCTAACCGTAGCTGAAACTGTGTGTGAACTGGGATTGGACGTAGTATGAACGTGTTACGATCTGTCTACGAACTTTTTGGACGGGTTCAGACAAGGAGGAGATACTGGAAGGTGTTTCACCAAGTCGGTCGTAAAGTTACGAATGACTTTATGTACGACTGGAACATGTTCTTGGGTGCTATACTAATCACAATCTCAATCATTTAGCATAAGAACCGATCACCATTTGTTCGTAAAGTTGTTCATAACTTACGAACGACTTGATGAAACAACACCAATAAGATAATATCTTATAGCCTATTCCTTCCACAATGCTTTACGAAAAGGCAAGGATGTTTCGAACCAAATACTTAAGTGTGACAGACCCTTAAAATCGATTTAAAGATTGTCCCGCCTTTTGGTAGAACCTCCCCCTTTGTTATTCAAGTGTATTTGTTGGTAATGCCCCGCCCCCCTCAACAACAAAAAAAAGAAAAGAAAAGAAAAGAAAAAGAAAGAAAGAAAAGAAAGAAAAAAAAGAAGGTAAGGATGCGCTTAGAAATATTGCTTCTAAAGATCAAAACAGAAATTATTTTTTGTTGATTTGTCACATCTTTAATATTGAATGTCTTTTGGGCAGTAACAAAACAGATTGATGCACGAATTTGTAAATGATTTTGTTAGGCCCTAATAAACAACAAAAATAATGATTTTGTTAATAGACATAACAAAAATAATGTCTCCGTTTTTCATTTAATAACATTTTTACTGATGAACATGCAGTTCTCAAATGATAAGACGAATGGCTTCGTCAGTCTACAACAGCTATAGTCATGATTTTAGAGCGTTTTGTGAAAGGCTCCGGGGAGGGGGGCTCGGTGGCGGTATAGCTGCCTATTATTGAATCAACGTCAAGCACTATAGATCGTCTGTGATGAGAGACATATCAATAGTAATCTCATGAGGTAGAATGGAGATGAATCCACATCAAACACGTTCTGTCAAATCACGTGGGGATCCGAGCTCGCCGTCTTACCCCTTTACGATCACGTGATCAGGCTGTCACCACCGAGAAATAAGACTCCGAGTTATACATTTCAATAAAAGACGCGCTAACAGTGTTAACGCGGATCAGCTGTAAAAGCATGGCGGTTGGAAATACACACGACTGGCCTGCACGCAACGCATTAATCCATATTTTACAAATACACGCCGCGCGCTATATGAGATGTATATTACCCACGACGTTATTGTATACATTACCAGGATTGTAATTCCTTATATTTTTGACGACGCAGCCTCGTGGCATATTCAGCCCGTCCCCATTCGCGAGGGATGCAAAAGGATGCACACATTTCACGGGTCATCCACTCATTAAACCCTGTCTCTCGACCGGTGCCTATAACAACATTTCGGTAATGGGAACAAGCGTTAGAGTGACATGTAGTAGGATATTTTTAAAAGGTGCTTACTACTGGACCTACTTAACTTGATTGCACGAGTGGTCTGAAATTAAAATCCATGGAAGGATGATGACGTAGATCATATGGATGAGAATTGGTATGATACAATCCTTATGCTAACACCACTTTCAATTACAAAGTGGAAACTGTGATGACATAATTGTATTTTGTCATTGATTTTCCTAAACTTGTAAAAAAGCATGAGGCGGACATATTTTGTCTGTGTATGTTCCAGAATATATCAAAAAGACTTGTGTATACTTCTGATTTCTTCAAATATAAACTACATAGTCATTTTTGTCTAATTATTACTTTTTACTTAGTCTTCTCGCACCTTGAGTACTCTTTAATGCGGCGGTCACAACTCGCCGTACGTTAGGTGTTATATTTTTTGGCCTTCGGCCATCAAAGAGGTCATCATGTATCAGCTATAGGGGTAAGGTTAAGGGGGTCAATCGGCCCGCTCGTCAATTTTTTTTTTCTTCATGTTTCCCCCCTTTTTTGTTTGTTTGTTTGTTTGTTTTATGCTAGGGCTCCCCCCCCCCCCCCCCCCCCCTCTGGATCCGCGCCTGAAATTATTGACGTAAACAGCATGTACAAGACCATGGCGTTTCGCTCGATTTTAACAGTGTAGAAAAAAAAAGATTTTATACTGTGCCCATTGTGGATTACATTGTGTTTCACACTAGGGGCCTATGGGACACTGTGTTCTTTCCAGCAGGGATGTTCGGTTTTATTCTCTAAACTTTTACATACAATCGTGTTTAGGACTGTGCAAAGGCAACGGAGTGATTAGATTTTTCTAGCCTGGAAGTCACATACGTACGCGCACGGACAGAATAAAACCAACATGGCGTTCTTTACGTCGAAAACTACATGATCAGAATTTAGTGTAGTGGGAAGGTGTGGGAAAGATGAAGAAAATTATTGTGAGCTTTCCTGTTATTTTCATGATATTTTTGAAGTATATCATAATAAAGAGCTCCACAAGAAAAGATTGCTCTTTAAATGCCCTAATAGTCATAATATAATCCAAAAGATACCACACAGCTCACATGTTTGGGTCCCGAACACTTTGTGTTGCCCCATACATGCATTTCTGTGTAAGTCCTTGTGACTCAAATCTGAATTAGATTAATATCATTTTGGCGATTCCAATACCTCACAGCACAAAATAATGCTTAGTTGAAATGTTATTAACCTCACCAAATCACTTTTAGACAGTGTCTTCCACACTTCAATGTCATGACCAGAACACTAGACAGTTTAAGCTCGTTAAATGGTGTAAATTTGCACAAAATTGACAGCATATTTCCTAACCTTACAAACCCGTATCATAACCTGATAGATTTGACCTCCATCATCCGACACAATTACAACTAATGACAGTTACAACTAATGACAACTGTTAGAAATGGAAGGAGACCAAAACTAGAATTGAGATATTACTACTTAAGGTACTGTCCGCACCTGCCTTGCTACCAGTCGTACAATGTTGAAGGTCTTGTAGAATAAGTTGTAATCTATTTCTATTAATGATAATGATATGATGACGTAATAAAAACGAGTTTTTCGCTCATAAGGTAAAGTATTACAGAATCTAAAAGCAATATATTCGTGATTTTTCTTTTTTAATTGAAGTTTTAAAAGGAAGGTGTCTTTTTAGAACTACATTTGCTATGTGTGTCGTTTCGCCAACGATAAAGTTTGTATTCATGATGAAATTTGAAGAATGCATAGCCAATCTGTACAAAGCTAAAACACTGATCATGATGATGTATGTAAACTGGTCCCCTGACTCGGAAACATGCCGGTGAGAAAGTGCGTTTTGTGACGCTCGCAGCAATATTAATTTTGAATACCTTTAAAATTTTGGTTGGATTTGACAGGCATTCTATCCACAACCGTCCCCGCTTCTCCCCGGGGGAAATGTGTCAACCGACTGATCGCAATTCAAAATGCGTTCAAGAACGGCGCCGATAGATAATACTGATGGTTTATATCCACTTGGTCTATTAGCAGATGGTCCAATTATTGTCTGATTGTCTAATGCCGCATGGTCTAAACCCATTTGGTCTACTAACAATTTGGTTTAATTTCCCTCGGCCTAATATGTAGGCCTACTTGATCTAATTTTTAAACCAATTCAAAATGCTGATTCGTTTCACAGCGAAATTGTCTAAAAACATTTTCTTCTTATTCTGAAATGAATATTTGGTCTACTACCAGTTTATGGCAGAATTAACCAAATGGTGTTAGATCACTTGGGCATTAGACAAAATGGAAATGAGACGGAATGGGAATAAGACAAAATGGTAAATATAGGCGAAGTGGCTATATAAGACCAAAGGGTAATAAGACGAAATTAGATCATGTGTGATATGAGACCAAACTGCATTGAGTTAAAATGGGTTAAGACCAATGGGCAATTCATACTGATATATCTAATGATGACTGCTTGTTACAGGCACGAAGTTAATTAAGTTCCGTAGGCTTATTCAATGGCTCACGAACCAGGTGTTGAAACACCTGAGTCTTCGTTTCACACGAGTTCTACTAATTTATTGTATGTATGTGTATGTACACGTGTTTTCGGCTCGAGTTATCGAACATGTTATATTAATTATTCTTGTTCGCAATATGTTCACCCACACACATAATACACACCCACAGACTCACTTTTCCCCTCTTTCTCTCTCTTTCCCTGACACTTTTCATTCTAGCTCCTCTCTCTATTTTTCTTCATTTCATCTCCCCCTCTCTCTCCTCATTTTCATCTCCCTACACTCTAAATGCGAAAAGGGTCAAATGGGTTTTTAAAAAAGTGGATTCTCTCTCTCTCTCTCTCTATTTCTATCTCTCTTTCTATTTCGCTCTCTTCATTCCATCTCACCCTCTCTGGCTTATCTATCTCTATCTCTTCATTCCATCTCTCTCCCCCTCTTCCTCTCTCTCTCCCATTCTCTCTCCCTCAATATCACTCTGTTTCTCCCTCTTTGGCGTAAGAGTCTTACCCTAGTAAATCGCCTCCTCCTTTTGACACTTAGATACACACATTGGCAGGTGTTTTAAGAAGCGAGAGGCACTCAAATCGTTAAGTCGCCGCTCATACACAGCAAACAGCCCCTTAATCTTATGTAGTCTTGCACTCCAGCCACTTCGTGCCGACATTTGGCCAAAATTGCTCTATATACATTATGAAGACTACTGAATGAATACATGCAAATAACTATATAAACTGTATGAAGACTACTGAAATAATTAAATATAATATTAACAAAATGTGAACTTGAATCAAACAAAGACTGACAATCACTGGCGTAAATCCCGGGGGGGGGGGATGGGGGGATACATCCCCCCAGAATTTGAGGAGGGGGGATGCCCTGTACAAACATCCCCCCCCCCCAGTTTTCAAGAAAGAAATGAAAAAAAAAATTGATAATTGTGTTATTTGTTGAAATAGCGCTCTCATTACTCTAAAATGACTCTTTTTTACTCCAAAAACCCCAATTTTTTCTGCTCGCACTTAGTAACAAACAGTAATCTAAGTATAAAAAGGTTGGATCCAATGTTTCTGATGTCTGTCAAAACCCAATATACCCCCTTTCCTCGTCTGGGGACAAACCTTAGGAATGGGTGCTGTTGACAATCAAAAACATTAATGTAGTTGTGTGCGGGCTAGGTTGGTGGAGGGCTTAATTTCTCTTTAAGTCTATATATACCTCTAATCTAAAGTGTCCCCCCTTTTTTTAGAAAAAGTGCCCTTTTTTCCAGCGAGACCCCACTTTCAAATCCGTTACGCCGCCTCTACTGTGTATTTTTTGTTCTGTTTTGTTTTTTATTTTCGCGCTCGCGGACCTTTAACGCACAAACATATCCAATTTCAGCTTAAAATTTTCGGCTCGCGCTTCGCGCTCGCTGATACTAAATAGGAACTATAATGCACAAATATCACCAACTTTTAGCTTAAATTTTCGGCTCGCGCTTCGCGCTCGCATTTCCATTAATAAAATTAACAGTAATCAAGGCAGCCACTGGGGCTAAAAGCATACATTCAAAGACAAATTCTATTCATAATTCCTTCTCTAATCCGCCACTGCCACTGCTATATGGCTATTAATAACGTTCCTTGTGTTTTAGTGCTTGTGTATGCCAAACAAGATCGCGACAAGTTGGCAAATTATTTCGCTCATCCCCCCCACTCCTCGACACGGATTTACGCCGCTGCTGACAATATATGTTTGTTTATGCTTCGTCAGATTAAAAAAAAAAACTGTCTATCAAGATAATTCAAGAATAGAAAGGCAACGAAATTTTAAAGCGCTATAGCTATAATGATGTTTTGAGCATTTATAACAAGGGTGAAACCTCTGATGATTAGGTAGGCTAAAGTTCAACAGAAGTAGAACATATATTAGCAAACATATTAAAGCGCGTTGCAGTTACAATCCAAAGTATTTGAATGAAAATATACAATATCTATGAAGTATTCTCGCTGGGTGCACAACAATGCTGCATCGGCGCAAACATTGTGTGCAGGCGTATTTGTGTACTTTTCTTTTGCATGAAGAATTATATTTGAATATGTTTTCACGAAAGAAAAATGCTGCCGCTTTTTCGTACCCGACAAGAGTTGTGAAAATATAAAATCTGTGGTTGTAATTTCTATTCCAATGAATAAAAATTATCTCGTATCATTAATTTACTTTGAAAATATAATATAACTATTTAGATATCATTGACTGAGACCAATGTGATTGATATAATTCAATCTTACCAAGAATATAACCTAGCTTTATACAAAGCATCTTTGCTGAATAATGTTATAACGATACTCAATTCAATTTGGGCCTTCCTGTTTTTGTTTTTTTTTTTTTTTATTCGTTATGTTATTTCCTGTTATTTACACACGTTCATAAGACGTTACGTCTTATAGCCGACTCCTTGATAATCTAGGAAATAAGATGACGTTTGATAAATTGATATGATTGACAAAAGCCTAGAACTTCTTTTAATTGCGCTTTTAAAGTTGTATACACAAATGTATTTTCTTTCACGTATAGGATGGCAATATTTAGCATGTTTCTGTTTTGTTCTATAGTGCTCCATTTTGCTTTGTAACACAGTTTAGTGACCTCGAACAATGGCTCTCTAATTTCTTTCTCTCTATACCTCTCTTTTTCCTTTTTACAATAATGTGTATCATGATTTCATTGCGTATAACGATGGTTAGAAACGTATCGCGTTTTGTTTTGGTTTGTCTTATCTCTCTCTCTCTCCCTCTATCTATATGTTTCTCCTTCATCTGTAAGTAGCCTATGTATCTGTTACTGTACAGTATTATTCGCCCTTTTATCTGTGTGAAACCACTTTCAATCAATATTCTTTTCTTTCTCTGTTCTATGTCTGTATTGTTTATCTTGCCTCTAATACGCTCTTTATTTCAATTACTTCACTTCCCCTTCTACCTCTCTCTCTCTCTCTCTCTCTCTCTCTCTCTCTCTCTCTCTCTCTCTCTCTCTCTCAAACACACACACTCCTCTCCTTCTCTCCCTTTATCTCTCCCCCCCCCCCTCTCTCTCTCTTTCTCTATCCCCCATCTATCTCTTTCCCTTTTCCCCTTTCTCTCTGTTTGTATCTTGTTCGTTCTCCACTTCTGTCTTTAATACCTCAATCCCTATATTATACCTCCATATCACACCCTACACCCCTCTCCACTTTTCGTCATGTTGTCATGGATACCATTTTATCGCTTGATAACCACTATCTTATTCTACTTTTTTGTCTTTAATTTACGTATTATTCTAAGTTGTCATATACCTCCTCGTAGCACCTCCCAATTTCCGCCCGTGCCTATAATAGATGTAAATATAATCTTAAATAAATTATCATTTTTTATACTGGAATTAATTAGCTCCATCCGTGTTAACTAGTTATTTTGTCTTGATTAAATAAGAAAAAAAAAAAAAAAAAAAAAAAAAAGAAACACACATAATAATAATTTGCGTAAAGACAGGGAGTGTTTCGGCATCCCTCCCACTGTTAAGACAATAATGAGTGTCTTCAATGGATATAAGAAGGTAAAACAGCCCCCCCCCCCTCCCTCGTCCAAAACGAAATCCTCGTTATGTACGACAATGTGAGAGATGAGCATTCTTCTAGTCGATAATAAGATTTAGTTATTGTAATACATTATTGTATGATTAAATCATCTTATCATATATTGATTTGCAAGCAAAAACTGCTTTGTAGATAAGGAAAACGAATGTATATAATGGCAAACAAATTTGTATTTTTGCTTTTAATTAACATTATACAATTTCGAAGAGGAAGACTAATTATGCATTTATCAGATTCGATAGGTGTGGCATTTTTACAGAGAAGATTTCGTTTTCCATATTTCTTGAATGATTTTTCAAAACATTAAAATAACCACAAAAACGAGCGAACCTCGATAAATCCTGGGGGGCATTTCATCAAAGGACTTGTCAGACATTTTATCCGACAAATTTGCTCTCAGCCAATCAGATGCAAGCATTTCAGTAGCTTATTACAGTTTGTCGGATAAAACGTCCGACAAGACCTTTGATGAAATGCCCCCAGGTTCCATTCCTAGATCAGTGCCGCCATTGATGTTACATGAAAATATTCAATATTATTTAATTTCTATATAAAAGCATTCATAATGAAAAACAGATTTTATAACCTTCATACTTCAGTGACTATGTGGATTTTATGATTATCTAAACAATCTAAAACTAACTCATTATTTGCTGTTCTACCCACCCATAACATGTTTTGATAATCATGTACGTGCACGAAAATTTTTTGTGTACTGACATCATTCTGTATTTTGGAATGATTTAACGTTCAGATTTTTAATCGCGATCACATTTCGGACGAAAGTGCTTGTAAGAAATGTCAAATTGATCGGAGATAGTTTAAACTTGAACGGGAAAACCTATAGTAATGATAAATATATATGTTCCGAAGTGTCACGACGATAATATACATGGCCCCAATAAACAAACCCGAGAAATCAAAAGACAGGTGTCATCAATAGTATTTATTGTTAGAAGTAGAAATTATCGGCTTCAATAAACATATGCACCCTTCATAAGGTTGCCCATAAAAACAGTTTTGACTGTATAACACACACACAATGATCACGAAACAAAATTCATTTCAGTGAAGTGCAGCTATTCAACTTAAACAAACGCACAAGGTCAGGATACGTCCTTATCTCTTCCTTTTACGAACAAAATATTAGCCCTTGGCGATATTATCTGTTCATTTGCAAATGCTGGATGCTCAGACTCAGCATGAAGCCGAAAAAAGGAGGGGAAAATGAGAAGCGAGGGACAGGTAAAAAACGTCAATGATCTTGTGCTTCCACACACTCAAGAGATAAAAACGTCAGAAGATCGGCTTTCTATCGCGATAATCTCAGCTAACTTGATTTCAGTGACATCATTACGTGCTTGTTTCCTTCGACTGCTTTGAGAGGGGGAGGCATGGATATGGTGGCACTCTGACGCAATGGATTCCACTAACCCTTGTCAAACCTTACTTTATGACGATAACAGTCCTTCTATAGAAATATGAGAAAAGCGGTCATAAAGGGTGTATAATAAAGGATAAAGACGATGTCATTTTTGCATGTTCCCATGGCATTTGTTCATCTATCCCTCGCATTTGTTCAATATTCAGGTAGAATATATTCAACATAATTATCTCTTGATATATTTTCTTCAAAACACTCGTCTCCTATATTAATTTATTTATATTCGTCCTCTCTTTCTCTGCAGTGTTTTTAGCGCATAGAGATTGAAAAGTCATAAAGATATTGTAGAAATATTATCATTCTTATGTCTACCATTACGGTGGCATATTTCACTATAGGGAAGACAATTAAGAACATAATTTATGTGGTAACTATTTCGTGATGTTACAGCTATTACATGTTTGAAACTTTTTTTTTTTTTAATAAAGATATTGAATACAAAACGGACGAGTTGTGAAATTCGTTTAGTGATTTCATACACCTTAAAAATAAAGTTGAGAATAATTATAAATCTTTGCCGTCAGGCATGACATCATTTATAATGATTATTGTGATTACTCAATGGGCATGAAGGTATAGGGGATGGTAGTAGTTTCCTTAATTTCCCCGGACTCCCATTTCCCTTTAAGTTTCACGAAGCTCTGAACTAGAGGGAATGGTATGGAGTATGGCAGCAAAACAGCCTAGGCCAACCGACATATTGCAATAGTTTGAAATCTATACTACATAATGTTTTGGGTGGATAGGAAGCGCTATGGCCATCCCACCCCCCCCCCAAAAAAAAGGTAAAAAGAATAAATGCAATCAATACCACTTGTCTTTGCTGCTCGCACGCCATAATAATGTCTGAATAACTTGTGAGTGAATAATAATATGTACCGCAACCAAAATGTCAATGGAGTTTTAGGAAAATACATTTTCCCGAGTGGGCGCATTAATATGACCCTAGGATAAAATCATGAGCTTGCATTAAGGCTTATACCACAAGATTTAGACCATAACATATGGCGTGTTGTTTCCTAAATTTTGAGAGCTGTGTGTATATATATATTATATATACTTTGAAGTATTATAACATGAAAAATATGGGTGAGTCGATAGGAAAGTGTGTTTCTGTTTCATTATTCCCATGAAGTTATTAATAATGTGTGCTATTGTTTGTGCGTTTTTTCGATTTAATAGTTTAATGATTAATTGATTTTATTCATCAAGTGCAGTAATTATAATATATTTTGGAAAAAGTTTAAAAGATACACTGACAGGATAGTCCATAAAAGCTAAAAAGGCTTATTTCCGATTGGGTCCTAAAAACAAAAAAAATAAACAAAGAATTAAAACATATTAATGAAAAGTCCATGATTAGTGTTTTATAGCTCTTGTAAATGTGTGAATTTTGATTCACCCGTCTGAAATTACTTGTATTACATATATATATATATATATATATATATATATACATATTTGTCTTATTTGGAGGAGGCTTCTTGTATATACGGTGTTTCTTTGTTTCCAGGCCTATTACTCTGGCAAATTCTGAATTGATATATTGCAGAAAACTTCGGAATGTCATCAAACTTTTCTTTAGAATAAAAATGATACGATGGTTTTATAATTAAGTCGCATGAGACACACATATTCCCATTCCGTGTTAAAACTTGTTTAAATTGCCCATTAGCCTATGTTTTGACGATCTAAAGTAGATATAAACATAGTAGGTCCGTATACTCTGTTCATGTAAGTCTAATTTCAAAATTTTCTTCTTACGCCACATGTTCAAAACTGTGTCGGTAAGTTTGGAGCAGTATGGCTGATGCATAGTAGCTCAGTCACATTAGTTAGATCAGCACCAAAACGCCAATGAAGATATCCCCAAATAACATGGCCCCACATGGTCAAAACCGTGTTGGTTTTCAGAAGTTTGGAGCGATGTGACTAAAAGCATTATACTTCAGACACATCAATTAAACCGACCCCAAACCATTCAAGCCTCTTCCAGATATAACATTGCCCCACATGTTCAACTTCGTGTTGGTATGAAGCGATGTGACTGGTATTTTTCTCGAGTATGGTGTAGGAATCGATACAGTACTGTGATTTTGTTTGCTTGTGCGGTGTCGAGGCTATTGACGAGCGGTTCAATCGTGATACTAGCTTTCCGCTTCATCGGCCGGCCAATGCTCCGGAGCAGAGCGGCTTCAATGGCCCTCACAACCAATGGCCTCCATCTTTAAAGGGACATTATGATTTATTAAACGTAATTCTTCTAAAATTAAAACGTAAAATGAATTATTGACAGACCTATGAATGATTTCCATTTTATTCGATCCATTCGACTATTATATCAGACATACCCCTTGTCTCAAAAATTAATTTGATTTGATTTATTTATTTAGTCACGGTGAAAGCCCATATTATCAGTTGTTTGAATGTTTTTGAGTTGGGACCGTGTATAAAAAGTACAGATAGCCTACAAAGTAGGCTTAATCATAAAAACAAATTAATATAAGGCATATCATAAAAATAACAAAATAGCAAATTTACTGGATGGAGATCGTATGAAGGGTCGATTTTCATCACTTTCACGATCTTAAGAACTGTACATACTATATAGATAATTTTGGAGCCTATTGTTGACCATACGGATTATAATCCTTTCGAAAACTACATTTTTGGTACATCATTTGGAAAAGTCAAGTAGAAACCTATTTTAGAATTATACTCGCATTATACCTCTTAACGTCGTGTGGCATATTACTACTGTATTGTAAATGGCCGCGGAGCGTTTTTGAAAATGGAGGGGCTGAGCTCAAAGTGGGGGGGGGGGCTGAACTGGCTAAAAATCAGCCTTTTTTGCGTTTTCGTACACGTTTGCTGGCAAAAGTGAGGGGGGCTGCATCCCGGCTCCGCGGCACCTGTAAAAAAAAAAGAAAAAAAGAAGAAGATAGAAGATCATTGACGATGCTTGGAATATGGGATCAGAGAGGGGGAGATATAACAAAAGTGAATGGTACGTGATGTGTGTAAGAGATGGTCATGTACTGTGATGTGTAAAAGAGATAGGAAGACAGAATTATGTAAGACAGATAGAGAATGTGATGGAAATAAACAAAGATATAGATTCCCCTTGTGAATTAGAGTCATTAAAATGTTCTATCTACCCGTTTTTTTTAAAGCGTGAGGTAAATAAACAACGACATGACTGGAAGTATAGACTGATTCCCTTATATACATTAAAGTGATTGTTTAGCTTCATTCGGAATTTATTTGTTTCTCTTCCAGCTAATGCTGTAATCATAATTGCAAACCTAAATAAGTCAGACAGGAATCATCTGATATTTTGAAGCTAATCGGTCGGTTATTAGCTGAGGTATTGATAACTGACTGTCATCATAGTCGTCCCTATGTACGCTTAACGGGATGCAGTAACATTGAATGATATTCAAATCACATTTTATTCGATTTAGCTATAAACACTTAGGTCAGTCTGGTATCTCTTCAAAATTGCAAGCTAATTGCTTGCTTTACCTTCGAGATATCAATGATTTCATACTCAAAATTTATAAACCAACACCGGATGGTTTATAAAACCATGTGCTTCTCCTCATAGCACAATACACACCCATTTCCTGATGTATAGTCCCCGTCCCTAGCGGCCTGCTGAGCTAGCAGCAGGGAGTACTGGTGTTCGGCTGTATGCTTGGCATTGTTTGTTACACTATTTTAAGGTAGTAAATGACTTCCATTTGATCTGAAGCTTTCAGTAGTTTGTTTTTTAACATTGGAACAATATAATTTTATTAATCTTGATGTAATTGCTCTTGTTTTTGAAAGTTACCCAATCCCTTTAAGTTAACACTGTATAGTCTATGAGGGTAAATAATTATTCACTTTTTCACTTTTTTGACGCATGTGATGATTCTTATGAAATATAATTTTTCCTCTTGACCCATCATTGCATGCACTGAGAGCAAAAAAAACTTTAAAACCTTTAAAGTTGAAAACATTCTGCCCCAAAGTTTCTACGGTCATCGTTTTGTGTTTCAACGAGCTTATGGTGTAACCAAAGCTTTATACCAGATTTAAACCCTTAACTCGCCCTGCTTGCTCTGTGGCTCACGCGCACCGTGTGTTGTTATGGTGATACGACGAAGAAATGTAGTTATTGATGTAATATGACAAGGAGGGGAAGATGAACGATTTACACGCATGATTTTGGGACATTCTATGGCGTCTGAAAGGGGCTTTACCGCCTCGTGCATCGTGAAGTATCTCTGGTACCGTCCGATTCCAATTTTGAATTAATAGGCTTAACAAGCTACAGCATATCAATTCTAGTTGTAAACTTCAGGGGAAGAGGGCGCTATCACTCTACGCAAAGCGAACGCGGCCATAGACTTTTTGTATTTTGCACAGTTTTTTCACTTTGTTTTCTTGATTGATTATGGCGAGCAACTACCTTTTAAAGAAGTGATCAACTTGAATAAGTAGCGCTAAGAGTCTGAATTTTTCCAAAAAATAAGAAATACTTTAATGCAAAGAGGAAAAAAAGTCCTGTCACTTGTGTCAATTCGAAATCCTAGTAAAGATAAAATTCTGTGACAATAATGGCCAATTTTGCTCTCAAAATAGCTCATACGCTGCATAGTCATCTTCCCTCGATTACGCAATAATTAATATATACACCTTAAAGGGATGCAGTAACATTGGAATGATATTCAAATCACAATTTTCTTGGATTTAATGCTCATTATTGTGCAACATAATTATTAAACTCTATAGGTCAGTCTGGTATCTCTTCAAAATTACAAGTTATTGCCTTGCTTACTTTCGAGATATCAATGAATTCATACTCAAATTAGTAAACCATCTTCGTGGTGGAAAACAAATTGCATGTGCTTTTCAAGAACACCCCACTTCCTGTCGTGTTCCCTCCCCCCGACCCTAGCTGGGCTGGAGGGTTTGCTGCAAAGGGGTTGAAAATTCAACTCGCGTTTGGCTTGTTTACACTGTTTTGTGGTAGTAAACTGACTTCCATTTTGATCTGAAATTTTCCAGTAGTTTGTTTTTAACTATTAGAGCAATATAATTTTTATTCATACTTGATCTAATTGCTCTTGTTTTTAAAGTTTAACGTTTCTACCTTTAATGATCAATGTCAGTTTTTTAAAAGCTTGAATTCTCAGCTTTCCAATATGGTACATTCATTTCGATTGTTAAAAAAAAGTCTGTCACTTTGGAACATTATCACAAATGAATCCTTTACTCGATGGGTCAATATTTCCGCATATCACATGCATATCGCATGTGGACGGCGTCTTCGCAAGAGTGTGACAAGATCACTATTTATATACACATCGTTAGGAACATAAATCTATGTGAAATAAAGATTCTGATTACAACTTAGCAGAATGGTGTTGTAGGCTGCCAAAATGTATTTTTTCCCCAATCTGGTCTAAAGCATCTACCTACGAAGACTATGATAAAAGTTCAATTATTTATTTCTTGTCATGACTAATTTCCTCGAACGGATCGACTGACAATTCCATTTTAACCGACAGGGAGTTTTCTTAGGCGAGTTTTTGTACGCTAAGTATAATTGCATGCAGTTGTCAATCGGTCGCTTCCCGCCGTTAGCGCGGTTTTGTTGACATTAATGTAGAGCATGTATAATTTTCTGCGCGGCCTCGCTGCATGTTTTTCCACTAAACTCATGAATGTAATGTTGCGTTTCCCCTCCTCAAATAATGGACGCGTCTTTTATGTTAAGATTTAATGTCATACGTTTAGATTTTACATTTCACGTGGAATAGAATTGATATGGTTTTAATAATATTTATTGTAATAAATTGGCTTCACCTGATCAAGTGCCTTTAAAGTTTTACAAACCGTGATCACTTCTAAATTACTTTTGAATGAACTTTTTTAAAAATGAAACATGCATGTATATATATAATTATATATATATATATCCAAGTGTGTGAAATGCAGTTGAGAGTTTTGATCCAAAAAGTGCTCTATGCCATTAAAGCAGAGCCTGAAGATGCACCAGTGTGAAACAGGTTGTAGCAGAAAACAGAAAGGTATGCCTATATATATTATATAATATATATATTTAAAAAAACAAAACAATTTAAATGAAAAACCGTAGAGACAAAATATACAGGTCTATATATATTTTGTCTCTACGGTTTTTTCATTTAAATTGTATATTTCTTTTTAGTTTTAACATAAAACCGACTCGCAGAATTCATTTCTTTATATATATATTATATTATATATATATATATATATATATATAATATATATATTATATAATATATATATAATATTATAATATAATTTAAATAATAATAATAATAATAATAAAATATAATACTCTTTTTTTCTATTGGCTTCAGTGACCGTGGTGCCTTAATTCATCTTATTGTTAATACTTCATGTATACTTGAAAGGTTGTTATAGTGAATATAATCTATGTTCATTATAGAGTATTTTTTTCTATATAAACTATCATAACCTTACATTTAATATAATGGTAGTATTTGGCTTCGGTGACCGCGTGCCTTATTTCATCATGCCGGTTACACAATGTAACGAGTAATGATAAAATCATTTAATTGAAGTCACTTGTCTCATTTATTTTTGCTTCAACTTGTCTTTTCATTATATTACATCCATGGAACTATAACTTTTAGGTCCATGAATTATCTGATATGTCTGTGACGCACCTAACAAGTAATTGTCTTATACTTTAAGTCGTGTACCTAATATCGGCGGTCACAACTCGTCCGTGGGCTACGAGGCACATGCCATCAACGTAGCCTGCGTTGCATGTACAATGCACGCACAGGTCTTGGGTTCAACTTCTGCGATTCCCCTGCGTTTCTGTAGTAATGCGGCAGTCACAACTCACCGTACCCTCGACGAGCAACTCCCTACGATGGATTTTCGTAGAAAAATCGTGCAGCGCAGGTACCTCGGAGGCACGTTGCATGTACGACGCGCAGGAAGTTTTTCTAATACCCATTAACCTACAGAAACGCAGGAATCGCAGAAATTGACCAACGACCTGTGCATGCATTGCACATGCAACGCAGGCTACGTTTGTATGGCACGTGCACCCGTAGCCTAACGACGAGTTGTGACCGCCGCATAAAGGCATTGTAAAAACTTCCTGTAATACGTCGTACTTGCATTGCACCTGCAAGGTACCTGCTCCGCTGCACGAATTTTTCTACGAAATCCATCGTAGGGAGTTGCACGTCGAAGGTACGGCGAGTTGTGATCGCCGCATTAATATATCCCAAATCATATCTATTTGGCTTCAAGTGCCGCGTGCCTTATACATGAATTAGGACGTTGATTACCACTTAAAATATGTGACGTTACAGGCTTTACGATTATTCAAGCTTCATGGTTAAAGCTGAATTGTTACCAAAAAATTGTTTACCAAAATGTTTTTTGGTAAGAGATCAATAATATTATCGATTAGATTGGTCTAAAAAAAACACAAAACAAAACAAAACAAAAAACCAAAAACAAAAAGAAGAACAAACACAAAAACCAAAACAACAAGCAAACAAAAAACAAAAAAAAACAAAAAAAAAACACAAATGTTGTTGCACATTTAACCCCTGTGAAATTTTGAATTTTGAATTTTTGAGCATATTATGGTGGTGGATTTATAGTGGGAGTGAAAATTATTTTCCTTTTGATTCTATCAACGTTGGGGCAAATGTGGTTGGGCTACCTGGACCAAATATACCTGGGTTAAAATAAATATAGTAAGTGATCATGGATTTTACCTTATCAGTGTTAACAACATCCATTTAATTCAAAGACATCATCATAAATATCATCATTAATAAATA
>CALNVZ010000649.1:26003161-26066256 GCA_940671915.1 Paracentrotus lividus
TCGCAAGATGTGACAAGATCACTATTTATATACACAATCGTTAGGAACATAAATCTATGTGAAATAAAGATTCTGATTACAACTTTAGCAGAATGGTGTTGTAGGCTTGCCAAAATGTATTTTTCCCCAATCTGGTCTGAAGCATCTACCTACGAAGACTATGATAAAAGTTCAATTATTTATTTCTTGTCAATGACTAATTTCCTCGAACGGATCGACTGACAATTCCATTTTACCGACAGGGAAGTTTTCTTAGGCGAGTTTTTGTACGCTAAGTAATAATTGCATGCAGTTGTCAATCGGTCGCTTCCCGCCGTTAGCGCGGGTTTTGTTGACATTAATGTAGAGCTGTATAATTTTCTGCGCGGCTCAGCTGCATGTATTTCCACTAAACTCATGAATGTAATGTTGCGTTTCCCCTCCTCAAATAATGGACGCGTCTTTATGTTAAGATTTAATGTCATACGTTAGATTTACATTTCACGTGGAATAGAATTGATATGGTTTTTATAATAATTTTATTGTAATAATTGGCTTCACCTGATCAAGTGCCTTTAAAGTTACAACCGTGATCACTTCTAAATTACTTTTGAATGAACTTTTTAAAAATGAAACATGCATGTATATATATAATTATATATATATATATCCAAGTGTGTGAAATCAGTTGAGAGTTTGATCCAAAAAGTGCTCTATGCCATTAAAGCAGAGCCTGAAGATCGCACCAGTGTGAAACAGGTTGTAGCAGAAAACAGAAAGGTATGCCTATATATATATATATATATATATTTAAAAAAAAACAAACAATTTAAATGAAAAACCGTAGAGACAAAATATACAGGTCTATATAGTACCTTTTGTCCTCTACGGTGTTTTTTCATTATTAAATGGTATTTCTTTTTTAGTTGTAACATAAAACCGACTTTACGCAGAATTCATTTCTTATATATATTAATATTATATTGCATAGCTATATTATACTAGTATATATATATAATATGAATATATAGTATATAATATAGTATATACTATATTAGTATATCAATATAATCAATTATATAAATAATAATAATAATTTTGATATAATACTCTTTTTTTCTATTGGCTTCAGTTGATGCCGTTGTGCTTAATTCAATCTTTATTCGCTTAATACTTCTCATGTATATGCTTCGAAGCGTTAGTTTAGTTCGAATATAATCTATGTTCATTCTATCAGAGTATTTTTTTCTATAATAACTTCATAACCTTACATTAAATAATGCGTCAGTATTTTTGGCTTCGGTGACCGCGTGCCTTATTCTCATCATGCCGGTTACACAATGTAACGAGTAATGATAAAATCATTTAATTGAAGTTCGACTTTGTCTCATGTATTTTGCTTCAACCTTGCTTTTTCATTATGATTACATTCCATGGAATCTATAGTACTTTAGGTCCAGTGATTACTCTGATATGTCTGTGACGCACTAACAAGTAATGCTGTCTTATACTTTTAAGTTCCGTGTACATAATGCGGCGCGTCCAACTCGCTCGTGGGCTACGAGGGCACATGCATCAACGTTAGCCTGCGTTGCATGTACAATGCACGCCACAGGTCTGTGGTCAACTTCTGCGATTCCTGCGTTTCTGTAGTAATGCGGCAGTCACAACTCACCTAACGCCTCGACGAAGCAACTCCTGACGGATGGATTTTCGTAGAAAAATCGTGCAGCGCAAGGTAGCCTCGGAGGCACGTTGCATGTACTGACTGGCAGGAAGTTTTTCTAATACCCTTAACTACAGAACGCAGGAATCGCAGAAATTGACCAACGACCTGTGCATGCATTGCACATGCAACGCAGGCTACGTTTTATGGCACGTGCCCGTAGCCTACGACGAGTTGTGACCGCCGCATAAAGGCATTGTTTGAAAAACTTCCTGTATAATACGTCGTACTTCATTGCACCTGCAAGGTTACCATCCGCTGCACGATTTTTCTTCTACGAAATCCATCGTAGGGAGTTGCACGTCGAAGGTACGGCGAGTTGTGATCGCCGCATTAAATATCCCAAATCATATCTATTTGGCTTCAGTGCCGCGTGCCTTATACATGAATTAGGACGTTGATACCACTTAAATATGTGACGTTACAGGCTTTACGATTATTTCAAGCTTCATGGTTAAAGCTGAATTGTTACCAAAAAATTGTTTACCAAAATGTTTTTGGTAAGAATCAATAATATTATCGATTAGATTGGTCTAAAAAAAACACAAAACAAAACAAAACAAAACCAAAACAAAAAGAAGAACAAACACAAAAACAAAACAAACAAGCAAACAAAAAAACAAAAAAAACAAAAAAAAACACAAATTTGTTGCACATTTAACCCCTGTGAAATTTTGAATTTTGAATTTTTGAGCATATTATGGTGGATTTATATTGGGAGTGAAAATATTTCCTTTTATTATAAGTGGGGCAAATGTGTGTGGGCAAGCCTGACCAATAACTGGGTTAATAATAAATATGTAAAGTGATCATGGATTTTACCTATGTGTAAAACATCCATTAATCAAGAATCATCATAAATATCATTTTCAATATAAATGGCAAGAGAATAAAAATCATACCCTTTCTCTTGTGGTGTGGAGCCCATGAATCATTTTGATTGCGGTCTACCAAGGGGAACGAAGATGGATCGAATGATGCAATCCTCATTTTAACCAAGATGGTGTTTCCATGGTGGCTCATTCACACTGCGCATTGAAGTTCGCAACTTAATACAAAGTTAAAAACACATGACGCACGCAACCCTACTGGAGTTTGAACACAGTGTAAAACATAGTTTGAACACAGTGTAAACACTGTTTGAACACAGTGTGAAACACTGTTTGAACACAGTGTAAAACATAGTTTGAACACAGTGTGAAACACTGTTTGAACACAATGCAAAACATAGTTTGAACACAGTGTAAAACACAGTTTGAACACAGTGTGAAACACTGTTTTAACACATTGTGAAACACAGTTTGAACACAGTGTGCAATCACCTCCACACCGTTAAATTCGAGACTTTTGATGCTGTGAATGACATCTTCACACTGCCAGGGAGTAAATTCACAGTGTAGAACAGAACGTCATTATGTAAACATTCTATGGAAAACCACACCACAGTGTGAAAAATCTTATTCACACTGTTAAATTCGCGCGTTTTCTTATAGTCAAATGTATGAATACACTTTGTGTGGATGAATGATGAGGATGCCTCATTGAAATCTGGCGATCCTTTTGGGTTATTTTTATCGTCAGTGCGAACATGGTTTGCTTTATAGCTGGTCCCATGTTTCCCATTCTGTATCTACTTGATGAATTCAATTCACGGCTATGGAGGAATGTTAATGACTAGATATTATGGGTGAATGTGAGATGGGATCGCTGTGACCAGCATGGATAAACTTAAAGGGAATATAGTGTAGTGGGAAGGTATGGGAAAGATGAAGAAAAATATTGTTCTGATTTCCTGTATTTTTTCATGCTAATTGGGAAGAATATCATGATGAAAAGCTCCACAAGAAAGGATTGCTCTTCAGTTGCCCTAAAAGTCATAATATGACCTAAAATATACCCAAACAGCTTTGTTTGGGTCCCGAACATTTTGTGTTGCCCCACACATGCATTCCTGTGTAAGTGCATGAGACTTAAAGCTGAATTGGGTTAATTTCTTATCATTTTGGCGATTGCAAAACCTCACAACACAAATAATGCTTAGCTGAACTGTTATCAACCCATCCAAATCACTTTTAGACAGTGTCTTTTACATTTCTTCACCTCTCCCACTACACAAGATTCTCTTTAAAGAGATACGATGATAGGTTTTGTTACATAGAGAATGCTGATCAACTTATATTCGGTTACCCTACACTTCCACCATATCGTCCATTACTAAAGTCAGTGGAGTCATCAAGTTGTTATAATAATAATAACAATAATATATATATATATATATATATATATATATATAATTGAACAAAATTGTCTGCTTGGCATCTGTATAATACATGAATAACACAGTTGATAAAGAAGAATGCCAAAAACATAAAATCAAGATTATATATATATATATATATATATATATATGATTTGTAATGCGCCAAATTTACAAGAACATTGTTTTTTTTTATGATTCTTCGACGGGCTTGTCATTTTGTGTAGCAAAATTGGATAGTGCCCATGTCTGCGCACTAACTAATTTTGCACGCAAATCAAGCGCACGCAAGTTTGTGAGACTTTCACTTTTTGAGAATGGTTGAAATTTTCAGGGTAGCAAATAAAACTTGCTGAAAACCATTGTTAATCAATTATTTTCACAGTTTTTTTTTATATCAAAATGGATTTTTGAGGTTATGATTGAAGGTTGATATTACTTGAGGGTTTTGTTCTATCATACTGCAGTTTACACAGCTAATCAAACACCTAATACTTACATAAATTCTCATCACGATCATCTATACTCCTGCAAACGGGTAAATCTATGAGACCTAATTATCGCCCCTTCAGACCCGATAGGGCATCATTTATATCTGTTCTGTCCTACTCTGACAAAATGAGGCAAGTAACAAAAATGACATTTCCCATAAAAAATAGCAAATTTATCCATTGATGTCAATGTAATCTCATTTCTTACTTTGAAATGATACATATTATCTGAAATTTTGCCAAGAGGAAGATGGCACTAAATGAAATGTGAATACATAAAAAAGATCAAAATTCATTGATATACCACTTGCATCCTTTTGTCAAAGTAGAGCACTATCAAAGTTTAAGTAACCTAGTCCCATTCCATGCGAATGCGTTGCAATAATTGTATGCCTTGACTTATCAAGAATAGCCAATTCATTTAAATTTAATTATGTTTTACCATAATGTTAAATGTATCATAAGCGTTTATTCCTTTAACAATAATATCCATGTACATGTACGTTGATGAAATAAGTAAGTAATGCAATTATTCAAAATATTAGTGTCAACGCATTAATGTTCAGGGGCGTATCCAGGATTTCCCAATAGGGGGGGGGGGCGCAAGGAAATTTTTATCGCCGTCAGCGGAAGGGGGAGGGGGTTCTTCTAATTCATATTGTACATGAAATTCCACATTTTTTTTTCAAATTATCACAAAAGTTACATAGTTTCTATACCCTAAGACAATGTATGTTGCGCTAGAAACCTATTTATGTGTTGCATTATATACCCTTCTGAATTGGAATCTGCGAGCGCGAAACGAGAGTCGAAAATGTTGAGGATTTTAAAGTTATATGAAATAAATAAAGGGGCATTTTCTAGTACTAGAAAATGTAGATAATTGTGTATAATAGACCCAATTTAGTATCGCGCGAGCGCGAAGCGCGAGCTGAAAATTTTTAAAGGTAAAAAATTGGAGTTATTATTTGTGCATTATGATTTGGTATCAGCAAGCGCGAAGCGCGAGCCGAAAATTTGGGGTTTAAAATTTTTTTAAGTTAAAATTTAGAACTATTATTGTGCATTTGATTTGGTGTCAGCGAGCGCGAAGCGGCGAGCCGAAAATTGGGGTTTAGAATTTTTTAAAGGGTAAAATTTAGAGTTATTATTGTGCATTTGATTTGGCATCAGCGAGCGCGAAGCGCGCGAGCCAAAAATTTGGCGTTTCAAAAAGTATTTTGAATTAATAAAGGGCGTACTTTCTAATAAACCCACTGAGGCCAACTATGTTTCCCAGGAGGCCGAGGGCCCAGGAGGCAGAGGGTCCAACGAGGCCTCTTTTCTTCGTGAAATTTTGAAACTTTAGTTTTAAAATTTTTTACTTTTCGTCACTAATGTTTTCTTTTTCTTAAAAAAAGGGGCGTTTTGAGCAATTATTGCAAAATACAATATGAGAAAGTCGGCCTCGTGGGCCCTCCCCACAGTAAAGCTTAGTTATGGTCGTTTAGAACCAAATAAAAGCCTATTTCGGCTTTTTATTGAATAAAGTTGGCGAAAATGTACAAGCATCGAGCCTTATCCCTTCTCTTTCTTCTTTTTCTTTCTTTTCTTTCCCTTTTCCTCTTTCTCGCCTTTTTCTCCTTCCTTTTTTTTTTTTTTTAGTCGGCCAATAGGGGGGGCGCGCGCCTGTTGCGCCCCCCCCCCTGGATACGCCCCTGATGTTTGCATGCATGTTTGTCAATTTCTTTTACACCAATGCTGTTATGTTCTCTGTCAGTATCAAATAATGACTAAAGACTAAAATGAGAAGTTTCCGTCAAGCTGGTCAGTGAAAAACATTCATTCTTCGTCATAATTTCATTCAAGAATATCTGGGCCAACTAACATTTCTGAGTAATTTTATATGGAAAACATGATGCCGCTTGGAAAGCTGGGTGACGATTTCAGACCACGAGCGACAAATATTAAATAGGTTATTTAATACTGTCTATGTTAGAAATGTTGCAATATGATACAACCATAATTATGCGCAGTGTAGGTGTGTATGAAATCGACAAGAGGAAAGCCAGTTGGAGCTGCTAGCTGAAAATACAGTCTGTGACAAATACAATGGTACAAGCGGAAACGATGTTTTTGTAGCATGAAGATTAATCACGACCTGGTATTGTTTGGTATTTTCATAAAGCAGGAAAACCAGACTTTCTTCTGTAATTTTTTCATTATATTTGGTACTGTAATTGTTGAGATATGACTACTTTTCTACAATCAAGAAAAATCCATTTTTCGCAGGCCGTCTCATGCCTTTGTGTACAGGTTTCGCATAAGGGCCATGAATTCAGTGCTCCAGAACAATAGGAGTGCGTAATTTCGATTTGTTCCTCGTTGCACAAAATTTATCATAACTTTTGCTTTACTGAAGCAATTATACAGAACAAAACGCATCAGCAAGGAAAATCTTTTGGCTTTAATGTGGTACCACATATATCATTTGAAAAGATTTCATACCTAAATTATTTTTTCCCCAACTGTACCATTTTTTTGACACAGACTGTATATTATTGAGATGACTTGGTAGGAGCTAGCATGGAAATATATATTTAGACCAATATATTCTTGTGATAACACCATGAAAAGTGTCTCGGCTTGGAGCCAGAAGGGCGCTATTGCAGATCAAGGATGTCCCGTTGGGAGCCAGAAGGGTGCTATTACCATTGACTTTGTACAGTAATAGCGCCATTCTGGCTCTCAACGGAACATCTATAAGATGCAATAACGCCCTTCTGGCTCCCAACAGACGCTATATTAAATGTTCTCCCCTTGAGACCCTTAAATAAACAGATCCGTTGAACGTCTCATCTTCGGATCGATTTGGAACGCAGTGAAAATGTGGGCAATCTCCTCATATGGTAGCCGGAGAATGAAGATAGGAAAAAATGGTAGAAGATGATGATGGCGATGATGTTCATGGCGACGACCATGATTAAGATTATGACGACGACAATGACGACGTCATCATCATCATCATCATCATTATTACTATTAACATCACCATCACCATAATCATTATCATTTTCATCATCATCATTATGATCACCATGACCATCATCATCATCATCATGACGACAACGACGACGATGATGATGATGATGATGATGATGATGATGATGATGAATGCGACCATATTGTGAAGACAGAAACTGACCAGACATGAATTGTACAAACAGATGAAAGGAGTAATCATGAAAGGCATAAGATGACTAAATAGACAAGAGAAAAGTTTGTTTAGCGAAGAAGAATAAGAGCTCGTTTGTTGTCACCTACACAAAATAAACAAAATTGTAGGTGGAAAGTGATGAAATGAATTTAGGCATGTCGTCCACGAAACAAGAAAGGGTCGAGTTCATTATTTCTCATTTATGTATTTATGTATTCATTATTGATTATCAAGAATAATACATACCTATATAAACAATTCAATATGTTCTAGGACAATTACCCCCTGGATTACTACCCCCGGACAACTACCCCGCCAGAAATCTACCCCCCCCCCTAATACTCTACACCTAACTTTAACCTTATTCCTGGGAGTAGTTTATGAATTTGGGTAATTGTCCAGGGGGTAGTAGTCCCTTTATCAAATTTAATAACCATCCATCACAACTGAGAGTGAGATGGTGGGGGGGGGGGAATTCTGTCTGAGAGCATGTTCCTTTGAGCTCCCTTCTAGTAGAGATTTTTCCTCTTGGGTTAGAGCTCGTGGCTAACAAGTCAGCCGACATAAGTTGTCGGCTGGCGACCCTGATCTGTTTGTCAGTACAGTTATTGCATTACACTTGGCTCTATCTAACATCTCATCATATTTCATCGACAGGCATATGTGGGTTACAAACTCGTTCTAAGATATACAGGTAATTCCTACCGATATGATGTTATGAATGCACCAACTCACTTTGTCTACAGTCCCACTCTAGTGATACAGGTGTACTGTTATAACAAAAGTTACCGTGTGAAAATCCGTAGACTGGTACTAACTTCTCATTGCTAGTATATAACTTATAAGACTTTAAAGTGGAGATTTTATTAATGATAATTTTAATCATCATTAATGTTAAAACATTGATCATTTGGATTAATTTGTCCGTGTTATAGATGGGATAGTGTTTTGGTAATCAATAATATTAATTATTAGTCTGAAACACGGTATAGGCCTACAGTGCAGTGAACGTTAGAAAAAAAAATATTTTGTATTTTCATTATCTCTTGAAATTTAAATTTGATAGTTTCTATTTCTAGATAAAAAATAAAACTTCTGTCAAAATGTTTGAGTATGATTTCACTGGGCGCTTTAATACATTATGACTGTGTGCAATATGGATCGAGTCATACTGTACATGGAAACAAGAGATGACAGGCAAAGTGTTTCATTAATTCACATTGTTGGAATCGTTCACAGTTATGAGGCTACGTAAAATATTAAACCATCTCAGATGTTAATGGCATCTCTAATAGAAATCTGATCGTGAGTATGCGCTCACTCTTTCAAAAGTACGGTCCGTTGACAGTCAGAAGAGCTTTAACACATAGATAACAGGTATTTCCCATGGTCAAAAAGAATCACTTTTTTTGATCCTCAAATCGGCAAGATTTAGATTTTTATTTCACTGTTGTAACCTTTAAAAAATATGAATTTATCACACTTTACTATTAGAATTACGAAATGCATCGAAAAAAGGCCAATTTATGTGTGAAAATAGCGACCATTCATTTTTCTTCGCGTTTCTTTGGCGAACAAACAAAACAAAACAAAAATATTGGTGGATGACTTACCCTAATGAACGACTGACCCCTATTCCAATAGCCTACCCCCCCCCCCCCTCAGTCGCTTATCGCTCGGCAAGCGGGACGTGAGAAAATTTGACTGTACCCTTTTTTTTCGGCAATGTTTACCCCCCCCCCCTTCATGACCTCCTGGATCTGCCAATGGTAAGATACTGAATCCTTGCGAGCTGTATTTTAAAAATTCTTTTCACTTGGTTCTTGTAAACGGATGGCTAGTTATTGTCATTTACTGATTTAGAGAATAAATCTCCAATGTAGCTGTCCATGTTATATTAGAATCGTTGAATTATCTGATGATCTAATTGACATTGACAAAATAAATGATTCTATTAGACCTATAAACTTTGACGACTTACTCTTGTACAGTCAAATTAAATTTGTATCGTACCCCTTACCACCCCCCCCCCCCGTACGAATTGCGCAATATTAATAGCTCAGTGTCAAAGGACGCTAATTCGAGACTTGGGTTCGAACTAATAATCATCAGTTGCAGATACTCGTTCAAAATACTACAGCACCTCTATAACATGAGCTTGTAGTGAATTAAACTGTAAATAGAATTTAGCTATGGGAATAAGCTTTTCGATTGGTAACTATCTCCAATATCGTAACATATAATTCCCATTCGCGCTTTGAGATAATGGAGAAATCTAATCATCGTCTGTTGAAACTCGTTAGACTCGCCTTGGCTCTATTCATAAAGCCAAGGGGGGGGGGGGCTTATCTATAAGTTATTGCACCTCTCAAGGTTCCTATCATACTGAATAATCTTAACCGACTCTTCATTTGTGCCTGTCGTTTAAGAAACACTTGCACTGCCATGAATGCGTAACCGAAGTCACACTATGTTTTATATTTATAACATAGTTACTGTATTTGTTAAAGAAACGACTTTCACAATTCAAAAAGATGCAATATATTCATAATGTACCGATAGAAGAAGAAGTAAGATGAACATCATCATGTGCCTTAATGCAGTAGTCTTCGTCAGTTCAGAAACAATGTCAACTGTATACAATTTTATAAGTTATTCAGTGAAAAATATTATTATTATTACTATTTTTAATAGTGCATTGGAAAAGAGCTGACACTTTTTGTTACATCACTCCCTCATCTCCATAAAAGCCAAACATTCTAGCAAATAATGTAAAATTTGTAATATGAGGATTAAAATTGGTAATATCGGCTGGCATTATGCGTTAATGGCGTGTATCTTTTACCAGTTATGAATTCGAAGTTCGAATTTATTGTAGATTTTGATGTGATTTTACTGAATGAGTCAGAACTCGGTTACAACCCGTATCCAGGACATCTTCCCCTTGGACAGTTACCCACATGACAACTATACCCAGAGATATGGTTAGAGTTAGGTGTACGTTTAGATTGTAGCTTGCTGATGAGAGTAGTTCTCATGGGGTAGTCGTCCACCAACCATGTTGCTACATAGTTATGAAATTTCAACTTCAAGGTCATTAAAGGTTTGTTGAAATAGGATATTAGTAGGGTTGGGCAAATAATGACTTTTTTCTGAAAAGTTATTTCAAACAAGTTACTTTTATAGTCAAATTTGATGTAGAATCCAAAAATGACAATGATTTTTGTGTACGATGATGTCTGACGTCGCTAAAGTGCAAAAAACCAAAATAGTGTATTTTGCCCATTCATCACACACTTTATAGGTATAAACCGGTTTTATTTTGTTTCTTTATGGATTTTGATGGTTTAAAAGCTCAAATCTGACAATTTTATCATGACCAAATGTACCTAGTATGGTTATAGGTGTTAATTAGTGATTTTGATATGAGGTGATTTTTGCTCGATATTGACTGAAACTAACTACCAAACTACACTAACAGTCAACTTAGGTAGGATTAATCATGTTGGATTAATCATGTTGGGTTCCCTGACACCCAAAAGACATATTAAAACGCAATAAAAGTGGTTTATACGTATAAAAAGTATGATAATTGGGCATAATACGCTATTTTGGCGGCCATTTTGGTTTTTTGCACTTTAGCGACGTAAGACGTCATCGTATGCAAAAATAATTGTCATTTTCAGTTTCTACGTCGAATTTTACTATAGAAACAACTTGTTTGAAAAAAAAAGTTGAGATTCGCCCAACCCTAATATTAGTGAAACTCGGTAACAACTTAATTCGATTATGTTATTTATAAATGATGAGGATTAAACCCGTGTTGAAATCAAATCAGCTGTATTTTAACAACTAAAAGCAGCGCATTCAACAAGCACCTGTTAAAAACTAACATCACTATCGAAATATTTATTCTTGTAATACTCAAAACCACAAGGTCACGTATCCCCAATAACATGAAAACCATATGAATGTAAATATATATATCTTTTAATGCATATTTATTCAAGAACTTCGTGAAACGGTGTGTGGTGCCTTTCGACGATTTGCCAATAATAATGTAATGCAGATTGTTTTAATACTTTGAATTAATAATGAAAAATGTTTACTTATTTTAAAAATACTGATAACTTCCGGTTATCTGAAGGAAAAATAAATAAAACGAGATTTTTGTCTACAATACGTTATGCGATTGTGTTTGACTAGCCAGTTTTTTTGTCAATATTACCAAATATTATTTGATATATTATATTTTGGACGACTGTCGTTTACTTGAAAGTATTTCAATTTTTATGACTGGTTAATGCATTAAACTATATATTAAAAATGGTATGCTTGAATAAACATACAGCTAATTATCATCGTCACTACACAACAATGACTTCAATGTTTAATTGACACTGATCAATTTATATAGACACTAATGGAGCATTTACTTAATATCTCTGATAGGTACTGCATACATTTATCTCCGCGCTTATGTCTACCGTATAATAATACATTTCCCTCCCGCACCAGAATGTTTACAAGTCGATAGGTCAATTTCCCTGATTGAAAACTTATCCTGCCTATATGGGCTAGGGGTAGCGATTAATTATTGATACTGTTTATGTAAGTCAGTGGCATCAGTGATACCAGCTTACGGCTCGATGCCCATCTACCGTTGTATACACACACCACTACACTATCGTGGCCAGCATGGCGCCTCTCTAGGGATGTCACGTGGTCATGCTTTGACTAGCCATACAGCGCGCTCCATACGTGCATGGTGAATGACACGCGAACATTGTCTGTAAATACGGGTCCTATCAGGACGCAGAGGTTAGATTACCGTGTCTGGCCTGTGATTATTATCCCGCTGACAATCTAAATCCATTTATTTTGCCTGATGCACATTATGCCTATTAAAATATGGTCAGACTGTATCAATATTGGAATGCTCATTCTGGTCTAAAACATTTTTGATTCGTAGTAGTCTATGCTAGCTAGACCCCACAATCCCGATAATTACATAGACTTCATACGCGCGAAATATTGCTGTTCCAGTTTATCTATTCATTCGTTAATACTTGCAAACCTGAGTTGCACAAGCTTATTAGAATGGTGTGACAACACTTGAAAACATTACATATTTTTAGAATAGTTATATATATTAAGCATTCTAATAACAACATTTTTTTTCTTTTCGTTTTACTTCCCAAAAGGATTGGAAACGTCTGTGTATTTTATTTTTAAGCAAAATATTTTTTTTTAAATAAGGAAAAAATAAGAAATTCGTGCAAATTGCGACTTATTTAATTTCTTTAAAGATTGGAGGCAGCCGTCCTTATGCTATCTGTTAAAATGTATTGATTTTATGTATGATATTTTTCTATATTTTAAAAAAGTCTTCCTTTGCTTATTGTGATTTCTGTTAACCCCCCCTTTTTTTTCTTCTTTTCCGTGCGTATTTTGACCATATTCAATTTTATCCCTTTAATCATTACCCTCTTAATCAGTTGGCCTTTCTTATTCCTTTTCTATTCAGCATACTTCCCATTACCATTCATCCTTACCTTAGCTCGTTCCATCCACATGTGCACATTGATCCGCAAGGGTCCGCCAAAGGTCTCTTTTAATTGTTCTCCACCATGTTAGATGTGGTCTCTCTCTCTTCCTTTTCCCTTCTTTTGGTTTCCACGTTATGGCCGTCCTGACAATGCTGTTTTCTGGCATCCTTAGGACGTGACCAAGCCATGTCAGCCTTCGTTTTGCAATTATTTGGATGAGCAACTTATGGTTTGATTGGTTCCTTACATCTTCATTTGTAATGTGATCCCTCCATGAGATATTTAAGATCCTTCGTAAACATTTGTGATGGAAAGCATCTAGCCTTTGCCTGTCTCTTACCGTCATTACTAATTTAATCTCTTACCGTCATTACCATTTATACCAATATTATTATTATCGTTTTTCGATCAAAATCAAAATGTGTAGGTCATGTCCGCCTAAATGTTAAAGCAGATTCCTCAGGCACGCCATCCATTGTAGAAATTAAACTACGATAATATTTTGAATTACAAAGAAACATTATATGAACATGATTTCTCCTGTGCATTTGAATATTCAGAGACAAGTTACCATTGTTTCATATAAGAAAAAAAAAGGATTTATCGGTTGCAAAACCTAGTATGAACTAATCGTAAGGCAATATGAAATCATTCTGTGTTTTTGGCTATCTAAAATACCCCGAATGCCAATTAATTCTTTTTAACATTAATGATACCATTACAAACTATTACAAACTAAAATAATGTTCTTAAATTTAAAGTTCATTGCAAAACTTCATATCATTTACTTTATCTTCAGAAATGTTATGAAATAATTGATGTCAAATAAAATACCTTATCAAACTCCTTCACATGACCGGGTTGCCGATGGGACTGTAGTATACTTTAAGTGGAATTTTCTGTGTAGAAGAAAAAAATTAATAATTGTGCCAAATTCATGTAATTCTAAAGTCGGTATATTTGCAAAAATCGTTTTATAGCAATATATAAATGATAAATCTATGACTGATATTACATTTTGTATCGTGATATGTCACCACCAAACCAATAAAGTGTACAATCTGAAATGTTTTTAGAACTTACAAGGACAAATATGAAATGTTTTGGCAAGATTTTTCTAAATGTCTTTCTAAAAGTGAAGATATTTTGAAAAATGACATCTAAATAAAATTATTCTTCAGCTCTTGATGACATGTCATTGTGATGAAAGAGCAGGATAAACTCATTTGTTTAATACCAAATTTGTCATGATAGCACAAATATCTTTTTAACATTAATACATTTTATGATGTTTGGAAAATGTACATTTTTCATCTGATTTCCAGTGGATATGTAAATGTTTGGTCCAAAATGTAGACCAAAATTAGACCATATTCGGATTGTACAATGTGTGCTATGTCTTTTGCGTAAATGGTTATAGCATGGCGACTAGCCTAATTGAAAGATTTCCCGGAGAGTGGAGATTGTGATATCCATCCCCAGATATTGTAATGATGTAACTCTAAAGACAATGATCTGAGTAATTTGTTATGTAAACCACTTTCATAATTAATTCGAAGTTTGATTTCAATTTTGTTATTATCATCTTACCAATACTGCTTTTACAGCCGTCTTGAACTGCTCTGTCTTTCTGGCACGCGGTGTAAATTTGGCACATGCCTTGTTACACAAAAACATGAAAAGCTTCGAATACGGCTCCTCTTTCACACGCAATCTTACTTCAAACACAATATTCCCTTGACAACCCCTCCGAGTCTATTTTCAGCTCTTCTAATAATAGAATAACAAACGCTATGAATAGAAAACCCGTCCATCACTCGCTGATGCCCCCAAGCGTTAAAAATGTTTATTTAAATAGACCCCTTAATTCAAGTCGCAAAAATATATATATTAAATAAATCTGTTGCTTTTTTTTAATTTTTTTTTTTTTTAAGATTTCCTCCGAGCACCGAGCAAATAGTCAGAGGTAATAATTCATAAGAACACAATAATTGGATTTAATTTGATCTACATTAATTATGTAATTTCTGTAAATTTCCTCTGAGCATGTGTAAATGTAATACTGCATGTATCCATTCAGAAAGGTGTATTCATCTCAATATGCAAGAATTAAGCTCTACATTAAAATAATTACTTGTCAGCTCGCAAGTGACAACACATAGTTATAAAATTGTCTTTGATTGGTCAGATAGATATAAAATAATTTTGAATTACGGGTTGTTTTACGATCAGGGTACACCGCCAAAAAATGACCTTCTGTGCACCATAAAAAGAAATAGAGGTATGGTAATATCAAATTTACGATGGCAATCTATTGGGCACTGCTAGAGCAACCTAAAAGAGAAAAATAAATTATTGAAATACACATTTACTTCTAAAAATTGACCCTTATATTGAAATTTAGGGCAAAATTAGTCTCATTTTATTTTTTCTAATTTTGAGCATGCGCATCTTGATTATTAGCAAGCATTCGGCTTGCTTTTCCAAACAGAATTGACTACTGAAATGCGATTATTTAAAAACTGATAACCCCAGAAGCTACAGTTAATTTGATTTTTTTTGTGACCATTAACCAAAAATGGGGTGCCAATTCTGTCAAAAAATGTCCTCTCCGAAATCAGTGGTTTTACGCATAGTTAGACATCACTTGATGAACAATGTTTTTGTCTGTAAGAACACTTGTAAATATGCCACAAAATTGTAATGTTTATTTCACCCACATCCATTTATTTTTCAAACAGTTCACGTTACAATGTTGTCAAATCACGTTCTGTCAAAAATGTCCTCTCCGAAAAATGAAGCAATTGACTTTACGTGTAATAAATTTTTTTAACCAATATAGAAAAATAAGTTGGTGACCTCATGCCTCCAAATTTAAAAGCAATATCATTTAACTTGTCTAGAACACATACACAAAAAATGAGGAAAAACAAAACAACTTTTTTTTTTGGTCCAGTGAGACAAAATGGTGTACCCTGATCGTAAAACAACCCTTACCTGATGTTGACTATACACGTACATGTATGTATCTATAGGCTTCCCATATGCAAATGAATACAAATTCCTTATACTTCGATACCTTTGGCAAATAATACAAAGTCTTTATATTTCAGTCTTGGTGTCAAAATTATAGTAGTTTTTTTTAATGGAATAAACTTAAATCTGATGCTTGACTGATAACCTATGTTGTTGCTACAATAAAAGCATTAAAAAGCGTTCACTATTATTAAGTGTGTTATCCTTTAGTATATATTTGTAAATCATTCACTTATCTAAAATGTTCTCATGTTTCTGTTTTAATGAAAATCAACTTCATCATAATAGATATCTCCTTTAAAGGGAATTGGTCACTTTGTGGAGGCCTGTAAAAGTCACGGCTATGGGAACCTTCATGCTGTCAGTTCATAATGTGAAATGTAAAACCCTGATATTTCATGTCCTAAGCAACGTTAAAGGTTTCACCATGAGTAAAACAGTGCAAGTGACCGGAAATACCAGTTTATTTTACTTCCATAGATTGCAGTGTTAACTTTAGGTGTCCCCAGGTACGATTTTGTAAAAGGCGATTTTTTAATCATAAATATCTTCAGGATAACATCATACTTTGGGAAAAAAAATGTTTACATTTTGGCTATGTATTCCTCCTTCTGGACATTCCTATATAGGCCTACCACACAACCAGGGCACATCAACAATGTGTTAAATGATGCCTGCACAAAGTGACTAATCCCTTTAATTGAAACTATGTACATGAAACTAATATATCAAACACGGACCTGATGTTCGTGTTACTATTTCTTCTATTCTCGTCTAACATGCCCAGTTCGGTTGTCATGGTGATTTGCACTTTTCCTTGAAATTAAAAGGCTTCTCAAAGATATTATTCTAGGGTTTTTGTTATTCTGGATGTACACTAGGCCTAGTGTGAAAATGGGAACGTGTATACTTTTAATTTATGAATATGAAGTAAAATAGTAAAGAGGCTATTTAATGCTGGTTATCATCTCATAAGAATTATTTCGAAAACATGTAATTTCCAAGGTTAATTACATAGTGTAATCGTTGGGTGATAAGGTGAGAATTACATAGTGTCTAAGAAGAGGATTTTAATATATTTACATGGTTTTCAAACGCGTTTTTCACAAGACTAAAAGGTACTTGAGCAGATGCCGAAATCACTTCTTAATTTGATTTAGGAGAATGTTTTGTTTTGGTTGTTGTAATGTGCTTTTGATGCCTGTTATAAGCCCTAGTCCCAAAATGGTATCAGCCTACCTGCCTTTATACATAGCTGTTACACACAAATACATGTAATAGATAGTGTAGATCCATGTCTGTCTGGCATGTTATGTTTCAAGCCCTTTGGCTGTTTTCTCATCACACATGGCGAAATCTATCACATACGGCAAGTGAATCACAGCATGCCAGGGTATTCTACCATACCAGACGTGATTCCATTTGGCGATATATTCTTAATAAACAAGCCCAAAACTTTACAATATACGCAACTTTGGGGTCAGAATTGTTTGTGTCCTTGTATGCCAGGGTATTCTATCATACAAGACATGATTCCATTTGGCGTAATATTCTTAATAAACAAGCCCAAAACTTAACAATATACGCAACTTTGGGGTCAGGATTTTTTGTGTCCTTGTATTTTGTCCCCGGACAACTTGACAATTATGCTTTCTTAAATAACATGAGGATTATTTCCTTGGTACAATAATCCATATATTTCAAGCCTTTTTTCGTTAGAATAAACTTGCATAATATAAGAATATGTTTCATTGCAAGACATAATAATAATGCTTTTTAAAATGTTAGGCCTATAATCAGTAATCGATTTAGTTCTTACTAAAGTAATAATTACTTGATTTTTTTTAGAAATACAATAGAATTCATCTTTATTCCAATTTTCAACGTAACAGAATATGGAGTTTCGTTATCCTATAAAATCATGTTATGTTGTGCTAAAAGTTGTGTATTAAAGAACTCGGACAATCAACATGATTAATGTATCTTTGCGTTATGTACATAAAATTATAATAGGGTTCAGAGGGGGCGTTTCATGAAAGGACTTGTCGGACGTTTTATCCGACAAACAATTATAAGCTACTGAAATGCTTGCATCTGATTGGATGAGACCAAACTTGTCGAATAAAACGTCCGACAAGTCCCTTGATGAAATGCCCCCGGGTCAACGATACGTATTACCGAAATTTAGAATGGACACAACCTGTTCATTAAGAACGTATAGAGGGGGTAATACCGGAGATCGTGAGGAAGAGAAATTGATTTGAGATTATCATGTTCGCACATCAACAGTTCTGCACATCAAAATGAAATTGTACGTTGGATTATGGGTCGAAAAATTAATATGTAATTGACCAAATGCTCTATAATATTAAAAAGAAATACATTGTTGAAATTGATTGAGTTATTGTCCCTGTTTACGATTTTTGTTTTTATTTCGTTTTATTTTTTGTTCTTATTTTTGTTTAGGCCTATACATTTAGTTCCTTTGTACGTTACAAACTCCATTATCAAATACATCTCTAAATCGAATAAAAAATATATAGCAATCATGTGCTCATAATAATCATCATTTTAGATGATTAAAGTACAATCATACCCAACCAATGTCCTTTGGAAATAAATTTCATTTCAGTTTAGTCCTTCTGATAGGACTTGAATCCCGTAGGTCAGCATCAGGATAGAAAATATGCCAGATTGCTATGATAATTATATCCCTCTATGGCATTGCATCGAAATTATATTTTCTTGTATAACTTAGGCCCTATTTAAAACAGGGCACATGAGTAAATTTGTCCCTGCATTTCATCCGTTGATAAAGCAACGATTGATTGATATACCATGTAGATTATCAGGCGAATAGGCAACAAAATGTTACAATCCACGGCCATTGTGATCGAAGAAAAAAACAAATCTAAATTTTCCAAGTTTTGCAGCCTAGCTAGTTTGCAAAAATACAGAAACTACATTTCAGCACTAGACCAAATAGTGATTAAGCGTACTCAGGCGCGGATCCAAGAAAATCGAATTGAATGCATTTCAGGGGCCCAATTATTGTCTGAGGACAAAAGCGGCTCTATTATGTTTACGCGTGGGCCCGGTAAGTTCATTGTGTGACTCCGGTCTGCGTCCGCTAATGGTACTGCATGAAGTAGATTTCTACTTCTAAATTCAGTTTCTGTGTTATATGTATTAACTATATTGGCTGCATTGACCAGCCAAGTGTGTTTATGTACAACCCGATGTTACCATGAATTTCGTGGGAATGTCTCTGTCGATGAACGTCAAAACCACTGACTGATCCAAACAACCAACCACACAAGCACGTGGGACATTGACCTCAGATTTGACCTCTGTGTGGGACATTTTTACAGGGTGTATCATAAAAAGAGACAATCGGACAAATTGAACAAGCTTTAGAAGCACGGCATACCTATTCGAGGATAAAATTATGTTTCAGCCTGTAGAAATAATATGATTTGGGGCAAAGCATACCCTTCTCGAGATCGTTAGAGCTCCGGGGAGTAGAAGGTCGCGAACCCTGGAAACCCAATTGAAGCCAAATCGGCTGCTAGCACTTGCTAGGGTGACACACTTTCTCCTGTTTTTTTTAATTTTTTTTTTATACTGTGTGATATACATGTAGCGGTACGTGAATTGGGTTTTTGAAGACATTTCATCTCCACAACACCTCAGATCTTTAAAGTTTTAAGAACGTTATTATGATAGTCTTCAGAGCTGCTCAATAGTTATCAACAAGAATGGCCTGGTTTGAGGACTATAATTCCGATACTTTGTGGAGTCTGTTGGGTGGTGACATGGGTCCTACCTCGTATACCAGTATTCCTGACCCGGGCTGGGAGATGTCAGTATGTGAGTACAGTGCATAGCGGGGAGCGCGCTGGCGGGGACAGGCGCTACGAAATATACCACTTGTATATAAATATAGTCGAATGAATAGAGATGACTTGCTGTGTATATTCATGTATATCAAAATATTTTATAGAATAGCTTGAGTTGTGAAGAAAGGTTATATTGTGTTTGAGGTTGGTTTATCGTTGCGACCCCGAGGTGGGAAAAAGAACCAAGAGCAATTTACTGGTATACCGTATCAATCAATTTGATTTAATTGGTAAATAATTATTGAATGATGCTATTCGTCAGGTATTAATGCATGACTATGAAAAGTTAAGGGAGTGAGTAGCATTTGTGATTGAAAGTGATGAAACAGACGATGGAAGCTTTAATATGGGGACATTCATTTCTTGTTGGTGGTGGAACTTGTAATATTTCTTTATCATGTTTATTATGTTTAACAGCCAAGCACGTTATGCAATAGTTTTGTCGAATGATCTCATATTTGGAGCTTTTTTTAAACAAAGCATTATGTAATATCAAGGAGAACCTCTCATGATATTCATGTATCATTTTAATATATATTTAATAATTCATCACGGAGGAATTGAAATTTCTAAAACTGATTCCGTATGTGATTCCCACTCATTAGAGCTGTAAATGGTCTTGTTATGGCTAATTATTTTGTACGTTGCTTGAAATCTCATTTACATTTTTTTAAATAGAAGACTTAAAAATAATTATAATTATATCAGATTGGGACATTCAAAAATATCAGCGACTGTTGATTTGCTTTCAATTGATCCATCGACAAATCCAAAAGAGCGCCATCATTTGTCCCCACTTCGCACAATCTCAACCGTTTCAAATCCCCCTCTTTTCTGTTTTCCCTTTCTCTTTCAAAATATCAATCGATTGCCACTTGAAAGCTTAGGTTTGAGAATGAATTTTCGAGGTCTGTTGGAAGTTATTGCCAAGAGTTTCTTCTTTTCCAAAACGGAGAAGAAATCTGATATATAAATCAGTTTTATATAAAACAATTACTATAACAGAGACCTACAACCAGTCTGGCCTGTGTTTTTTTAAGCATGTCTGTTATTGTATTTGATTTTTTTCCCGAAATAACTTTGTTTTTACCTTTTAGATTTATTGTGTTAATCAGGTTTCTTAAAAGTTTCAATCTAAGATCACCAATAAATAGCAAACTATTTGATCCTATAGCGAAGTAAAGAGTGTGCACATAACCGTCATTTGTATCCAACAGCCAATGGGTGAATATTCACTATGAATCCTTTGGTATTTTAAGCTGGAAAATCTCTTATGTAATATATATATACATATTTGATATTATTTTATGCGTATTTCGGTGACAGATATAAGTCTGTCGCAAAATGACACAAAAACTCGTGTCGAAGAGTTTGTTATCCAGTCTAACATATAGATCACAATTTTGATTTTAAAGGGGAAGTTCACCCTGGAATTTTATTGGTCTTAAAAAATGAAGAAAAATAATAGAAAAATATTAGTGAAAGTTTGAAGAAAATCGACCAAAAAATAGCGAAGGTGTGAATATTTAAAGTTTTGATTGTGTGACGTCACGTGCGAGCAGCTCTCCCATTGGTTGTGTATGTAAATTCCATAAATTTGTCTTTTTGTCATGGTTCTTAATAAAGGAATGGGTCAATTTGATATAGTCATGTATATGAACATATGTTTGATGATATATCACCCGCGTAGGTGACATAATTAATTTCTTTGGAAAAAAATGACATTTTATGGAATTTACACTGCATAACACATGGGAGATCTGCTCGCATGTGACGTCACAGAATCAAAACTTTGAATATTCATAACTTCATAATATTTTGGTCGATTTTCTCCAAACCTTCACTAATATTTTTCTTTTATTTTTCTTCATTTTTTAAGACCAAGAAAATTCCAGGGTGAACTTCCCCTTTAATGATGCAGAGATGCATGAATAATAATGGCATAATGTTCAAAATTGAAATCAAAATGCCGTGTGGTAAGCCTTGATGAAAAGTCTGTTGGTATGTCTTTCTTCAAAAGAACCCACTTATGGGGGTGTTAATAGAGAAATAAAGGAAAAGAAAGGATGGGGTGGAGAGAACATTTTTCATGTCGTAGTCCATACAAAAGAAAATAATGGATGCTTAAGACGCCTACATAAGATTAACATGAAAATCATAACAATCTAAACCCACTCCTTTACATGTTGAGACTTAAATTGAAGATGCTAGTACTAGAAGTTCGTATGTTACATTTTGGCCCTCTGTTACATTTATGTAACAATGTGTCGTGTTCATCCAAGCGTAAAGACATACCACACAAAAATGGTACCAAAAGATGCGGGAGGAGTTACTCTTTCGGAATATGTAAAATAAGTGAAGATGCTAGTACTAGATGTTCGTATGTTACATTTTTACCCTCTGTTTCTCAAAACTGATTTGATGTAACATAGGAACTTCTAGTACTAGCATCTTCAATTTTACCTTAAGAGCTTTATAAGAACTTCTAAAAGGTATGATAGAGTAAGCATTAGCATCTCCTCGAATTTAAAACTACTGTTTTTATGTATATTACTAATAAAATATCAATCTACAGAGGAGTATGCATATTTGTCTAGATAAAGCTTGATGAAATAATTGGTTTATCTTTTGGTAGTTCATGCAGTTAGAAAACCAATGGTCTTAACAAATTAGCTTACCGTGGAAAATTGGATTGGAATTACAAGGGATAATCAATAATGAATTTATATTTGCATTATGCGTAATAAGATGTGCCATACAATTCCCTACAAAGCTATTTCTGGAAGAAATTATTTTTTTTCTCTCTCTCACGTAGTTTCCTTTCTTTCTTTAGTGGATTATGGTAGTAATTTTATATTGTGTATGGTATCATACAAAAATAAACGGCTGAATTGAATTGAATTGAATTGAATACATTTCATTCTATAGTTCGTTAAAAAAAAAGACTTTGTGAGTATTTTTTGTCCAATTTGGCAGCTGTTGTAAAAAAAAAAAAATATGTCCGAAGTTCTGGGAATTTCTCGGGCAAGGCAAGGAAGGCATTCAAGATGTCACCATAACTAATAAAAAATTATTTATAGAAAATTATGTGAAAATGTGATTGAAGTCATTTGTAATGTTATTCCATACATTAAATTTTCATGATTGTTGTTCAATTCTATCTTGATTTCAGACGAAATTCAAAAATCTCGAAAATTAAACCAAATTATGTTGATTATAATTATGTGAGTGATGTCTTCCATCGTTTTAAAATATGAATATTTCATATAAGATGGAAATTTTGAGTCAATGGTGAAAATAATCAAAACTTATACCTTTATAATCTGTCAATAGTTGTGTAGATGGTAAATAATTTCACATTTTTATTTTTTTTTCTCTTGCAGCTGTGCCTGCGGGAGCCATAGGTGCTCGGAGCGCCATGCTTGGCAAGGTGCATTTACGTAAACATCAACGGAAGCGCGCCAGCAACGCCAATGCCCTTGCAGGAGTGCTCCCAAACGAGTTGGGAGTGCCCATCGCGACTACCCCTCGCTCAGGATCGCCTTCACCAAGTCCTAGCACACATTCGGCCGAGACTATCAACCTCGACCCGGACCAGTACCTCATCGACGAAGAAAAAGCAGCAGAGGACGACGACGCCGAACCACAGATATACCTGAGCCGACGCTACGGCGGGGAAGTCAGTGCCAAAGACGCAGCACTAGCTGCCGAACAATGGAAGAAATCGCAAACTAACGAGGAGAAATTTTCCCGGAAACAGAGACAGAGGAGAGAACACGAGTAAGTCAAAACAAACTCCTCCCCACCTGAATGATTACCCCCCCCCCCCCTCACTCCCGTCCTCAACCTATGACAATTCAAAGAGTGATTGTTTGTACAAAGACGTATTTTCTATGCCATGTATGATATATTTGATTTTGATTGAGGTGGCAAGAATGGTTTTTAGATGATAATCCCCGTAAGCTGCATCAATGTGATGTGTATTGACAACGAAAAGGTCATTTGCTTTCAGCCGAAGATGTAGACAGAGTGCCCAACGCGCATGCGTTCAGACATAGATGACGTCATAGGTCATTTTCACTGGGAAGGACGAGGAGAGGAAAGAGGTGGTTGTGTCTGTATGTCTTGTGGTATTCATGGTAGGAGTAAACGAGAGGGGGGGGGGGAGGGGGTCAGTCTTCGACGAGTGCAATCTATTATTGAACAGTCAATGCATTATGCCTTCGCTGTTTTCAATGCATTATGACTCTGCCATTTGCAACGCACCGCCAGTGCGATTTGCATATATGACAACCCGATCATCTCGCGTACGGGTAAAAAGGCTTGGCGTGTGTGTGAGGGTGTATGTTATGGTACATGGTGTGCGTTGAAAGATAGTGTGTGCGGTGTGTGTGTGTATGAAAAGCATGCATTTAGTGCGTGTGTGTCTCTAGCTCTGTCTTTGGGACGTATTGCGTGTGTATGAAATTGCATTTTGGCGTGTTTTAACTGAAGGTAGTGGTATATTGCTATGATGATCTGGCGTCCTTGGACGGTCGTTTTTAGTAGGCAACCTGTCCCGTTCTACTAAAAATCCCCACCATGTAATACAAATGGAAATGCAAATGAAATCAATAGAGAATACGAAAATTCATTAATACGTCCAGACGAATAGAGGCTCTACAAGAGCGCCATTTTAGAATTAAATTCACGGTCATTAAATGCGTCATTCGATTGCAACCTTGAAAAGAAAGATAATTCTACATAGATTACTTCAAATTTCTATTTGATGCATTTTAGAACCATTTCCCTTCTGCTGATGACAGTAATGCATTATCTATTACCTTCCATTCTTATATGTACAATTTAATAGATATAAGTAACAAAGGCTATTGTTTTGAGTGGTTTCTTTTTAGACAACAGATACAATCATGAAGGGCCTACTGGTATTTTATTTTTGTTGCTTTTTTTTCTTTTTCGTGTGATGTTTTAATTACCATCTTTCTCTAAATCATTATTTTTAAACTAAATTTATTATTTTCGTAATATTTAAAAAACGATTAATAATTTGTGTGAATGAGTCAAATGCACCAATCTTCTAATCATCACTATCATCATTGCGCAATTAAATTCATCACGTAATCCAGGAAATTAGAAATACATTTGCACAATACTGACATAGAAGTACATTGGTGGGCAATTCCACATGAGAGAAAAGTCCACTTTCTATCACACTTTTAGCCATAACAGTTATGTTGATGGCTCTTAATATTAAATCCTTCGTAGGAAGGAAGCTGAAACAATAGGGTATTCATTAATATCAATCAGTTCTGGTATGACATATGTTTTGATGTAAAAAAATCCATTTAAAATTGAAAATTAGCACTTTTCTCTGGTAATTCCGTTACCGGGGACTTTTCCTACAATATTATGACAGTCAACTGGTACATTCTGGAATTAATGGGTTCACATGAAAGAATGAGCAAAGCTACAAATTATAAAAGTGTAAAAAGTTAGACAGGGTGCGCAATTACTACAGAAACTCCGAAAATGTTGGTAACGGAATTACATGGGCCATATGGAATTGCCCTGGTATGAAAAAGTATGGAAAGGCGTTAAAAAAACGGCGAGTGAAATGCTTATGAATCGAATCATTTTTAACGAGCTTTTTATTAAAAAGGCAATGGTATTTGTTTATTGATAAACTTGTGTCCGAGCTGCAAAAATATACAAAACTTTAATTGTAAAGTTTACAAATAAACTTTATTATTTTTTTCAAACTCTTTTGTAAAGTTATGTATATATATATATATATATATATATATATATTTGAGCTTTACAACAATAGCGCACGTAGAAATTATAAGTCGTCGCATACAGTAGTTTTAGATAATATTTCAGCCGCAGCGCATCGGCATTTGAAAAAAAAAATCGTGATATGAAACGAGAAACCTGGCATTAATCGTGATCTAAATTGAACTAGGAACCATTATAGAGCCAAACTGCCACTGGTCAATTACCAGCTGGGCATATATAGTAATTAACTAATTATCAAGGACGTATGATGGGCTGTATGATGTAAGGTTTGTATAATTATGAGGCTTATAAGGTCGATATATATATAATTATTTTTTTATAAAGAAGAGAAAAGCTTAAAAAAAGAAGAAAACGTCTTCTAACATTTCAAGAAAACAAGGCGTAAAGAATAATATTTAATATCTAAAATATATTATTAATTTGCTTAATGCCAGAGTGTAGTAAGGAAAAAGAGAGAATTCAATGTTTTGGCTTATCTAAAAATGTGTTGGAGTTAATACGCATACTGTACATGCTTGCACTATAATAGATGTAAGAAAATACACATACAGATATTTAAGTGATAAAGAGGGAGTTAACCTTATGTATTTTTATGTTTTCAGGGAACAGTAGTATTCGTAGCCTTTGCAATTTCTCGAATATTTTTACATGATGTTAATATACATGTAGGTCTGCATTATACACACAAACGCTTTTTTTTTTTTACAAGTCTTTTAGATGTTGTACAATAAGAAACAAAGGCAAATTCTAGGGTGTGTACATGTATCTGATTCACATCAGCCCCTATTTTACAAGACCTGGGGGGCATTTCATAAAAAGGACTTGTCGGACATTTTATCCGACAAATTTGCTCTCAGCCAATCAGATGCAAGCATTTCAGTAGCTTATAACAGTTTGTCGGATAAAACGTCCGACAAGTCCTTTCATGAAACGCCCTCCTGCAGTACTTTGGTATAAATTTTTCTGGGTTTATTCCTTAATCTGTATTCAAGAATAAAAAAATAAAAAAAACTTCTGCATCAATAGGTTCTTATGAGGGAATATGTATGCTATAAAGTTAAAAGCTGCCATCATGTCATAATGATGAAGACAAGAATATGTAAATAATATAAAAACAAACACAAAATAGAGTTATATATAAGAAAGAGAAGACGGATATAGATATACGTGTCTACACTGGGGAGTGAAAAAAAGGAAAGAAAGATAGTCCATAAATGTTTATTTATACACGTGTGTCATCTGTCGGTTTATGATTGATATGAAGAGCAATTAAGAGCTCAACGTGGAATTTATGTTATGTATATGTTAGTATTAACAGCAATGAAAAGATAATGACTGGTGTATGATTGAAATGGTAGGGTTATTGCACTAAACTAAACTATAGTCAATATGGGATGGGAACGTATTTCTGCAACGACGTATTAACAGTGTATTGTAAAAGTATTATTGTTAGGGTATTTATAAATTTCAGTTACTACAGGTTTATAAATTATATGTCTTGTATATAATTCTTTTAATGAGAGAGATGGCTCTCTTTCGTGATAATGACGAAACAAATCACTCTTTGTTTTAAACTTTTTATCTTCTTCTCTCGTCTTTGTTTTTCCTTGTGTTTCTCTTGATATACGTTCATGACAGACGGCGCTTTGTATTATATTATTAATATTTTTTATTATGTAGTTCTCATCATCGTTTTTAATTATTAATGGTATAGAGGGCCTACCGTATCAGAATAGCGCCAATGGTTCATGTTTTCTTTTGTTGAACAGCTTTCAGAATCAAGAGGACCTTGTATTCATAGAATTATGCATATTTGATAGATAGCATGAAAGCATGACACATTACAATATTACAGTATTTTGTTAGTCATTTATAAATGGTATGATAAACTAAAGAGTGACAGTTTGGATAAAATGCTGATTTCGTATTTCTAAATGATCGATTACATGTGAGTTCAAATGCATATATCCCTCTCGACTTTCGTCCGGAAAAAAAACTTCTGTTCAAGGCAGCATGGATATTATTATAGTTTCCTGATTGGCCGTACCCGTACCCGTAGATGCTTAATTTTAATAGATTGATGAGTCATATGTATATATATATATATATATATATGTATATATATATATATATATATATATATATATATATATATATATATATATATATATATATATATATATATATATATATATATATATATATATATATATATATATATATAATTTTAGAGTAGTTCATAACGGATACAATCATAGAAGCTTGTATGTCTCATACATCACAATTACGCGTGGAAATCATGATTGTGTAGTAGGGAAAACCGGGAAATAACGAGATTTTGATATTAGAACGCCCACACGAAAGGTTAAAAGGGCAAACGAGTCATCAGAGTCTACCCCCTTTTATTGGAGGCTACAATGTGAAATGAAGAAGGGAGGCCGATAAAGGGTAGTGATATAGATTGGGAACATACATTTAAGTACCTTGAGCAATATCATGATATATGCATGTTCATCAACTTCTTGATCTCAATTTAGCTGCTTCCGATTCCTCTTATAAATGCATGAGAAGACAAAGCACAGCAAAGGAATTATTCACGACATTCGCCCCTCTCCCTCATTGTAATTAAAGAGCAATCATGTTCGGTGTATGGGCTTGGTCAGGTTTGCATGAGTTTACTACCCCTGTAGGGCCCCGATGAATACGAAGGGTTTCACGCTCCACCCCATCCACTGCCTCTACACCTCTTCTTACTCGAGTTGTCGTCACGTGACCTTCCTGGCGGTTGTCATGATAAAAAGTGGAGGTCATAGATATCATGTAATAAGGGAGTGGTATGTATGTAATTCATTTATGAATATGTATATCTTGTTTGGGCATGCCATGCACAAGGACGTGGATTCCATTTAGTTGTTAAATCACTGGTAGGGCTTTTAGAAGATGTATACTTCCATTTGATTTGCCGCTTTCTTTATTACAACAATCAAACTGAACTTTTTCAACATACCTAACTAAATATTTTAGTGTGTTTATTCGTGGGATAACTGTTGAAATATAAACATACAAAATGTAGTTCTCGAAATGGCGGAGAAAATATAATAGTTAAACGATAACATAAACCTTTGTAAATACTACCGTGTAATGAAAAGATAAACTACTGAACAATTATATATTTCGTAACTCATATACAATTTCAAAAGAAACGACATTCGATGAACAAGATGGCTATAGCTGCCTAAATAGGACGATTTATTAAGTTTTGCAACTTAAAAAGGAACATAGGAGAAGAAATATATGGCGCGTGGTGATAGCTTCCTTTGTGGGCCCCTTCAACATACATTATACATTGAACATTGCTGTACAGTTAGAGACTCATCCAGCTTGTCTGCACGTATAAGCGCATTCATGTTATCCCTGGCGCCGCCGTGCTGAGCGAGACCCAACATAGAGCTCTCTTATAGGTTAATACGCTCTGATCACGTGATCAATTCGACATGTCTGGCGTCTCTTAAACCCGAATATACCTGATGATTGTAACACGTTGAATGATAGAGAGGGCAGGTTGCCTGCCTGCAGCCTGCTCAAACTCCCAACTGAACCTTTCATAGCATTTCAAATAAAACCCAACTACATTATGTAGTGTATACATTATTCATAGTTAACGACAATGTTATATTTTCTAGAGGAAATAGTATTGGGAAAATAGATAAAGTGTATTGAACTTTATTTATCCATTGCCAAAAATGTAAAGGCTACGTATGATCACTGTCTAACAATTACATTTGGTAAATGTAGCCAACATGCATATTTCTGTGTTCTATGATTTTGGTAATATTGTAATGACATATTCGTAGGTAATAAGTATGCCTACATGGAAGTCAACCAAGAAACACGAATTCCGTGCGAAAAGGCTGTAGAGCTTTGGCAGAGATTCGAATCTAGATACTTCATGATCAACAGTAGGTTCGGTGTCTTATTCAGTAGACCACAGGGATTGCAGGACAACTAATATACACCCTGACAACTACGCATCGAAAAAAAGGTTACACAAACAAATACCTTAGGACAACTATCCCTGGAAACCCACCCCAGGACAACTAGACTGACACGTTGTCCTGGAATAGTTGCCCGTGGTATTTGTCCGGGGTTAGTTGTCCAGGGATCGAGTAGTTGTGTTGATACGGACCATAACAGTGGGGTGTAACACAAAGACTTACGATTGATTTAAAGTTACGATTGTTTTTTTCTTGGTAACCTCATTTGAAAACCAGGTACAGTCATGGATTAGGATTTGAATGTAATTAAGAGAAGGGTTAGGGCTAGGGTTAGGATTAAGATCATCAACTCTGGAGCATCCTGTCCATGATGAGGCTACCGAGAAAAAAATCAATCGTAACTTTTAATCAATCGTAAGTCTTTGTGTTACACCCCACAGATCACCCAAGATCATTCACTTGCTTCATATCTAAAGAAGATGTGTTACGTCACACCCCTTTGCTAAATCCAGGGGGCATTTCATCAAAGGACTTGTAGGACGTTTTATCCGACAAATTTGCTCTCAGCCAATCAGATGCGAGCATTTCAGTAGCTTATAACTGTTTGTCGGATAAAACGTCCGACAAGTCCTTTCATGAAACGCCCTCCTGATGGTCTTTGGAAGTGACGTACCCGCCTGCAACCCCCTTCCCTCCAAACGTCTAGACCCAAAATACAAATGTACCCGTACGATATATGTTCCTCTATGTTTTGTGTTCCACCATAGGTAACGCTTGATTTTGGATGGGGTCAATCCATATCTTGAACTGACGGACCAAATTTTGTTAATCACTTTACCTCCCCACAAACTCTTCGATTGGTCGTTTATGTCCACTTTACACTCAAATAGGGGTTGTGCCTTCACATCTCTCACTCTCTCTCTCTCTCTTTCTCTCTCTCTCTTTCTCTCTCTCTCTCTTTCTCTCTCTCTCTCTTTCCCTTTCTCAGTCTTTGCATGTATCTCTCAATCTCTTTCCATATGTCTTTACTCTACTCTTTTGGTATACCTTTATATTTCAAAATCCCCCTTATCTCTATAGATGTCTATTCATTCAGTAGGACGTTATGTGTCTTTATCTTCACATCTTTCTCTCTCCTTTTCTATATCTTCCCCTTTATCTCTTTTTACCTTTCTATAAGTCTCGAATCTCGTTATCTCTCTTTCTTTATCACTATATTTGTATATAATTATAATAGTTGCGATTTATATAGCGCCTGATATGGAACAATAATTTCATCTCTAAGCGCTACATGCATTTTTAAAATCTCTCCTGTGGGGTGTAACACAAAGACTTACGATTAATAAAAAGTTACTATTGAATTTTTCTCGGTAGCCTCATTTGTAAACCAGGTACAGTCATGGATTAGGATTTGGATATGATTAAGAGTAGGGTTAGGATTAAGATCATCAACTTTGGAGCATCCTGTCCATGATGAGGTGACCGAGAAAAAATCAATCGTAAGTCTTTGTGTTACACCCCACTGATCTCCATGTCTCTTCATTCACTTTGATCAGTTGATGTACATGTATGTGAATGTCTCTTCACATCTCCTCTCCCCTCCTACCCCCTCCCACCCCCCCCCCTCTCTCTTCTCTCTCTTTCTCTTTATCTCTCTCGCTCTCTCGCTCTCTCTCTCTTTATCTCTCGCTCTCTCTCTTCATCTCTCGCACTCTGCCCAACATTCGAACCGAATATGATATCATCCCCTTGTATGTATTTCAAATAGCTATATCCCACGACTTATAGTCCATTAACGTACCTACTCAGTCATAACTTGCCCGCTATGAACACACGGCCAGTCACTTATGCATGTCCATTCGATGAGAAAACCACACAAGTATCCTTTTCTCCGAGCAAAAAGGGCGTTATCTAATATGCTTTCACTTCATCAATGCCCTTTTGGTTATTAATGGATGGCTGTATTTTATTGTATGCTAATATGACTACTTCTAAGTAAAGTCTTTTTCATCTCTAATTGGTTTGAGTATTTTTAGAGTATGTTAATTACTCAATACCTCTTTATGTCATATTTTCGACAATATCTCTGTGGTGTATCCTCTTACCAGCTTTAGAATATATAATAGTTATCCATCAGTCTGACATGTCTGAGGCAAAATATTTTCATCTCCCGAAACAAATTAATTTTAAAGCGTGTATATGCCACCCAATGTATTATAGTCTTACTTGAAAGCGATCGTTAAGAAAAAAAAGAAAAAAAATTATTATTAATCGCTTATTGACTTTGATGTTAGGTAATTCCACGGTAACGGAATGACGTTCAGACAACTGTTTTCAAAGTTTAAGCAAGTACTGCAAGAAAATTTTTATTGATTGAGTATTTAAAGCATGGGAAATGTATCACGAGATCAAGTGCCTATACAGTCTGTGTCAAATAAAATGGTACGGTGGGAAAACATTTTTTTATTCTATGAAGAGTAGTCACAACAAAATAATGCTTGGTATTTCCATAAAGCAGGAACAGTAAGCTTTCTTCTGCAATTTTTTTCATTCCAATTGGTGTTGAAGATCCTAAGATATGATTAGTTTTCTTCAATCAATAAAAATTCATTTTGCGCACGCTGTGCCATGCCTTTGTGTAGGCTTCGCACAAAAGCCGCCAAAATATATCAAAAAGAACAATATTTTTGCGCGGAGTTAATTCCTTTGTCTTCACACAGAAATGGGCATATCTTTTGTTCTACATAAGCAAATTATCTGAAATAAGTTGCATCAGCAAGAAGAATATATTAGCTTAAATTTGATACCATATACATAACATTTTAAAAGATTTCATACCTTAATGATTTTTCCCCTGACGGTACCATTCCTTTTGACACAGACTGTAATTTGCACTGATTATTCCACATTCACAGTAATGAGATACATGTATGTCTATTGAAGATGTCGGTAACGGAAGGACATAAAAGTTGACATGAGTTTGGGGGCTAATTACATTTTTTTATTTTTATTGAAACTCTGTTAAGTTAACAGATAAACAATTTTTAATGATATAATTTTAACTATAATTTTAATTACATCACATTTTATTAAGAAATGTTTGGTAGCGGAATCTGGTAACGGAATTGCCCTGTGGTGATAGTGATAACTAAATAAATTATAGTTAAACATTTATCATAAGAAATCAAAATGCTAAGCATGAAAATCACTAAATGAGGAATTAAGTATTGTCCGTTTAAAGCAAGAGGTGTGTTAAATTTTGGACGCTTGGTTTTTAAAGCAAATTGTTGTTCTTATCCCTTTTCAGTGATGTTTTTTTTTTGTTTTTTTGTTTTTGTTTTTTTAATTCAAACCTAATGAATGTCACGGCTGTAACTCAATGGGTTCCGATGGGTTTCTTAATTTTTATTTTAATATCGCGGTTCATAACCTTCACATTATTTTGTTCCTCTCTTAACAGTCTGCTACTTCAAACGGTAGCCATGGCAACCGCCGAAGCCACGCATTAGTGTGATTAAGTTTCCGACAGCGTTGAAAACGAGGATTCAAATTACCATAATGAAAACACGGTGCACATTCCTAATAATACAATATGAAAACTCGGTCGTTTATAGGAAGTTCGATACCATATTTGTACCCCATGAATGAAAAATAAAGAAGGACGAGAGGGAGGGAAATAGGAAAGGAGATATTAGTGATAGACAGAACGAGAGAGAGAGGGGGAGGGGCTACTTTAGAGAGAGAGAGAGAGAGAGAGAGAGAGAGAGAGAGAGAGCGCGCTGCTCAGAAGATAAACAGAGAGAGAAAGTGGCGGAGAGGGGAGGGGGACGGAAAGACAGCGATTGACGAAAAATACAACCCGAATAGGTGCTGCGGATTTGAAAAAGGAAATAAAAACAGAAAGAGATGTAGGGACAAAGGGAGGGAGAGAGATAAAGTAAATATGTTTATAGACGGAGAGAAGGAGAGTGTTACAGAATAAAAACACAAGGGACAATAATTTGATTTAACCTACGCGAAGATAAATGAATTCTTCGCAAAACGTTCCAATCATGGATGTTATTCATTTTGATTGGTCCATAATGTGACGTCACACTGAGAAACCCCGATAAGATTTTTTTATTTATTTATCATTATCATAATTATTCTTTTACATCTTCCGTACTAAGGAAACCTGGACCACATTTAACTCGAGGCTTGTCAGTGTAGTGGTCATTTCCATACGAACCGCACTGCACGAAAATGGCCAAAACGGTTTCCTTTGACAAGTCGTACGGGCCCTTGGAGTACTATTATGTGATCCAGGCTCAAAAATATCAACGACCTTAATAACTGATTCTCTTTGAACTCCTTAAAAGTTATATTTGTGAATAAAACGAAATTCCAAAATGGGCAAAAACGTTGGAATTACACCTGCTTTCAAATGATCAATATATATTATTAAATTCCATCTGGACGAGATAAATTCTAAATATAAGCATGCAGTGCTGTAATCTAAACATCAATACTGAATAATAGTTGGGGCCTATACTCATTGTGGGGCACATCCCTACTCCGCACTACCCTTTTAAATGTTGATCCTGCCCATAGCACAGGAAATGTTATTTTGTTGATTAGTTATGTTTTACAGCCAGAAATATTGACATTTGGGGCGTTAGTGCCACCATCCATAAAACGCAACATAGTTTCATATCGGCATATACCTTGAATTTGGTTTTAAAGGCATATGATGGTAGAGTTTGCGACGCTTTTCAATTCATGTTCGCTTGCCATGCACTTTCACATACATACCTATTTATGTTGCTGTATAAGGCAGCGGAGTTAGATATATATTTTTTTAAATATTTTTTGTAAATATCTCTCCTGAAGAAGACGGAGGTACTAGTCCGTCGAAAATTTGAGACTGAACAACCTAATAAATTGGCGTAAATGCATTACTGGACTACACTTTGTTTTTTGTTTTTTTTAATATATATTTATCTAATTTTTGTTTTTTGCATGTGGTGTTAAGATAACACCCAGCAGTTTAAGTAGGGTATTTTAACACCCAAACCGGTGTTAATTTAACACCAGTGGGTATGGATGCTTACAGATTCTGGGCTGGTCTTATATTTAACACCCTTGGTGTTAAATATAACACCCTGGTTTTTGCAGTGTACGTCGCGAACTCCACCATCGAATACCTTTAAAAGGCGAAAACGTTACTCCCAGTCGTACTGGAGTAATCCCATTTTGGAGATCTGAAATATTTTTTTCTATTAATTTTGGGCTTCGATTGAACGGAACTAGAGTAACAAACACGATCATATTTTTAGGGCTAGCATCACTATGTATATGACTTATACACCGGTAATCATTTAAGCTATCCTGCATCATGTAAAATTCATGTTGAAGGAATGAAACGTATAATCAAGATGTTTTGAAGAGATGATTCCTAAATAGATGTTCAGTTTGGAAGCCGAGCTTGGTGTTTTTCACGTTCTTGTGTTCCCTTACGTCATTAGAAATCTCAGACTTCATTATTTAGTAATCTATATTTGTTTTGGTTGTTCTCATGTAAGAACCATTCAGTCTCATTTTGGGTGATATCACAAAATAGAACTAAAGGTATTCAAAGTCCATTATGGCATTAAGTTTGTTGTAATAACAACAGACTTATACGTAATTAATCACTCTCAATTTGACCAATATGAGATGTAGCCTAAATTGTTCGTTTCGTCTTGAAGATAAATCACAAATAAATATCATAACTTTGTTACTCTTCATTGGATCTTGGTTAAAACCGACATGTACACTGATCTACTTCACAAATGTGTCTTCTTTTCTCTATAACATTTTTAATAACATGAGGTTGGACGTCCCCTTTATCGTTAAGATTTATATCGAGGGATGTTCAAAACACGGCCTTAGGTAGGATAGATTAGACTTAGAAGACTCTGGGCTTGCTATAAAGATGTAATGAATAATAAGAGCGAGTACATGTACCGCGAGGTTATCCAATAAACCTTCATTAGCAGGAATGTAATTGTCTTGAGCTTTAACCGGAGGGGGTCCCGACTCGGGTTAGGGTCGGAGAGACACTTGTTACAGTGTGTGGAGATTGCTATAATCTCTACGGACACTACATTTGGCTGCCGCCGACTCTGGTTGGAATCGGAAAGACACTTTTTAAGTGTATGGTGTTTGCATTAACCGCTGCACACACTGACGTACGACTGCTGCCGACTCTGGTTGGGATCGGAGAGACACTTGTTACATGTATGTAAATCGCTAAGACCCCTGATGCTATTACTTTTGTATACGATCTACGGTAGATGTTAAATGCACAATATATATTACAAGACTTTAGAGGTATACATTAAGCAGTTTCCTAACACTTTGTAGGTCGCGTATTTAGTTTTAACAAATAAACCTTTTATAATAATATAAACATCGAAATTAATAATTTCTTGTAGGCCTATATTTTTATTTCATACTATCCTATTATGTGATTTAGGTCCTATATCGGGAAAAAATGTATGGAAGGGTATTTTGCTCATTTTGTTAGTATCCTACGTTTGATATTCTAGAAAAGAAAAGATCTAGCATTTACGCAAAAATGATACACTTCCGGTATGAATGTCAATTGTAACAAACTAAGCGAGATTACTCTTCAATTTATTATGCATAGGCCTATCTATGTATATTGTCATCCCCCTATGTTGATTTTAAATTACCTAGTTATAGTTATGACGGAAAATAAGTTACGACGTAACCAAGAAACAAAAACAAAAAGTGCCAAAATTATTATTTAAAAAAAGAGGGTGATAAGATACTTCCAACTAAGTCACAGAGAATGATAATAATAATAATAATAACATATTCTTATATAGCGCCAAATTAATTTGCTCAAGGCGCTTCACATAAAAAACCACACACACAACAGTAAGAAAGGTGACTTGCTCTCCAAGTTAGTATAAACAGATCAGAGGGAGAACAAATATGTCTTCAATTTGTTCTTAAATGTTTGAACTGTTGTACAAGAACGAATTTCAAGAGAAAATATAAGGATATAGAACAAGAAATCATGTTACATGTGCTAAGCAGATGGTCGTTCTGCTCTTATTTCATAGATTTCTATCCTCGTTATGATTTGCATTTTATATTTTTATACATGTTTGCAATATTCATATTAATCTAACAATGCCCCGTGGAAGAGCGATATTCGACATTGAAAAGGCCTCCCTGAATATAAAGAACATATACATGAGTAACCACATGTTAATACATAAATAATATTAAATATATTTTCGACAACTCGAGGTTGCGATGAATTCTATGCCCGCCCGAGACTCGAGCGCAGTTTTGGAATTCCCTTCAGTCCCTCAACCGACTACAGCGTATGATAGGACACACGCCTTCATGTTTTAACTGTAGACTTCATTTGCATAAATCAGCTCGGGCGGGCGGGTAGCTGGCGCGCGGGTGGCTAACCCATACAGGTTATCCACAGTAGTGTTCGACAACTGTGAGGCCCTAAATTGGGAAAACTGGGTAAAAAGTAAGGGAAAATGGGGGTGGGGCAGGATACCTATTAATTTATATAATTATGCTAAGTTACTGACACTAAATAAAGGAAGGGCAGTGGCTTAAGACATAGCGTTTTGAATAATAGTTATCTTTTTTTTCAGAATAGAGACTTAGCAGGTTGAAATAACACTGGTAATATTCAAAACTGAATGACACAACACCAACAACCCAGAGACCCAAACTTTATAATATTTAGCCTCCTCCCTGCAACAATAAATATATAATACATCACCGGTTTTTTGAAAATTTGATTTGAGTACACGGGAGTGGGATATAACATCAACACGTTGAATAACCATTCATTGAACCTAATTCTAATTTCATTGTGTGTTGACGATGCCTTCTTACAGCATTTTGTACAGAAGGATACTGAGGCTTATTATTGATTCATATCTCATTCAAGGTTACAGCCATGTATAAATATGAACACACATTCTTCTTGTATTTATCTTTTTTTTCTGTTCATTGTAGGGGAGACCGGGGATGGAAGTTACAAAATTCACATTTTGGGCCAGATAATTCTAATGAAAGAACTCACGCACTCCATCTTGGGTCTGTGGTTATCCTATTACGTTTGCTAAAACCTGAGGCATATAAAACTTGAAAACATGTAAACACTAATTAACTACAGCTTAATTAAAGAAGACATTTTTTTTGTAACAACCTACCCCGTATACGGGGTAGGTTGTTACACCATACGGGGTAAATTGTTAAAATATGTAAACATACGGGGTAAGTTGACAATGTGTAAATCTCTTATACCATACTTTTGTTTCAACTTTTCAGTTTCTTGGCATCGTTAACAGTAGATCAAGTAGAGCTTTAGAATAGACAAAAGTAATAATAAAAATATAAAATATTAACACCTGAAAATTGAGACAAAATATAATTTTACATTATGTAATGTAATTGGGGTAAGTTGTTACATCGACATGGGGTAGGTTGTTGTAACAACCTACCCCATGGGTGATTTTACACACAAAATCAACTGCAGTACAGCCATTAGGCAGAATTACAGGGCATGTTTAGGGGGTATATTAGTGACATACATGCACTACATTTACAATACCAGACTATCATCATGTGCCTTCAGTTGTAAGAGTTCAATTTTTGTCAAAATATTACTTTGAACTGTAAAAAATGGTTTTTGTTGATTTACTTTAAAAAAAACAACTGAGAAACCTCACGACCGGCAGTTCATCACAGCTATGTGTAGGCTGTTTAAAGATGCCAGTTAGCACATCCTTTCTTGTTCCAGCTTAGCATACTGAGAACTGTAAAAACTGACCCGTGTAACTTCCATCCCCGGTCTCCCCTATAGTGCGTCCCAGAAGAAAAAGTAAACCTAACTTTGATAGCCTCATATTAAAATTTTGTAGCTTATGTGACCTTGATATTTATTTCATGATAAAGAGTAACTCCTGTCCTCCTATTCAACGATACCAAATTTATACCTATGCTGTGACTGACGACTGAGCACTTAGTCTTTAAAAAAAAACAAGCGTCACATTTGAAATGTATCAAGTTTGGGCTATAGCAGCTCTTGCATTTCAATAGGCCAAGGTTGCTTCTGAAAAAAAAAAAAATTGGTACAATGTGTTTTTCGACCAAAGTTTTGATAACTCGAATGCTCAGTCATCCATGACAGTACAGGTATAATTTTGGTATCGCTGGATAGAATTTGAGTTACTCTTTGTCATGATATAAAAATTAATGACACATAAGTTATACAATTTTAATATGAGGCTCTCAAAGTTGGGTTTACTTTTACATAAGTTATACAATTTTAATATGAGGCTCTCAAAGTTGGGTTTACTTTCATTTGGGACGCACTGTATAAACCAAATATACACATTACATTAGTTATGTGCACACAATACTTTTGACATTTTTTAATCCATTCCTGTGTGGATATATAATATACATTTTTCAAGTAATTGATGTAGAAATACGGTTTATTTTTTCACTTGAGAAAAAAAAAACCTGTGTAAGTCTAGTCGCCCCTCCCCAACAAGTCTATTGATGCTATTTGTCTGACCGTCCAATAATCTTCTCTTCGCTGCTCTCACTCGGCGTCGGTAGCTCATTGACTCACTGTCTCCCTCTTCTCGGACCATGGCGCATCTAATTAAGAATTTATCCATCTTGACATTTTGCCGTCTTAAGACAGTGCTCTCCCGCTGACTCCTAGCGGCGTCTCATAAACTTCACCCTAGGTCTCAGTAGTTTAAGGAGGTTTAAATTCAACCATCAGCATTCGGCTAAGGCTGGTAATTATGGGTAAGTGGCAGAAGTGAACGAGATGAAGATGAGTCCTCTGTATGATGCGACCATCCATACAGCATTTTATATGTATATTATCTGATTGTGTGCACTTAAAAGGGTAACTGTCTGGAAACTACCCAGGGAGAGGAGAGTGTGCACACATTGTGGGAAAGTCCGAATCCAATGACAACGCATGTTAAACTATAACGATGATTGTATTCTACGAGGTACCATTATAAAACAACTGTTGGATGGATGCTAAAAATGTAAATAAAGGTATTGATGCCACACTCTTAAAATGAAATAAGATAAGGTTCAAAATCATTCCTGATCCTTTTCGGTTATGAACATTTCCAAGACAATCATCACCAAATGGGGGTCATTTCGATCTTTCATTATTTTCTAAGAGTGGAGTGTTGTAACAGGGATTCGAACTCCGTACCTTGTGATTGCTTTAGTGAGCATGACCACTAGACCATGACACAACGGCACCCATAATATCAAACCACCTTTTACCAGACATGTCAACAGTTCACTTCTAGGTTGTCGATATACCATCATAACTAAACCGCCATGACAGTGACGCCCCCCCCCCCCCTCAGGGGGTCAACCATACACGTATGCTTGTTCCGGATTCTTAGAGATACCGCCTTTTGGTAGGGGAAGCCGTTTCAAAATTACCCCCTATTACAGGCTTTTGGAAGGGATGCTGCATTAAAATTACCGCCTATTACAGGTTTTTGAAGGGGAGCAGCAAGCAAAATTACCCCCTTTTCACAGGCTTTTGGACCACATTCGGGAACGTATTTCACGATTTGTTCTTTAAAAAAAATGAAAACTACCCCCTATTTGAAAAAAAAGACCCATATTTCAATGATTTCTCGGAGATTTTCCCCCTACCTGAGCCCCCGAAATATACCCCTTTCCCGGAGAAATCGGGAACGAGCATACGTGTATGTTGACCTTGTCAACCCTAAGTCAGGCCCATGATATAAAAATAGACGTATAACAAATTCCTTAGATCGATAAATGATCGGTAGAGAAGGGAGGGAAAAGAGAATTTACCAAATCGAGAGAAGACCGCCGAAAGATCAAGGTGAAGGAAGGAAGAGCTTATCTCCAATGTAGACTAGATATGAACAGGTTTATGGAGAGCGAATGGTAAGCTGCATGTATGAGGCGCCATTCGGGATGGAAGGTTATCCATGTTTATACAGATGGGGTGCTTTCGACCTTATTAACGCGTAATGTTTCCACACTCTTTCAAAATAAAGCTGATATTTTCACTGGTTTGTTCGTTTTGTTTTGTTTTCGTTTTATTCTAGGGGTAGTTATATAGTTTTATTTTATTCATTCTGATATGTCTCTCTAAATCTTTTAACCATCTTTAAAGAAACGATTATACATACCTTAAAGTGAGTGGGGAATTTTCACTATATTTGATATTTGTTGTATTTTTTAAAACCATATTTGCATAGAATTGCAAGATATTGATGATCATATTGATTGTTGAAGATAAAAACGACAATTTTACACCTAAAGTCGTAAAATATCACCCTAGATGTCATGGTTTATTCGAAATATATTTGGAATGCAATATAACAAGTCCAGATCATTAGATAAAAATAACTGCCGTTTATAAAGCAAGCCTGGCAATAGCATGAGAAAATACATTTATATTATGATAATGTAAAAGAAATGCAATAATATATTTTTCTATCTCAGCATGAATTAGTCGGCCCAATTTTTCAAATGCCATCAATCAATTTCGATTCAATTTTCACATTTTTATCCCAGCTAATGATGTTATTTTCCCTCACGCATTCTATCCTCATATATATTGTAATTTTAGCTTACAACCAATAGTATTTCATACTAAAATGATTATTACTTTAATTATATATTTTGCCACTGACTATCTTTTCTGGAGTATAAATAAGATAAAAAGTAGATAAAAGATGTTCGAGATACGGAAATGCAAAATAGAGAAATGGAGATAGAAAGAGAGAGATACACACACATACATACAATACAAAAGGAGAGACATAGATAACAATGTAAAGGTAACAGAAAATAGTTAAGAACAAGAGATACAGGAAGGGTACAGAGCAAGATTAAAAGAGAGTGAAGGAATGAGACAGATACAGAGGGAGACAGAAAGAGAAAGAAAGACAGAGAGAGAGAGATTTTAAAAAGTCCTCCGTTCGTGGCGTACAGTACATGACTATAGACGAATGGCGTGTTATCGCATTGACGGGTCCATTATTATTAGCTCGTTGTTCGGTCATGAGCTCTAGAACCGATGCTCTTTAGAAACAGAGAGATAAAGAAAGATACACACCGAGAGACAGAGTTAGAAAGAGAGAGAGAGACGACGAAAGATAGAGATTGGGGCCGATAGAAGGATGCTCAACATATGGACATTATCTACTGAAGACGAATCTTTTTGGCGCGATAACAGCTAAAGCTTTCCGCCGAGGCGAAAGGAAAAGGGAAGGAATAACACTCTGGTTGATTTGATAACAATACAGTGATAAACATGTGTCGGACATTGCCAGCAAGATCTATGGTTTGTTAAGAAGGAATACACCGTGTCAGGACAGTATAGGATTGGGAAACACAGAGTGTTACGAGGTAAGACCGCTAATATATAGTGACAACAGTAATTTTAGTAATAATTACTGATAATTATAAATATTAGTATTCTGCTCTTTTACAGTGCTTCCGAAATTATGATACATTGAGTTGTTTCATGCATCTATACTGATTTAAAAAGCTCTGGATATTTTTATCCCGCCCTGGCAACCGTTTACATTACAGCGCATTTTAAATGAATTGAATATGGCATGGCATTCCTGTGTTGTCCCTATATTGAACTATACTGACATTTTCCACTTTCATATAACCCCAGAATGCAGCATTGATAATCACATTGACTTAAATGCAGATAATATAGAGTGTGTGTTTAAAAAATGGTGCAAGTGGAAAACATTTTTTTTTAAAGTATGAAAATTAATCACATTCTATAAGTGTTTGATACTTCCATAAAGTACGAAAATCAGGCTTTCTTCTGCATTTTTTTTCCATCTCATTTGGTGTAGTAGATCTTGAGATATGACCAGTTTTCTATAGTCAAGAAACAATGTACTTTGTGCATGCTTTTCTATGGGTTTCGCACATAACAGCCATGAATTTAGAGCACCGAAACAATAGATGTGTGTAATTTCGATTAGCTCTTCGCCGCACAAAATTTAGCATAACTTTTGTTTTACAAAAGCAAATTATACAAAACAAAGTGCATCAGCAAGAAGAATATTTTGGCTTTAAGTTGGTACCACATTCACACATCATTTGAGAAGATTTCATACCCAAATAATTTTTTCCAGACTCTACCATTTTTTTTACACAGACTGTGTGAATGAATAAATAAATATACCCACTTCTCACTTTTACTTCTTCAGGTTTAGGTCATCTTGAATCTTTCCTTGTAAATTGCCCCAATTGACGCGTAATGGCTCTAGAATGGCGTTATTTTGATACTTCACCTTTTATAGTGTAGGATATATTTACATATTACTCCAAATTTGCCTCAATTCATAAAGGAAACTAAAATAGAGAGAGAGAGAGAGAGTGGTAAAGAGAGAGGGGCATTGAGAGACAGCGAAAGAGATATTATAGGTATAACGACAAATATTAGTTGAGAGAGAAATTGATAAATTTGTTTCTGATATTAAAAAAAAAAAAATATGCAACACAATTTACCGCTCTTATCCTAATTATTTACAGAATCATTCTGTCGATATCAATAATAGTAAAAAAAAAAAAAAATGTATGCTTGATACTTTAAAAAAAAATTTCTGAGCTTATCAATATGTTTAATGTATTTATGCATGGTATAGTTGTGATCGGTTTATACAGTGCGTATATAAAAAGAGGTAATCCATTTTCAAAGGGATCATATTCCAAGCCCATCGATTTTGACTATTTATAAGTAACATATAATTTAAAACAAATTCTTCACTTTTCAAAAAATCTTTCTTGACTCTTAAAATATAGCGCATAAGTGAGTAACTTTTAAATGACGACGACAAGTACAGAATCAATTATTTGCAAGTCTCGAGAAAATTACTCAAGACTGAGTGAATGCTGTCACCGCTGTTCCACAGCTTTGAATGGGATTGCGTGCGGTGATGTGTGACACCATTGAAAGCTTTTCACTAAATCTTTCAAAATTAAAAAACAGATTTTTAAATTTTTTTTTAACCTGTCACCTTCATTTGCAATTTACTCTGCTATGTGTGACATCTATGATTCAAGAAATGTATCATTGTGAAGGTGAAGAGTTCTTCTTTAAAAATTCATTACATAATGAAACCCCCCCAAAAAAAAAAAAAAATAATAAAAAATAAATAAATAAAAAAAAAATTACCTGGAAATATGGCCCTTCTAAAAATGAATTTCTTTTTTCGATACGCACATTATATAGTGCTGCGACCATATCGTGCATCGTTTTCAAGCAGAAATTCATTATCTTTTTCGACGCCCCACAATTTTTAACCCCATTTGAAGAGAAAAAGAAACAAAAATAAAACAGAATAACGTGTATACAATTTCGTGTCCATCACTATGTACACAACGAAACCCATTAGTACTATGTATTGAGTTTGTCCAGAAATACTCAATTACGTAATACTACTTTAAAGACCATGCTTTTTTTCAAAAATAATTTTATGAGTCCAGAGAAAGAAGGGTATCAAATCATACACTGTCCGTCATAAAGGTGGAATATTTTTTTGCCGCTATAGCGACATGATTTTGCTCTGACTTTAATTTCTTGAATATGTTTGTCCCTGCTTTTGCTTTTTGGGACCCTGGCTATATCTTGGACATTCTCCCAACCCTTCACGTGGACCTTTTTCCAAAGAAATTTTGTCAACCCCCGTGATGCCCATTTTTGTCATTTTTTCTCATTTTGGGGCCCCTTTTTGTTTTCCCGGCCGATCAAGCCCCCCTCAGTCCTACCCCCAGGAAGCGCGACTGAGGTGTATTGTTTTATATTGTTCTTTAAGTTAAATCTATATTTCTGGGGACAGGCTTAGGTCTCTTGTCTAGGGGAGGGGTTGAAGTAAAAAACGAGATTGATGAAAATTCGGAATATTTTATTCCATCTTTATGCTGAAAACAAAAGAAATGAAAAACCACCTTTAACCCTTAAATATCATTATTTTCCCCTTAAATTTTGTTTAGCCTTGATGACAAGGCTGTAAATAGTCATTATTGATAATAGTTTATTTTGATTTATGTTTTGTTGAGATTTTACAATACAATTTAGGGAAGATAGAAATTTCCATGGTGTAAAAATGAATAAAATTAATGTTGAACCCCAATCAAAATAAATTTTGACCCCTCCCCTAGTCAAAAGGGTCGAGCCTGTAACCATAAATCTAGAATTAATTTGAAGAACAATAACAAATCTCCACCTCAGACGTGTTTTCTTGAGGTAGGACTGAGGGGGCCTTGTTGGGTCGCGTGAACAAAAAAGGGCCCCAAAAATAAGAAAAAATGACGAAAATGGCCATCTTCTGGGGATGACAAACTTTTTTGAAGAAAAATCCCCGGGAAGGGTTGAGGGAACGTCCAAGATATACTCAGGATCCCAGAAAGTGAAAGCGGTGACAAACACATTAAAGAAATTAATAACGGAGCAACATAATGTCGATTGAGCCAGAAAAAAATATTCCACCTTTATGACGAACAGTGTATGATTTAAAGCCGGGTTATATTTTTAATAGGAAAAGCAAAATGATTTTATTGTAAAATACACCACTAAAATGGGTCTCATTTAATAACATTCTTATTATAAAAGTTTTACGATACAATAATATTTTACAATGAATCGAAATAGTGCACGTTGTATTTTTCATCTCCCAAAAGAATAGCCAGCCTTAAAATTGTTATGGTTATGGGCTATTCATCGTTGCTCTGTAGATATTAAAGAGTCTCTGAAACTGGAAAACCTTGATATGAAGTTGTTCAATTTTCCAGAGACCCAGAGTCGCAACTAGTCCCGGATCCGTCTCATGGCATATGCACTATTAAAACGCTGTTTAAAAAAAAAAAACTATACAACTTGTTTAAAACTTTACACAACCGCTGTCTACTATAGGAACCATCCAACTCTTGTGTAAAGTCATTACATAACACCTGTTGTTTAAAGTTTAATTAACTGTTTATCGATCTTACACAAATGCTGTTTAAAATAAGTTAAAACAACATATTTGTTTATAGAAATTTGTTTAAAATTAAAAAAAAAGTGCCGGTGTCGGGAATCGAACTCACGACCTTTGCATCCCTAGTCAAGTGATACGACCACTAGGCTACAACACTGCCTTAAGATAATTTATAGTACAGTTTCTATGTATATTATGCTGATGATACTTGTATATACTACAGGCGCGGATCCAGGGGGGGGGGGGCTGAAGGTGCTAGAGCACCCCGTAAGATTGGGAAATCAGCATACCTTTTGTACATAGTCATTTTTAGGGCACCCCCTAAAAATGTTAATAACTTTTTTTTTTTTTTTTTTGTTTTTTTGTTTTTTTTTTGCTTGTCAGTTGTTCGGGACGGGAACGATGACGTCACCCTACCCCTATATGTAGTATGTTTGAAATTTTTCAAAGGCCGAAGGCCAAAATTTTTTTCAACACCTAGCACCTTTTTTTTAAACTGGAAAAAAGGGTTTTCACTCATTTATCTTCTTTTAGATTATTGAAATTCTTTCTCTTTTATTTCTGTAATACTCTTTTACATTTTGAGAGTATCTCAACTCTCACAAGACAAGTGATGCAAATTGCATCATGCCTTTATCTTCTATCATCCCTTTGTACTCGTATTCTAACACATATTGTTTGTCATCTTTGAGTTTTCATGTCGATATTTAAAGTGCTCGTGCGGGAATTTTTATGAACGCAAATTCCTTTGTCAATATTGAGATGTTTTGAAAACGTGCCATCAGTTAAAGGCAGAAGTATTTGCTCACTTACCAAAATATATTTGTATATTCTACTTAAGCGAATTCAATATCTGCAATGACGATGGGATATTACAAATTCGTTTATAATAAAGAGGAGTTTACTATAAAAAAAAAAGGAAAAAAAGAAAAGATGAAATTCAATTGAATAAGTAGCAAAATATTACGTAAGTATTGTTGGTATTTCTATGGACATTTTCTATCAATGATTTACAAAAATCTTCCTGTTTTGTGTAAGAATATTTATATGATTTTATTTTAAAATAATTTAGAAGACAGGTAGTTTTTTTTTCTTTTTAAAGACTTATTTTTTTAAATGATTCAACGCATATAGCGTCAGTTAAAGTAAATTTTTATATAGAATTATTCTTATTCATCAACACATTGGGTTTTTTCCCCAACTTAAACCTACAAACTGATTAAATAAATATCTCTGATTTACAAAAGTCTTCCTGTTTGTGTAAGAATATTTATATGATTTTATTTTCAAATAATTAAGAAGAAGGTAGTTTTTTAAATTTCTTTATAAAAAACTTATTTATTAAAATGATTCAACACATATAGCGTCATTTAAAGTAAATTTTTGTATAGAATTATTCTTATTCATCAACACATTGGGTTTTTTTCCCAACTTAAACCTACAAACTGATTAAATAAATATCTCTGATTTACAAAAGTCTTCCTGTTTGTGTAAGAATATTTATATGATTTTATTTTCAAATAATTTAGAAGAAGGTAGTTTTTTAAATTTCTTTATAAAAAACTTATTTATTAAAATGATTCAACACATATCACGTCATTTAAAGTAAATTTTTTTTAAAATAGAATTATTCTTATTCATCAACAAAATGTTTTTTTCCCCCAACTTAGACCTACAAACTGATTTGTGTCTGAATTCTGGTTTTTTTTTCATACGGAAGTAATTCATTAGTTAGAAAACATTATATAGAACTAAAGTTTTACGTCCTATGCATTAACATAGTAATCGGCACTAAAATCCTTATCAAAGAGCACTCACACATCGACTTGCAAGAGTTTTGATCCCGGGTTCTTCTCGTATCGAAACCACAGCTCTATACCGCTGCAGCGCGTTGGACCATCGCATTATTCAGTCAAAGACATCGGACATCATTTTCATTTAATGCTACAGTCACACAGACACTTGAGTTACGTCCGGTTGCGTCCAAAAATTATTTTATTTTCTGCGGATCCCCACTGATGCCTACCCATCATAGTCAGCAGTGGAAATATTGATAATTTCGTTCATCCTGTAAAACAAAGAAATACATATGAAATGATAGAATAGAAGATGAAATAAGATTAAAACAACAGAAACGTATCTACACGTAAGTGTCTGTGTGACTGCAGCATAAAGCGAGAGCGAACTGAGCAACACTCTCATTGACTGTGTGTTATAACTGGCTAGTCTTTAAGTATACCTTTTGAGATAACTATGAACAAAAAAGTGTATGAATTAACCTACAATTCAATTTGTATTGGGAAACTAAAATGTTTTGAGGGGAAAAGTATGTGTTTTGCTACTTGGTAACACAATCATCGCGGTGTGAATTAATTAAGTAGTGAAAAGGTGTGTTTGTCTTTCAATGGGCCTGTATTGTAAGACTGCAGGATGTTGCATTATGGGTTAAGAAATAGGGCAGAACTCGGTTAGTTTAGGACTTGAGGTGGTGCTATACAAGGCCGCTAGTTCGTACTGGCTTTAATTTCAAGAGCTGCAATGTTCTTGAACCTTTAACCTTTGTATTGTAAAAGTGAAGGTACACTCCGACCGAGAGTATGATCTCGTTGAAACAAACCTTTATATTATGATTCAAACTGAAATAACACAGTCATTGCTTTTATCCGAGATGACACATTTTGAATGGCCTTGCTCAATGTAGCAATACCTCTCTCTCTTTCCAATCTCTCTACTCGCTTCCTATCTTCGCTTTACCTCTGAATTATTGACTACTCTTCTGGATGGTTCAACACTTAGCCAAGGTCTTATCTTCACACCTCTCATTCTCACCCTCTCATCCTGCCCTCTCCATCTTTTATCAGTTTACACATCTCCCCGATCCGACCCCAAAAAAGAAAAAAATCGGGGGCTGAGGGCGGTTTGCTCCCTAAAATCGAGATGAAACCCGTCAAAGAAACAAAACCAAAAAAGTATTTACCGTCTTTTTTTTTCGTTTGTTGATGTTTTGTACTAATAGAAAATTGTCACAGAAGAAAAAAAGGCAGACTTGATAATAATCATTTATTTTTTACCCCGCCCCACCCAATTCTATCTCCACATCTTCTCTATCTATCTCTCTCTCTTTCCGTCTTCTTTGCTTTCTGTGGTGTATTGTATCAATACTCCTATATCTGTTTTTGCGCAGGTTCTATATCATAAATATTTTACTTCTCTCTCTTCTATTTTTTTTTTAGTAGGCACTGTTTGCATTAATATATTTACGTATGTCTGTCTAAAATATAGGAGCGTACAGTGGAAGTAGAATACACTATTATTCCTGTAAATTTCCGTGATATTCATTGTACACAATAATATTGCTTAGTTATATTTATTTATGTATTCACCTTTATACAGAGTGACAGGACTTGTTTCTGTCGTTTCTATGATCTGGTAGTCGAGAAATGTAACCAGGATATTCGCATGATATTAATAAAAAGGAAAATAATGATTAAAATCTGTCAATTTGCAACGCGAGGAAGAACTCAAAATCAATATCCTCATGTTCTAGATTTACGAGGTTTTAGTTACATTTTGTGTAATTTTCATGTCACAACGCAATGATGTATACTATGAAAAATATCATATTGTTATAACAGTATAAGTTGCCAATTTTTTGCGCGTTATGTACATTGGTTAAACCACAGTCACATCAACGTATTACAACCATTATAAATGGCAAATATAGGTTTTCCCTGTCAATTTCGTTGTTTTGTCAATCAATTGCATATTAGAGGCATTCATTTTTGGGGAAAACGCTGATGCATCGAAATGTTGCCAGTCAAAATCGTATTCAATCATCAAACTTAAAGGGGAAGTTCACCCTGGAATTTTATTGGTTTTAAAAAATGTACAAAAATAAAAGAAAAATATGAATGAAGGTTTGGAGAAAATCGACCAAAAAACAGCGAAGTTATGAATATTTAAAATTTTGATTCTGTGACGTCACGTGCGAGCAGCTCTCCCATGTGTTGTGTATGTAAATTCCATAAATTTGTCTTTTTCACGGTTCTTGATAAAGGAATGGGTCAATTTGATAGAGGCATGTATATTAACATATGTTTGATGATGTATAGACCGCACAGGTGAAATAATCTATTTTCTTTAAAAAAAAAACAACACTTTATGGAATTTACACTACATAATACATGGGAGAACTGCTCGCATATGACGTCATAAAATCAACATTTTAAATATTCATAACTTCGTTATTTTTTGGTCGATTTTCTCCAAACCTTCACTCATATTTTTCTTTTATTTTTCTGCATTTTTAAAAGCCAATAAAATTCCAGGGTGAACTTCCCCTTTAACGATTGTTGTGATCGATTTCGTATTTGCCCGTTCCACTTCACATAATAAGCATATACATTCGGCTATTCAATTTCGTCTCCATCCTGTCGACATTTCATTTGTATACTCGAATTCGCACTAATTTGAATGCACAAACAATGAAATTAAATGCATATATCCGAATTTGAACTTTGCATCCATTACTTTTTGTGCCTATATAAAAACGAATTTCAGCGCATGAACATGAAAGTTAATTAACTTTAGTCGGTCTGTCGGATCAAACTCACGAATTTGAATAGACATGAAATGAAAACGGGTGATAAATGTATGAATTTGGGCGGGAAAACCTATACTATAATATTTGGTCAGTTTGAGTTCAGTTTGGCGAGTATGACCATAATAAAGTCCATGGTGTGACAGGTGTGTTAGATGAAATGGATACAATGCATGGGAAAATAATTGCACCAGCTGGTGCGCTCATTTTCTTACAATTCAAGCGCTTGAAATTAAATGATATAGACGTCTGGCAATCCCTAATAATATAATATGATTTACATTAAATCCCACAGGTATGTTAATCGGATTTGTGAAATCAACGATCAGTAATGAATTTTACATTATTCTTTTATTGTCAATGCTCTGTAAGTGCGTTTTTCTTTTAAAGTCAATCTAACCGGAAGAGACTTCACCGCGACTTGTTCGCGAATGGGAAAATGCCCCCAAAAGTGAACTTGTTCGATTTTCCCGCGACTAAGGAGACGTCAGGAAGATTCGGGAGACGTATAGAGGACGTTCTCCTCGACTCCACATGCAAACTCAGAGTCGAGAACTAGTCGCGAACTCGTCTTAATATCGCCTTTGAGAGTCAACCTTTATCCATCACTCTCTTTTTAGCAATCCCATAATACCCCGATCTCTATAGTTGTCACTTGAAGTTCTTGAAGATGTCGCGGAACGGTCGCAAAATGTCTACGAACAGAGTAGACGTAGTAGCAATGTCCTATGATCTGGGTACGTACTCTGTGGACGGCTCAGACTTGAAAGTGCTCCATATCACTACTCAATTTCATTGTAATACTGAACTGAACGTCCTTGGTACGTTCTTTAAATTAAGGTATTAGGTTTAGCAAATATAGAAAATATATCAAAAAGTGAAATAAATAAATAATAAACTAAAAATTGTAATAGAAATCTTTCAAATAAAAAAATAAATAAATAAAAATCGCCATAAAATGAGCTATTATAGTATTTATTCGAGGCCGGTTGTAATTATATCTATGTACATGTATTTATTTTGCTTTATATATATATATATATATATAGAGAGAGAGAGAGAGAGAGAGAGAGATTTTTACTTTTTCAAACTTTCATATATAACGATGATAATAACATATCCAATCGCTTTTAACATAGGCTAATTATAGATAATATAGCTAATTTACCGGGACCCCGACTTTTGATATTACTATTACTATTATTATTATTATTACTATTACTTTAACATGATTTTTAGATCTAACTTTTCAATTGATGTGTGTTTTATTATAATTTTTCATTCGTACCCGAAGTAAATTCAATTGGTGAAAATATTATATGTTTAGATTTACCATAACATAACTATACCCCCATTTCAATGAACGGCTATGACGTTTTTAGTTGGGCAAAGTTTAAGTTATGACCACAGTCCGGTTAAAGTATTTTTTTTAAGAGCGGGAAAGAATGTAATGTAATGGTACTGTATGTTGATGGTATGCCCTTAAAAATGTCAAGCTTGTTTAAGAGTGCCGTATCACATTCAATTTATGGAACGTATGGTATCCAATCCGATCGTTAAATGTGTAATATTATCTAATCGTTTATGAATCGTTTTGTAAAGGGGTATGGTGTTAAATTTCCTTTCACGTATACCCTAGTATTTTATTTTCTACTGTAATATTCTTCTTTTGATAATACATGTGTTACTTTTCACTATGAATGCACATTTCGCCTACGTATATTCACATGACTACACCATTGTTTTTGTTTCACACGGCTCTTATAACAAGATATAATTATTTATTTTGTCAGTGCACAATTTTTTCGAGATGGGAGTCAAAATACATTGAAACTATCACGAAGTTTGTCTAATATTCCATTTGAATGTTTCAACATTTCAATAAATTTATGATTATACGATTGGTTGTCAGTTTTTACACCCTATCAAAATGTACTCATATATTGTGATTGTGAGTATGGTGAGTGCAAAACGGAAAATATCTTAAGATGTTCTTTGAATGTTTTGATGGTGAAATATCTTTATCACTATTTAATAAATTTATCATTTACCTGGTAATTGCCTCGGGAAACTTTATAGGTTACATTTACAATCTTTTAGTGCTTGGGAAGTGCTTTTTCAGTTTAATGATGACTCTAAACATATTGGAACAAAGAGCATTGTCATTGCATTGCTATTGCTGATCCTGCTGCAATAAGAACATTATTCAATATATTATTTTGGGGAATCAAAGTAGAGTATTTGAATATAACGTGCAATGGGGACATGCCTGAGCATAGTAGAGTATATCATGTTGAATGGACAAGCCATAGTGCGCATATTATTGGATCATCCACTTCACGTAATGCGCACAGCTGCCCATGCAACTGTCACACCATACAAACCGATCGTTTTCTTTCCATTGACCATTATGCAATACGTGTATCCGATCCGGTGTCCGTTTTTATGGTGTGGCTGAGGATAGTAGAGTTGAGGGGGAAATCGATTAATTTATGTAGTTGTAATTATGACCGTGGCCATGCCTCTAGCAGGGGGCTAGATAATGATGAGAAGATGCGTTCCGTCCTGATGCGTGCTGGCTTGAGACCAATTTAACATATTGACAAACACCCAATGGCTAATATTCCCAGTTACACCTGCCATACATACACCAATCTAACAGCAGATCAAAAGGAATATTGCATTGCTCCTTGTGGTGTTACATTGTGTGGTTTGGAGTTTTGTTTACGAGTGTGACTGATACTTTATCAGCAATCAGCATTCAAAAGGATCTTGGACTTGTTATGAACTTTATATCGAGGGAAGAGGTCGTAGTCAGATGACTAGAGACATTAGGAGAAGGAATGGGAGAGAGAGAGAGAGAGAGAGATGTATATTATGATTAGTATAAAGAGGGGTAAAAGTGAGTTATAAATCAAGAGAAGGTGAGAAAGAAACATCGAAACAGAAAGAAACTGGAGAACAAGGCATTCTTACAACCATGGAATAAAAAAAAAAAATAAAAAAAATACAGACTAACAAAGTTCATGTAATGAAATTTTCAGAAAAGTCAAATAGTTACTTTTGAAAATCATATAGGTCATCGTAATCAAAACTAAATCTCCTCGTCATTTTATAAATCCAAGTCTATTTTAAATTTTATATGGCTTAAACATCATTTAATTATTACCAATATTAAGAAAAACACAAATTTCCATCTTAATAATGGAGAATCAGTAGACATACTTTTACTAAATGGTTTTGTAGTTCACTCTACATTACAATCATACTTGTTTGTATGATTCGTTGTTTTCATGAATGTCAAAATGTTTTGTTTTGTACATGTGTGTGAAAATAGAATTTGAAACTTGAGACTAGGGGGTTTCTTTTCCCTTTTTTTTTTTTTTTTTTTTTTTTTTTTTTTTTTTTTTTTTTTTGCTATTTGATTTTACATTATACACATTTTGTCCTTTATGCTTAAAGGTCGTAAAAGTAAAAAATGACTAAAGGATTCGAACAAAATAAAACTTTTATCAATTTCAAATATCAGTCGAAGTTCTGGAGAGGAACTGAGCTTTTTCTTTTTAATTAAACACAAATCAACCGCTAACTTACCATAGGCCTACGTGTTATTGCAATATTGTGTTGGGAAAGATGACCATTTGGCCTGACTGTGATGGTCAGCTCATGCATATTTATATTTATAGGGATTCTTTAATGTTACAAGATGTATTTGTTTAAAGGGAAACGTTCCTTCATACAACGATAGAGTGTAGCAAGCCTAACCAATCGATAATGCTCTTCGTGTGCTACAAAGGGGGGAATATACGGATTTACGTACCGCTACAAACATGAAAGAAACTACACGTGCATTTTCTATGGGGTACTCAGAACATGCTTTTACTAGATCTAATTAAAAGTTCAAATTGGCTTTATTAGGACGGAAGAACACCTACCATGCTCACTCACTTATTACGTAATGCTAAGACTCCATTCCAAAAGCTGATTATAGTTATAGCTTGTTTGAATATAACGTGGCGATTTATTTCTCGTCTAATTAGCATTCTGACAATCCCACTTTTAAGTTACAGTTCTTTGTTAAGAACTGTAATACATCTCTTTACTCTATGAAAAATCGACATTTATCTTTGTATTGTTATGTTTTGTTTTTTTGCTAAGTGTTTTATAACTATTATACTATCAGATAACGAGATGTAACAGAATAAAAATCAGGTTTTTTAATTGATAATTTTATACATTTTTAATAAGATAATATCATGAAAATATTACTACAGAAGTTTCCTTTTAAAGTGCGAAATATGTGAACGAATTATTAAAAAAGCATATTACATGGAACTCTGTTACTCATGTAAGGCTATAGATGATACACTAACGGCTAATTATTAACATTTATTCAGCCTCTCAACTACTTTGCGTGAAATTCAAGCTTGAAATGCACGTCGCTCGCTTCACGCCCTAGGGATGGATATTGACTCCTCCGGCCCTTGTATGGACGCTCTTTGACGCTAACGTAGTGCGAATGAGCGGACATGGCCTCATGATTCATACAACTTATGGCAATGTAAGCCCCAACCCCTCTTTTTTTCTCATGCTCAGTCCCATTGCTATGTTTCCGCGGGGTGTAAAGCAGACAAGTGCAATTAAATATTCACCATGTTCTACTCGTGGCAGGCGCCAGACCTTATCTCTTCACCCATATTCACATCGAAGTGTGTTTTACTTTTTTTCTTCTTTTTTTCAGAAGAACATAACACTGCAGTCATAAACTCGGGACCAATTTACAGATTTTTGCTTTTTATAATTAATCCCACTGCTTGCATGTGCCTTGGAATTTCAGCTCTAATTTTTTTTTGTTCATTCTGGAGTCTCGTTTGAAGAAGAAAAAAAAAGGGGGGAATGCAAGTCATGAAAATAAACGTTTCCCGCGACCAACAGTATATTTGTACTGGTACAGGCATCTATAGTATTATATCACATCCTTGTCCTTTACATTGTGTAATTATGCCCGTATGGTCTTAAAGAGATCTTAAAGTAACGTAATAGCAAAAAGTATAAGGGAATTTTTTTTTTAACATTTACAACAATACTAAACAATACATGAAAATCATGTGACACGGATATGTTTATAATTTATAGTTTATGTGAATACCATAGGCCTACACAATTTATTATGAATTAGATGACTCCATGCTGTTATTCATTAGCTTATAACATCGGTGGAAGTGTAATCAACTAATTATTGGTGTTGGAAATATAAAAAGTGAAACGAATTTTGTGGGTAATTTCTTCTTCTTCTTTTTCTTTTATATATATATTTTTTAAATAGGTTCATGTGTTGAAGAAGCTTTTTCTGATCAATGTCGGACAAATGATATTCTCATTGAACGTAGATATATTATATTATACTATATTCTTTTAGCATCACTTTATATTAGATACTCAGAAAATTAATTGATAGACTGCCGATTACCTACTATCAGTGACTCAGTCACTAAATGCATGATAAATGGTATATCACGGTATATCACGAGAAATCTATGGGTCTTAATTTGACTGTCTAATAATTACGGGTAGTATTCACGGTATCTCTTCAACTCCATGTCCAGATGGTTGGTTGTGCGTTTTAGTGTGGGTGTGTGTGTGTGTGTGCGTGAGTTAAGATGTAGCGAAGAAGTATGAATATGTGAATAGTAGAGTGTGATGTATAATTGTGTGGAGGATGAAGACCAAGATTTAATGATGTGAGAGACGTGGGTGTGTTGTTTTTTTATTTAGTTGGTGTAGTATGTAGTTATGTGAGTGTGTGTGGTGTGTGTGTGTGTAGTGTGTGTTTGTGGGGGAGTTGGTGTGTGTACTTGAAAATCAGAGTGTTGGAGTAATTTAACTTTTGAATTGTCTCCTAGACGTCTCCCGGCCCCCTACCATTCCGAGCTCGACCTAATTAAAGATCCTCCTCTATAAACGAAGACCGATCGATCAGTTGTAAAAATGGGGCAGGGAAAATATTGACATTAATACACAATGGATCGGGAAGGGCTCTCTTGTACACTATCGATTTATTTCGTTGTCATAATTTCCATTCTTTCTCCGTCATATTTGCTCATTACAAATGTCCTGTCATTACCAGACATTGTCAATGGATATTAGAAAATACCGACATAAATTGGCAAATCGAAGAGAAAGAGCGATGAAGATTGGCTCGGATTTTTTCCAATAAAAAACAGTATTGCTGAAAGAATGGAAAAACCCGAATGACTGAACACATTCACGATATATTTATACATTTCTGGGAAATAAAATGAGCATGAACAGTAACTATTTTCCTGTTGCGCCTTTCATTATAAATTCGATTTATGGCGGTAAGTATGATTCAAATGAGTACGCGATAGACATAAGACCATAATAATTGACGACAAAACAAGAGCTTAATATACCATGGAAGACTCGTTCTTACAGCATTATCCCAGTTGAGATAATACAACTTGGGTCTTGGTGGGGTCGCAGGAAGATGTATGTGATTAAAATGAAAGGGAAGACGTCTTCGAATTGATCGAGTGAACTGAGCCATAATGGAATATTGAGATCAGGGTGTAACCCATGCTCCTTTCAAGTGAGCACAACGGATGGGGAGAAAATCTGCGATTTAGATATATTGTCAAAATCGAAAGGAAATCTATAGTTGTCAGCTATATTTCTCTGGATCATTTCTGGGATTTTGGAATACTGTCAAAATCGAATAATAATCTATAGTTGTCAGCTATATTTTTCTTGATCATTTGCAACAACATACAGTGATAAATGGTCTCAATAGTATGTCAAAATTAATTGGCAGCAAGATTGAAAATAACGGGATGGTACGAACATAGTGAGTAGAGGATATTAATGATGATTGAAACTAATTGAAACAAATTGTGTTAGCTCATTAACATGCACTACATCAGTGACCATACTAGGTATGTACGAATGTTTACTCAAGGCGACACATAATTAATATATGATATAGCTCCAAAGATAGCATGATGCATTTTATCTAATAAAGCGATATTCAAAATACGACTCTTATTTTGGTGCAAACGATATATATTTTCTCTTAATATCCCATTCACGCCCTTTCTGGAGTTCAATAGGTATTTGTTCCATTTCAATAAACTACATTTTTATTAGCCAATATTTTTCTTTCTGAAAACAAGATTGGATGTTGAAAATCTACTCGTCTTTGAGGAATGCTAAATCGTAATGGTGATGATACACCATATCTATATCAAACTCCCAGTATTTAAAGAAGCTAGATTTTCAAAATATCGCAGACTTATATACCGTCAGCCACACCGTAAAAGCAACGTCCGACTAATTTCAAGCAGACTGTAATCGTTGCCATTCATAGGGAATGCTATTGGTGTTTCATCTTGTGTCGTTTTATTTGATGTGACTGGATCATAGTATGACGTACTTTGTTTAGATTATAAATATCATCCATCAAAATAATGGTCTTATTTTCATCAGATAATAAAATTTACCAATCATCACTTTAATTGCATATTAAAGGTATTCCAATACATGCGGTTAGATTGAGCGCAAATTGGCTATTATCTGAAATTGACCGAAACCATTGCTGATTTATTGGATAAAATGACCGGAGAGACTCGTCTTTAACCGCATTTAATTTAACAATATTATGGAAACAATTTCGCTGATATTAGAATAGGTCTTTTAATAATCTTTTTTTGGTCAGAATAACACACTTACGTTTGATGGAAAGTAATTCTTTGTTTAGAAAGTCAGTCAAGATGAAAGGGTTTATTTTATTGAAAAGTGGTGCAAAATAGGCCTACACTATGGTCGGATTTTAAGTACAGATGGCATACCCAATAAATATTACATATCAATTTTGTGAGAGGTTCAACGTTCGAAAGAAGACAAACCACGTGTCTGATATACACCATGTTGTAAATGTGGTGTATTCTAAGTATCATATAACGATCATACGAGACAAGCTACTAGATTTATTCACACGGCTCCACCTCTTCAATAGAAACCCGTTAACAGGCAGACTGGAGAACTTCACATCTACCGTAGCTTCGCGATGGCCATGGCAATGCAGTATAAGTGCATAGGGCGAATGCGGCGCCGTGCGAGATGTGAAGATTGACCATTCCATACACGTCAGTGCAGTGGCAGAGTGTTGGGTGACGTTGAAGGCCCCAGGGTCGTCCGTCTTTGTCACATTACGTTCATACCCACCCAGACACGGCCGTGTAATCTGCGGTAGTCAACAAAGCCCCTACTATCTACACTGCTAGAGGCTGCCATAACGCCTTGCGAAATATATTGGCTCGAACCAGGAATAGATAGGCCTAGAGAGACAGAAACATTATCCAGAAATATAGTAAGAAAGAGAGCGAGAGATGGAGGTGGGGGCAGACAGATAATGATCAATAAGAGAAACAGAAACATAAGGAAGACGAAGCGATGGAGAGACTAAATAGAAAGATGTGGTGATGTGGGGGCCAAAAAGGGCAAACACTGTAACTTAATTTTGTCGGAGTGCCAGAAAAGTGAAGTGTAATTCTGCTCATTCCCGTTTTCGCCTCCATAACTTCTAACATGACTTTAAAAATCTCTGCCATATCATTGTACTTTAACAAGTGGTTGATTAGTGAATTGTATGCAGATCTGGGGGGGGGGCATTTCATCAAAGGACTTGTCGGACGTTTTATCCGACAAACTGTTATAAGCTACTGAAATGCTTGCATCTGATTGGCTGAGAGCAAAATTGTCGGATAAAATGTCTGACAAGTCCTTTGATGAAATGCTCCCCTGATTGTATTAACTTGTTTCTCTGAACTACCGATATTTTTCGAGAATGGTTAAAGTGCCACTCCTTGATATAAGTAGCATAGTAAATAATGCGGGGTCAGTACACGACTGCAATTTAATATTTAACAGTAAATTTGGATGAGGGAATTACCTTGTATGATGCTCGTTCTGATATTTCACATCAACATATATTTTGTCAGAATAATGTATTATAAAACAATTACATCTAGCTGTTGAAGTGTCTTTATGAATATTTACACAAACTCCAGAAGCAACATTGAACGTAGGAATAATCATAATCATTATTTTATTTATAAATAATGATATTGATTATTATACATTTTCTGACGTTATGAAATCATTAGTGATGACCTGTGCTATGTTTTAACAAATCCTCAAGTAAAAGAACGATGTACAGTGTGTCAAAAAACAATGGTACAGTCGGGAAAAAATTATTTAGGTATGAAATCTTCTTAAATGATGTGTGAATGTGGTACCAACTTAAAGCCAAAAGATTCTTCTTGCTGATGCAATTTGTTTTGTATAATATGCTTTTGTAAAACAAAAGTTATGCTAACTTTTGTGCGGCGATGAGCTAATCGAAATCACACACATATTTTGTTTCGGTGCGCTGAATTCATGTCAAACCCATAGAAACGCAAGTCTATAAAGTACATTTTTTTCTTGATTATAGAAAACTGGTCATATCACAAGATCTACAGCGCCAAATGGGATGAAAAAATAAAAATCCAGAAGAAAGCCTGATTTTCCTACTTTATGGAAATATCAAACACTTATAGAATGTCATGAATTTTAATACTTAAAAAAATGTTCTCCAACTGTACCATTTTATTTGACACAGACTGTAGTTACAACAAAGAAAAAACCCTTCCATTATAAAAAAAAAAAAAATGTCCAGCATAATAAACCCATCAACAAAAGTTCCAAAATATGCATTGTTATTGCTCACATTGAGTAACTGGCAATATGCATTACAAACAATAATCCCAAAAGGCATTCAATATGTAATTTTGGATTTTTTCCTTCTATTCAGGTGTTTTGTACATGCAAAGCATGACAATTTTGACATCTCTGTTACAAATGGGATATCATTTCGAAAGAAGAACAAATGTACTTGCCAATTGTATAAAAGTAAATAATCAAAAAGCACTCCAAATGTTATTAGGACCCAATATCATGTTTCCGATCGTCTTTTAGGGGCTGAGTTTGATATTAATAATCATTAATATTAATATCACATCAGCCTCCATTATGTGCTTTTTAGTTTTAAGATAATGCTGACCTACAGGAGCGGCCAGATATTGCATTAAACTTAAACCAAAATGTAAAATACTACCCGAAAACTAAATAAGTCATAAAGTGATTTTGAATTGTTTAACTAAGGCAGCATTGCACTCTCTCTGAGCTGGATGAAGCCTTTTCATCCTAATAGGCCTATAATCCCGCAATAAACCGAATTGCGTATAGACCTCATAAATCAACTCAAGCTCATCATTTTAACCCATAGATGCATTGCCCCGCCAGTGTAACACCCTGAGTTTTGGACTGTCTTATATCTTTTAAAATTGTCTGCATTTCGTAAAGGTAAATTTGAGTTTGGTAATGTCAATCTTTTTACGGTATAATGGTTTTAATTGTTTAAAATGTTAAAAGAAAAGAATCTTTTAAAGAAATACTTAATAATACACACACACACACACACACACACATAATATATACTATATATATATATATATATATATATATATATATATATATATATATATATAGCAAATGAGAATTCGTTTCGGACAAATCAAAATTAATTTCCATCTGTTTCATTCTGCTGATATTCTCCATGATCATCTCTAATGTAACAGATTACTCCTATATTTATTAATGACAAAAATTATTTTCTGACTTATGTCATAGAATGAATAGTAATGTTGTAGATGCGTTTACGGCTGAAATCAATGTAAAATACTGAATAAAGCATTTCATACAATTAAATCGTCTGAAAAATCAGAACACTAGCTTGAATGAAATAACTGAGGGAGGAAATACTTGCAAGTCGAAATAAAACCCCTCCCAAAAAGTTTCGCAAGTGGACTTTGGGGCATGATAACTTTTCAGGTACGCTTTAGTTATTCCTGATATTCATACCATTGGAAAGATAATTTATTCCCCTTTTTATTGATATCCTATTTGTAATGATTTTGTCTTGCTTCAATGCACAGAATATCGAAATATGGAGAAAAGTATAAAGTCAAATGTTGTAAAATGCACTTTTATTGATCACATTGAAGTTCCGCAACTTGACTTTAGGTCCTGATAACTTTGGGAATATTTTCTAATTTTTTTATCAAATTCTATACCTTTGTCAAGTTAATTTATTCCTCTCTTGATTTATACCTTATTTGTCATGGTGATGTCATGCCTGGGTCAACAGAAACCCTGAATACCACCTGAATACATGGCAAAGCGAAAGATAACGTTCAGTTTAAATTTCTGTAACACTACTTTGAACCTTGATACATTTTAATGTGGGTTTTTAATCATTATCAATTTTCATAGCATTAAAAAGTTCATTTATTCTTCTTTTTATTGATGCCATATTTACAATAGTAACATCATGTTTGAATGTACATAACTCATGAATATAGTGCAAAGTGAAAAGTGAAAATTGCGAAATGCATTTTTATTGCTGGCAACAGACAGTCATACTGACAATAGGCATTCTATTTGCAACATTTAACTTCTGACTTGTCCTAACATTCAGGTGTTCTGTGCATGCAAGAACAATACTCTCGTTACAATTAGGGTTGTCATTAAAAAGAGGAATAAATTTACTTGACAATGGTATAAAATTCAATAAAAATTAGAAAATACCCCAAAAAGTTATCAGGGCCTAAAGTCGAGAGGCGGAACTTCACTTTGATAAATGCATTTTGCAACATTTGACTTGTAACATTTCTCCATATTCTAATATTCTGTGCATTGAAGCATGACAAAATTATTTAGGGGTTTAGATCAAGAAATATGTTGAAGAGCATAATACAACATGAAAACAAGTAAAGCATTGTTGATAATGGTATTAACGAAAAAAAAGAGTGAAAAGACCATAATTTATTTATAAAATGTTTTTTAAAAAATGTCAAGAATAAAATGAAAAGAAAAAAGATTTTATGAATACAAGGGGCTCGTATTATTTCTTTAAAATAAAAAATTCTCTGAAAACATTTTATGTGATCTTTTATAGTGGAAATGCACAGCAATCAAATTTACTATGTACTAAGCCGATTTCAACATTATTTTGCGTTGTTATCAAAATATTGTGCGGCTAGTTTTCCCAATAATACACGCGTTTATTAGATTATATTATATAAATACCAAGGTCTTCCATTTTATTTAGAGACAGTTTGGGAGAGCTTCGTTGCTTTTAATCAACGTTGACTATCAGCTATGCGCTGCCTGCGAGTGCGAAGCAAATCATATACACTTTATCTGTTCTCCATCGAATTATTCCCGGCGTTTGATTTGCATATCGAGTGAGAGTCATTGCTGTACTGACACAGCCTGTCATCTTGGAGCCATCATTAAAGGTTAACTAATATACAGCTACAAAACAAACGCACTAAACGCCGTCAATTTTCGTTGGTCGTGAATAAGCCGCATACGGCGGATAGCGCA
>CALNVZ010000649.1:26066842-26255002 GCA_940671915.1 Paracentrotus lividus
ATAGCGCAGACGTTTAATGTATATATCCAATGCTCTTTAATCACTCCTGGCCACCACGAGCATGTACATAGCGCCCTGCATAAAAGCATGCTCATGAATATGTATAACGTGGTAGCGGGAAGATTATCCCAGCACGGCGCACACTGCATGTATTGCACATAAAGGGGCCCATGCATTCATCGCGACGGCGTACACCATCATTTCATGTCGCCGCGCCGCGCCACTCCGCTGTATATTATCCGTCAGTATCATCTATTTGGAATTGTACTCGTTATATCTCGGTTATTTCAACAAAAAATGATCTGATCAGAACATGATATGAGCAATATTATTCACTCTAGACGAAGCAAGAACACTAGATCTCTTCATTGGAATCAAATTTGGAGTATTACCCCGTTTTTCATATGGATTTCTATCTTGGGTAGATATTAACATGGATGCGATGATAATACAACATATATTCTTCTAGGTAGTAGTAGTGACCAATCATAGGGATAGTGAGTAAGTATATATTGTGCCATATATCATTTTGTCTACATATACGACCAGTGTTATTGATACATTCCAATGATATATTCCTGCATATTTCAGAAGTGTTTGATATTTTTAAAATCCATGATAGAATGAGTCATCCGTGGCGGATAATAGTGAATACTATATACTATGGTATACCAACTATGTTTCTGTAGTAGATATCACTTTCACACCTGTTTATTATCACCACCTGTCGTGGTAGATTGAAATGAGGATGACGTCATTTTTCCCGGTAAAGAAAATGCAAAACAATGGCTTCCAAAAATATGCTACCTTTTTAATCATATGCTCTATATGCTATATAATTACGAAGAGGCAAATTTTCCTTTAAATAAAAAATATATCGCATTTCATTGAAGATACTGATTGTTTCGTTTTAATTTTTACAAAATTGATAGTCAAATATTTTTTCCAACTAAGGCTCAAAACTCCTATTTTAGCAAGGAATTATTTTAGGTAAATAATTCTCTGACACTTGGTGGAGCCAGCGCACTTTAACATGTATGTATGCAGACATGAACATTGCCGCCTGAAACCCTCTTTTTTCAATTCCTTGATCCACCCTTGTAATTTGGTATTCAAATGGGGAAAGTTGTTTTATTATCAATATTATCGTTGTAATTTCAAATGTTATTCAGCAACATGCATGTATGACACTGTCGCATCGCATATTCCCTAAATGGAACAATTTTTATGAAGGCAAATCTTGTGCGATGCATGTTTAAATGACATTAAGAGAAGACTTGTTTTCATTTGAAGAATACCTCTACTCAGCATTGAAGTTGGATCCTATAAAGGCTTTAATCTTTAATAAATTAGGGTAAGAAAATATTTGAGGAAAATAAATCAACGCTTTTTACTCAAAACCACCGTATGGAATGATGATAATGATACAGAACGTTTTAGGGATATTATTATACCATTATTATTCTTCAGAAAAGAGAAGAAAAGTAGTATAAAGTTTGACAGGTATAGGCCAGTACTATATGCCAAGTATTAACGAATATGTCGGTAAAGTGGCTTTTAATGATGAAAGAGTAAAATGGTGGCTAGTACATGTACTTGTGGCTCTTCCATTTCACCCACTCGGTGCATATTATCTTTACATGAAAACCCATAAATCGAAGAACACGATAGAATAACATAAGTACCATCACATTTAGTACTAAAGCATGGATACAAGTGCCAGTATACGTTGGTGTTGTAATTACATACTTTTAACAAGGCGATCCGTTATGTTAATTATACTGGTATGTATTGTCTCATGATTTAGTGGAACGATTATGTGGGTGGCAGGGTGAGTGTGGGTGTGGGTATGTTAGGGTGTGTACTTATGAGTGTGAGGGTGTGGATGTGCATGTGTGTGTGTGTGTGTGTGCGTGCGCGTTATGTTGCTTGTACCAGCATTCATATTGGTATATAAAAGTGAATTTCAGCCCTTCTGCAGGCCTATCCTTGTTTCAATCAAACGGAAATGATATTTCACATAAATTATCTTGACCTACTAGTATGCTATGCATTACAGGTCCAGATATCATTCCAGAATATATTAAAATATTAAAGGTATGTGTATGTGTTTGTGTATGATTTAATAGTTATTATTTCGGAATTTCAAAATGGAAGTATTAAATTACGCTTATAGTATCACAAAACAACACATTTTAAATTGAAATCAGTAAATCACTAGTCAGGAGTGAAGGAAATGCCTCCTGAATTTACAACCAACCAAAATCAAATTCCAGCCCATAAAATAAATGAATTCATTTTCAAGGGGCAGCTGAGGATTCGGAAATAAAAACTGCGCAAAAAAAAGTAAGATAATTATAGCTATATTAACATGCAAGTTAAATGTTTCATTGTCATGAATTAGAACAACACACGTTTATTACGACCCCCACCCCTCATTGACAAACGTACAGGGGATACGTAAAGCAGGGACGTGAATTTCGATCAATATGGAAAACAAAATATTCAACAAAATTATTCAAAACTTTCGCCGTGATACATGGGATGTCATGTTTCCTAGTACTTATCAAACTTGGAGATAGGAATGAATCATTCTGCCATTCCTGAGTGTTATTATGTAAAAAGGTTTTACAAACTTCGCCCATCTTTGATTCGTCAGAATTGGTCAGAACTGTCACGTACAGCCTTGGGCGTATATCGAATAACATGGCGATTCGCCCCTTATATTACGGGGTTAGCCGACTTCTTAAACACGAGATAACCAGTTCCCTTTATGCAGAAGTAACAAGACATCGCATATTGTATAGATGCACATTTAACCCTGACATCCACTTCAGATCTGTTTTTATTGTTTCTAATTATCAAATTGACAAAATTCATATAAAGCAACATCCGAGTCCTGCTTGTTTCATACGAATCCTCATTTGGGCGAGATGTCTACAGTTCGACCTTTTAAAAACGGACGGGAGGCGAGAATTGTCTCGTCTTCTTTCATTTTCATCCCGTCAGCACTCTGCTAATCACTTTCGCTCTATATTCTGTCTCTTTTGTCATCAGCACACTCGTTGTTGCTTTTACAAAGCAAACAGAAATGTAACATTATCTGCATTCTTAAGGTAATATTAAAAGCTCTGATCTTCCTTTTTTTTTCTCTCTTTCTTCTGTTCTTTTTTCTTTGTCGTTTTCCCTCTGTGTTTTAATTTTTCCCCTATACCCTTTCTTCTCTCTCTCTTTCTTTTTTTTTTTTTTTTGGGGGGGGGGGAGAGGGGAAGGGCTTATGGACTACTAAGTAGATGTTTTATTTATGTATAAATGAATGAAATCAAATAACAATTACCATAGAGATATCTCTATGACTATTACTCATTTCTATTGTGGTATATCATATTACATAAACCATACCTTTGCAATTTGCTAATCTCCTTTCTTCGCTTCTTGTTATACAGAATGGCGGCTCTGACCACGGGGGCAACTCCGTACTCGGACGGACTGGAGGTGAATTTCGGCGGGGGTCCAGCCCGGGAGCCTCCCCCACCCTCGCCAGAGGTCACTCAAAAGAAGACCAAATCACCAGCCGGCTTCATCGTCTCTCTCCTCACCAGTAACCGTTCTCTCTTCATCTTTAGCGAGGAAAACTTCATCAGAAGATGTGCAAAATGGCTGACAGAGTGGCTATATCCTTTACATAAAACAATTTTTTTTTTGTTAATCCTTCAGTGTTAAAAGTTTAACGACTGTTTCTAAAAACTTACAAAAATTTATTTTGTGTAATTTTCTATTATGATTTACATCCATATAATTATGTCATATTTCTTTCATCTGTCTATCATTACACATTACGTACATTATAACATACCAACATTTTTTTTGCTCGTTTTATTTGTATTGATTATCTGATTATTTAATTTATTTGTATGTCAAACACTATGCCTAAATAATTATATACTTCAATTTAAATCACGTATAGTCACTCTATTAAATTATTAATAAAAAACCACTGTATTTCCCATTTTAATTGATAAATCATCTTCTCTAATGTGTGTTTAAACTTAATTGCTCAGTACACTAATCTAATAGAAATATACTAACAATCTTCTTAAACAATAATTTGGGTAAACATAATTATAGTCCCCTGTCAAGTCACATTTGTATTGATATTCACGACACGCGTGGAATTAATATATATTATCATTTTTTCCATTATGTTAACATCCATATAAGGCTCTATCGATTTGCGCCATACTGGGACTGCACGCGAATCAATACTATAAAGCTGACATAAAATTTACCATATGCAAACTGCATGTCATTGCCATATTGCAGGGAAATGCACAAAGCCCAAGGCTTCATAACAATGGAAAAATTCGTGGGCGCAATTATTATGCATAGTTTCCCATTGTCATGAATAGAATATAGCGCATTGTAATTTGTAGCAGCTTGTTGTGTACTTATCCGTTATTATATCTTCTGTGATAGATAGTGCTAGTCCGAGTGCTGGATGTTTAAAAATTATATCTTTGATCTGTCATAACTGAAAATGTAAACTGATTTCGACCGCCAATGGCACTTCATAATGTTGAATGATTTAGATAACACACAATATATATTTATTTAATATCTACATGTATTCATATAAATGCATGTTCACACACAATATTATAATATACGAAGGTTATTGTGCATTTTTTATTTCATTTATTTTTTAATATCCCGAATGACTTATATTTTGATGCTAATAAACGATTTTTTTTCTTAGCGTTAAGTCCTTCGAATGACTGCAGTCACAGATCCTTTCGCTCTGGTGGAATTTTTCTCCTCCATTTCCTTTATAAGTTACGAATATAAATAGTGAAGAAAACTGAGGAAAGATGATTTATCATTTAATATGCATTGTAGAACAAGGACCGTTCATAATTAATCTCATTTGAAACTGATGCTAATAATAGTAGGCAGTTTTGTTGCACTTTATCTATAATGAGGCCCTTGAGGAAAGATGAGAGTCTAAAATTAATAGGTATAAATTTTAAAAATCTGGAATGTACTATTCTAATTATACACATCTTGGATTTGCAAAAGAGTTATGCAGACGCCTATGTACAATCATGTACATACACGCTTAGGGGGGCAATGGTTTTAAAAGGTTTTTTTCTTTTCTTTTTGGTTGTTGTTGTCTCTCGGGGAACCAATGTTCATCAAATAACTATTAAAAGTTCTTCAAATGGTTTTAGGTGGACCTTCAAACCGCTTTCGTATCAACCCACGGAGGAAAAAGGATAATAGGGTCTTTAAGACAGCACAAAAACGGTTCTAAAATTCAACCGTTTTTTACTAGGAGACTTGCCTGTCAAAAATAGACATGACATTAGTTCGAAGCACCTGTTGCTAATATATTAATCGATAAGAAAGTTTGTATAGAAAAAAAATTACGTATTTGAAATTCATGAAAATTTATATGAACTTTCTGTCATAATAATGTTGTTTCAATTTAGATAATGGAGTGCCTCGGCTACATTTAGGCAGTGAAAACAACGCATTCGACGGTTAAGCAAAAGCTTGTATTCTGTTGCATTTTAAGTGAGCAAAAAAACTGGGCCTGCTTCGTGCGCTTGCAAAAATCTGAGGTCGTATTTTATTACTGTGTTCACTCTGTATGCAACAGAGAATCTCTTTAGCATACGGCTGTGTATCGAGTTTAGCTCTCTCCTTGCAAGTGATTGAAGAATTCTACATAACAAATCACTTGCTGGCATCCAAGACTTATTGAATGAAAATGGGACCCGACGTGTAATTCCTGCGCCATAAAATGGTCATCAATTTCAGGCCGGGTCACGTGACAGTCCCTTCAATTCTCCTTGCGTAGCTTTCATCACGTAACGTTTTCATCTTCCAAACTAGGGATTAAGAAAAGAGATGCGTTCTTGTCTTCATCTGATACACCCACCTCTCTCTCTCTCTCTTTCTTTCTTTCTTTCTCTCTCTCTTTCTTTCTTTCTTTCTCTCTCTCTCTCTCTCTCTCTGTCTCTCCATCACCCTATCTAATCTTCCTCTCCCTCTCCCTCTCCCACTCTTTCTCTTTATCGTTCTCTCTCTTTATTGATGAAATGGCTGCATGACATTAAGTCTTTGTATACTAGACAAAATACATTGCGATTTGTGTGTAGAATGATACGAAATGGCTTCAATGGCGCGGTAAAGGTTAGAGGGCACATACACACCGCACCTGTTTACAATCTTAAAGGTATCTGGCATTTTTTCCCCAAATACCTCAGTTATCGATTCAATTATTTATTTCGTATGCAATAAACAAGATAATTCAATCATATTTTCATCCAACTAACTACGGAATGGAGAGGCATTAAAGCTAAACTTTTTTAATTAATTTTTTATTTTTACAAGTCAGGAAATTTAAAACGAATGTAGGATCAAACAGGTATGGATGATTATGCAAATTACCATCAACAATAAATATAGTATATGAAGAGTTAATACAATTAATAATTGGTCCGAATAAAATTTACGATGTTCCATTAAACAGATGATTTCAAAATATTATCAACGCATTTATTGGTTGTCTCGAGATCGTATCATTATTCCCTACTGGTTTATATTTGGTGCTTAATATTAATAACAAAATGCAATAACCCACCCTTAATGCGTCTGGTGTATGCATGGGATGTGCAATATTGCTTGGGATCCGTGTACACGCCAATTTAGTCCAATCTTATAAATATAGCTCGCATGATGATATCAAAATTGAATTTGTCACTTAAATCTGGAGAACCATTTCCCCTTTTTTTATTGATTCATGGAAGGAAAGGGTATGTGATTAAACATGTAGTCAGGCAGAATAGGAATATACATTTCCATGATTTAAACTTACCCTCTGTTTATACCATTAACAAAACAAAAACTTTTTGTCAAGATGAGATGTACTTTGCGTTTGCAAGTTTATTTTCCACATCAAATCTGGACATCTCAAATATCGCTTTTCCTCGAATAAAATCAAAGCAATAAACATAGAGAGCCCTAAATCTATATGTTATGTTACGTGATACTAGTCGCAGTAGCTTAAAGTTATGGTACATTGCTTTTTATTTTAGAAAATGAAAGAAATGTTTGGAAGAACTTTAGTTAATTTGCGACTTCAAATCTATTATGTGGAAAAACACACAATCACAACAGATTAAATTGGTGAGGAATCTTGATTTATATCAACGAGAATAAACGAAAAATGTGTGTTTTTATTTATATTACATTGTTAGTAAAAACGAATCTCAATATCTAACATTTATGGTACCTAAAGTGTAATTTTTATAAAAAGTAACGAAATATGAGTATAAATTATAAAATGAGTTCGTTTCAGACGAGGATTTCTTTTAAAACCAAAATTGTGTAATCTACGGTAGATATGAAACTACTTCCGGGTTATCAGGTCAATGCAATTGAAATAATGACACCCTTTTCTGAAAAAAGGAGAAGAAAACAGAATAAGAACGTTATATATTCAAATTTAAGAACATATTTTTATGAAATATTATAATCACATAATACATTATAATGTCACATGAAGGTATAATCAGAATCGCTAATGATGTAGAAAAGGAATGTATATTATATGTTGTAGACACATTTTGTAAGAGAGGACACACTCGCATGCTGTACGTGTATTGTCATTTATTTTTTTGTGTACCAATGTGTAATTAGTAAATGGATGGAAATTATCATATCTATATCTAGTATTCCTTTCTGTAATACGGGATGCTAATTAAATTGTAAGAATGAAGCTCCTTTTGAACTGTAAAACACAGCAAATTCATCTCTTCTCTCTCTCTCTCTCTCTCTTGGATACTGTATTGAACATGTTGAGCATGAACATCGAATATCTTTGCTTTGCGCCTTTTTTGTCGCCCCTTTCATAAATTTCACATTAACGCCGCAGCCTATAGTGGAAGGTCATGCTTCACTTGTGGGATGTGAAACGTGTCAAATTGAACCACCGCAGCTAGTGAAACCCAAATACAATATGGCGGACTTGCGTTAGTTTTGTACAGCTGGGACTGAGGGTTTTCGGAGAATGTGATTTTATGTATCTAGTGATTGTGACCTACTTCTAAAAGTGTTATGAAAGGTTTTTATAGGAAGGTCATAGATATATAGTTATCATTGATAGTCTTTTCTTTTCACAAATCTAAATCTATTATAAATCTTGTGCATTGAAATTATGATATCCCTTTTAGGGAGAAAAAAATTGTGAACACAGTGTGAAATTATCTCGACACTGTTCGAATCTTTGAGTATTTTAACAGTGTAAATTACAGCTTCACATTGTGAGGGAGTAAATTCACAGTGTGAAACAGAATATCAACTATGTGACCACTCTTTTTTCGAGGCCACATTTTTGTTACGTGGTTGAATATGTGAACACACTGTTGACACATCGTGGGACTTTGTGTTACTTCCAGCAGGGTATTGAAATTGACACTTTCATCTTAAGCATGTTATGTCTTTTTTTTTTTTTTTTGCATGATTCGCTAAGTTTAAATAAAAATAGATATTAATTTGTCAACAATATGACAGTTTTATAAAAAAAAATCCTGTCAGCCGTTTGGCAGAAAAGCAGTAAGAATTAAATCAATTATTTGATTTTGTGGAGCAGCACAAACCTGCGTATTCTGTAATAACACACCCATCTCATTAAAAGCTTATCACATCTATCCTCATGTGCGGGCATTCCCACGTTTAATCATTACAAATTCTAAATCATTAAAAAATGGGAATAGAAGAAGAAGAATGTAAATTAGATGTTCTCCAATCATTAAAGGATCGCCATTACACCACATTTTTGTTTCAACTCTATTTCAAAAGTCAAGATTTTATGAGGAGGACATCGTATTAGCGGATAAAAGGTTATTATTTAAAGGACTTTGTACGTATTAATGTATAAAAGCTGACTAACCATATTTGTACCAATATTATTTCTTGGAAGTTATGTTTTATTGTTGCAAAGCAGAGGCGAATCCCGAATAAGTAAATTATATGTATAAATCATAAAATGCAAAAAGCTGTCTTAAATAGACTAAAAGACTTACAGAATTCCCTTGGTAAGCTAATACTTGTCCCATCATCTCAAAAAATTCGGCGTTGAATGTTATAACTTCAAATACTAGTTAATTTTAGGTACTTCTCGGTCGCCTAAGCAATAAAAACCAACGTTCAATTTTGTCTTGGAAACGTTCATTCGGCACTTTTGATCTCCAAGCAAATGAAATACCGCCCAATAAGGCCAATGCAATAAACATAATAAACACTTCTATTTGATTAAAAATCATCTTGGCAAAATTCGAAACAACGTTGTTTCTTATAAGGAGCTCAAATCCAGGATTTATACACCTTTTAGATTTGCAATAAGCACTTGTGTCTCATCTTGTATACTACTCCTGTGGCTTAGTGAGATCACTTTTGTTTCTATTTTAATATAAGGTTAATCGGCACTTGATACATATTTAGGACAAATCATTCTCTTCGAAAAATTATATCAAAATTTGGCTGTTCAAGCTTATTAATTAGCTGTATTTTATTGTTTTTCTAGAATTATATTGTTTGAGACTCCTGAAAACAATAAGCAGTACATATAAGGCATTGAGAATTATAAGCAAGTGGAACGTGGGTTCTCCCACGAGTCCTCGGTTCCCACGAGATGCCTCGTCCATCAGCCTCGTCACGAGAACGCTGCCCACGAGAGGCCAGAAATAAATTTCCCACACGAGTACCTGTACGTCCAAAGAACTCTACGTCCCACAAGTCCTACCGTCCCGAACGAGGTACCTGACGTATTTTTCCCTACGAGTCCTACCGCCGAGCGGAGCGCGCCGCGCAAGTTGGAATAGGACTCCTGGGATACTCGGCCTCGTGGGACCTATTGGAGGTAGGAGTATGATATAATCTTTATAATGGCCTTATGGCGATTGGTTTTGGACTTCGTGTGAAACGTAGGTCTACGTGGGACGTAGGACTTCGTGGGACGTAGGACTGGTGGCCCTAGGTATCCGTAGGAAAGAAATACTCGGCCTCGTGGGACGTAGGACTCGTGGGACGTAGGTCTCGTGGGACGTACGACTCAGTGGGAAAATTTCGGCCTCGTGGGACCGTAGGACTCGTGGGACCGAGGTCTCGTGGGACGTAGGACTCGTGGCACCGAGGACTCGTGGACCCTCCCCAGTGGAACTTCGTGGTAAACCTTGTGCTAAACGAAAGCGCGGAGAAGATTGAATTTAAAAAAGAATGAACAAAGGTGTCTTTCATTTTTATTAAAGACAAGCAAATAAAAAAATTAACATTAGCGTAGGGGTAACCATTTTGTGATACGAGAAAGAAAAGAACGTTATTCTTTTAAGGGTGTCAGTCAATTTCGAACTGCAGGTATCACGTACCTAACAGAATGAAACTGTGCCATACTTTGACCTAACTCTCATAAAAGACGCCTATGACCAGGCTAAATAATTCAAAAGGGCAAAAAGAGGAAGAGAGTTTTCACAAGATGCATGTTAATGAATTATTCATCCCAATTCTGCCAACTACTGACATTCTTCGAATGCTCCTACAGATAGTACATACCGACATTGCCTATCTAAATAACATGTATTTATGGAGTGTATAAAGTTGCACTGGCGAATTCATTCGAACGTGGCATTGTGAATTTCAAAGTTGTAATGGAAGCCAAGGTTTTGTGCATTGCAGCGCCGAGTCGGCCATTTTAACGTAGCTCATCTTGAATTATTAGCAAGATAGAACCAAGAGAGAGCGAGCTTTATTATGTACGGCTCAAGTATCTGACGTGGGATCTTGTAACACTCTAGTCTGCATTATGAGTGCATCGCCAGTTTCACCTTCACCTCCTCTTTCCATCTTGATCTCTCTCTCTTTCTATCTCTATCTCTCTCTCATTTACCTCCACTTCTCTCTCCTCTCTCTACATTATAAGTGCATCGTCACTTTCACCTTCACCCCCTCTCTTCATATCTCTTTCTCTTTCTCCCTCTCTCCTCTACATTATAAGTTCATCGCCAGTTTCACCTTCACCTCCTCTCTCCATCTTGATCTCTCTCTCTCTTTCTATCTCTATCTATCTCTCTCATTTACCTCCACTTCTCTCTCCTCTCTCTACATTATAAGTGCATCGCCACTTTCACCTTCACCCCTCTCTCCATCTCTGTCTCTCTCTCTCTCGGTCTCTCCCATTTACCTTCCCTTTAACTATCCTCTCTCTCTACATTACGAGTGCATCGCTAGTTTTACCTTCACCTCCTCTCTCCATCTTGCTCTCTCTCTCTCTCTCTTTCTTTATCTCTCTCTCTCTCTCTCTGTCTCATATCCCTCCTCTTCTCTCTCCCCCTCACTTTACATTATGAGTGCATCGCCAGTTTGACCTTCACTCTCCCTCCCTCTTGCTCTCTCTCTCTCCCCCTCTCTCTTGCTATATATTTTAATTTCTCAAATTTGTCTTCTTTCCCCTCTCCTTTCTTTTATCTTTTGCTACTATATATTATATATTATATCATATTATATTATATTATATTATATTATATTATATTATATTATATTATGTTATGTTATATTATATTATATTATATTATATTATATTATATTATATTATATTATATTATATTATATTATATTATATTATATCTATTTATATATATGTTTCCCCTCAATCTCTCATTTTTTCCTTTTCCAATCTCCTTCTCACTCCTTTCCCTTTCCTTTTCTCTATTTCCACAATTATATACCCCTCGAGCCCTCTCCGTTCCCATCTCCTCTCTCTGTATATCTCTGTAGTTTCCTTTTTAACCTTTTTAAAAATTTGCCATGTCTTGGTTCATTACGTCATATTACTCTTAAGTTTCTCTGCTTAAAGGGATAGCGTAAATTTGTGGGGGTTTGCGAAAATTTGGGCTGTGGGGCTATAGGCCTACATGCTATCAGTGCATGTAATAATGCGTCAAGAGGAAACCCTGAAAAACTATTTCATATGCATCATTACGTGCTTCAAAATTAGTTTTACAAAGTGATTATTTTCTCTCCACAGACTACAGTGTTAACTTAAGCGTACCTAGAGACGCTTATGACTATGGTGATATTCAGTCATCAATATCTCGGCAATCAAGCTACCGATTAGATTCAAAATTTTAGGCGATTCTTGTCTTACCTAAAGGTTTGCAATTATGATTCCAACATTAACTGGAAGAGTTTTTTTTTTAGATCGTGAATGAAGTTAATTCATTGTAGTTTCTCCAATTGCCATTATACTTCTCTTTTTCTCCCCTTTTCTCTCTATCTCTCTCTCTCTCTCTCTGTCTCTCTCATGCGCTCTCTATCCTTAATTTTTTCTTACTATACTTGTTACCTTTTCTTCTTCTCTTGTATCGTGCATTTCCCAAGCTATCAGTTTATTAACCGCTTGAGCCCTTTTTTAACCCTTGCGTAGGCTATATCTCCTATTTCTCTATACCTCCCTCCGTCAATTGATCCTCTTTTATATTTTCATTATGATGACTTTTAGTTTGTGACATTGATTATTTACTGCATCAATATTTTATTGGTATTCAACCCCGTTTTCAAGGTTTTATCTTCATTTGATATTCTTCGTTTAGTTATTTTCTTTGTTTGACAGATGTATAAGAAGTGGGATAGGCATTATCTACAAGATAATGTTTACCAATTCCACGCATAATGTGGAGGCAGAAGATGGTATTTCGATGAAAGCGAGTGTCTATATATTATGGTAGAGAGTGTGTAAAATACAAAGATAGGATATAAGAAGAGGGGAGACAGAGAGGGTAAATGATAAAATGAGTTTGTTTCAGACGAGGAGCTAGCAGGAGAATCGAGCGGAGTTTCATCTTACAATCCCCCCGAGACAGTCCCGGACACTTCATCTCCAAGCTCAGAGCCCCTCTTGCTGAATGATAAAATCAACAGCCAACATTACGTCTGCAAATGCACAAAAAAAAACCCAACCTAATACACAGCAGCGCAGAATTTCTCAAATTAATCTGATTTGCCCCACCGAATTGACGCCAATTTATTTCTTCTGTTCCAGATCCCTTTTACAAAATAAAATATGTGACGAAATTGTACGCTCGGAAATTAAAGTGTGCTAGTAATAAATCTGCACCTTTTTAGATTTACAGAGAGAACACACACACACACACACACACACACACACACATAAAAACGGTTAAATCTTATACCAACATATTTTTACCGAAATAAAGGTGTTTGAAATGTAAGTTATTTGATGTATGGTTGTTTGATGTATGGCAATATTCATGATATTAGAGTAGGCCTAGGTGAAATAGTTAGAGACATTTTTTCTTACAAAATTTGCGAGCTTTTGGAAAAAGCGCCCAAATATATTAAGGAATGTTGTAAAACTCCAATATATTGAAATCAGACATATTAAATGCAAATTAAACGTCAGAATGTATGTTGTTGTTGTTTGGTTGGTTTTAACAGCGCATGTCATTTAATTTGGATTATTCACGCCATTTCGGGTGTATGGAGTAGTCTGCCAACCAGTCGCTATTGATATGTTGGATTTAAAATTCAAGTATCTGAAAGTGATATTTCAAGCTGATAATGTATGTATATAAGAAATTACCTTGCCATTTAGCTTAACTAATATCACTATATTTCTGTGTGTCCAAGGAGTTTTTAAACCTCCTTGGGTTGTCGGATCTCCTTTAAGATTTTTCAGGAGCCTGTGCGGTAGTTTTAGTGCTCATGTCCCAGTTGGTGCTCAAAAACTCGCCCTTGGAGTGTCTCAATTTGCGGCTCTTTTATTCGGTAGAAGCGAGTGAAGGTTTGCTCAGTTCGTGACCGAGTTTCAGCTTCTCTACGTTTATTGCGGAGAGTTGAGAGGTTTACATATAGATCTACTCTCTGTTCTTCCCGTTCTCCGTCTCTCTCTCCCTCTCTCTTTCTATAGCTTTCTTCATCTCATCGGTCTGTTTTCATACCCCTCCCTCTTTCTTTCTCTCAAATCTGTTCACTCTTCCTATACACTCTTCCTATATATAGACACATTATCTCTCTTTCTCTCTCTGATACCCTCATTTACCTCCCAGCTCTCTCTTCTCGTGCTCCCTCTCTCTCTCTCTCTCTCGTCAAAGTCTGTTCAACTCTTCCTATATGACACATTACGCCTTCTCTTTCTCTCTGCTGATACCCTCATTTACCTTCCCTCACTCTCTCTCTTCTCTAAATCTGTTCACTCTTCCTAGTACACTTTCCTATATATAGACACATTATCTCTCTTTCTCTCTCTCATACCTCATGTTACCTCGCCTCACTCTCTCTCTCTCTCTCTCTCTCTCTCTCTCTCTCTCTCTCTCTCAAATCTGTTCACTCTTCCTATATGACACATTACCTCTCTTTCTCTCCCTCATACCCTAATTTACCTTCTATTTCTTTCTTATCTTTCTCTTACAATCAAGAATATACACCCACATACGCACACCCGCACTCTATTTATCTCCCTCCCCCATCTCTCCATGCTTACTTGCTTGATTCAGAGCAACAGCACAGCTTGTCAGATATTAGGCCAATCGTATTTTTACTTTCATATACTTCCCTTTCAATTTCATCCATTTAAATATCTCGGCAAGACTGTTTTACAGGGATTCGGTAAATCAGTTGCGGGTCCTCGTTTTTAGCGGTTGTGTGATGTTTTCAAGCTTAATGAATAGCCAGAATTTTAGTGGTTTTTGAAAATATGACGTTATTATCAAGATACTTATGAATGAATACCACCATCTATTTGACCGTACTGGGAAATTATAGTCTTGCGATGCAGTTTACGGGGGGACAGTGTCTGGAATTTTCAGTCACTTTTCATACATTTTTTAATGGTCTGTGAAGTGCCATGACGCTTTTCAGGCTGCAGTTGGTGCACAATATCCCATACGCTATTGAGCAAGGGGCGTTTTAAGCCTCCACAATTCCTTTTTATATCCTCCCCATCTTTATTCTCTGTCTGTATGTCATTTCCCCTCGATGTTAGTCTGTTTTTGTCTTCCTCTCTCCCCAATTCGCACTTAATTGATTGTATAACCTGCTGACAGAAGAAAAGCTGGTCGTGACATATCTAGGTTTCGCCTTATTTTTAATGCCATTCCACTTTTTCTCTTTTACTCTCTCACTTTCTATCCCTCTTTCTTTCGTATTGCCTCAACCCTTCATCCTGCTTGGTTTATGAACATCTCGTCTATACCAGGACTTGGTTGAACTACATTTTCACCTGATATGCTGACAAATCTTATGTATACTTGTGGACTTGTGGTAGTTTAAAGGGAATCTAGTGTAGTGGGAAGGTGTGGGAAAGATGAAGAAAATTATTGTGAGTTTTCCTGTTATTTTCATGATATTTGGGAAGAATATAAAAATAAAAAGCTCCACAAGAAAAGATTGCTCTTCAAATGCCTTAATAGTCATAATATAATCCAAAATATACCACACAGCTAACATGTTTGGGTCCCGAACATTTTGTGTAGCCCCATACATGTAGTTCTGTGTAAGTGCATATGACTCAGAGGTGAATTAGGTTAATTTCTTATCATTTTGGTGACTCCAAAACCTCACAGCACAAAATAATGCTTAGGTGAAATGTTATCAATCTCTCCAAATCACTTTTAGACAGTGTCTTCCACATTTCAATGTCATGACTAGAACACTAGTTTCACTTTAATAGACGATTTGGATATTAGTCAGACGACTTTGGCATAGACGAGTTGGACATTAGACGAGATGGATATTGGACGACATGATTGCCACTGTCTCACATAGAAAGTTGGGATTTCTGTGCTGTCTCGCTATGCGCTATACATGATTCAATAATCCAGTCGTCATGTGAAATAGTAAATATTAACTTCATATTTATTTGTATTCTTATTGAATCCCCTCCCTTTACTGCCCTTTTAATATCTAAAACATTATTGATTTGGCTGCCCCTGAAGAAAACTGCATTATGGACATTGAATGATCTGCTGTAATAGGCATATGCCATTTAATGACTTCTTAACGTAGGTTTTATTTTGAGGTGGATGCTCGCTTTTTGATAGAGTTGGACGAGTAAAATTGTATCAATATTTGTAATCATTTGCAAATGTTGTCTGGCTGTGATCAATCTTTCCATGACAATCTAATTACGGGCAATATATAGCCAGCAATGATTCACAGACCCGATAATGATACATCGCTATAATCAATGATGTATGAAGATTAATTACCTTTTCATAACTCTGATATAATGATTGCATTTGTGTCCCAAATACGTTTTTATTCAAATTCATCAAATTTTTTCCTGTTTTGCTGTAGCATAAAACACACACACACACACACACACACACACACACACACACACTTGGGTTTTTTTTAGGCCTGAAAGCGATATGCTTTATAAATATTTTTATTCATATTTTATTATTTTTTCTAATATTGATTTTAATCAATAATAGGAAATTTGCATAGGAATTACAACGTAGTCTTTGCCTGATCCGAATAAAAAAAGAAGAAAATTCCATGTCGTTATTTTAATGACATTAAAAATTTGCCATTAGTGCTTTTCGGCATGCACATCTGTGGGAGTTCCAGGTGTGAAAATTTGTAATATATGAACCCATTGTCACAATAATTCCACTGTAAATTGTAACCATTAGTGTGATAATCCACTTACTTCCTGACACAAAGTGGCTTGATGTCTTTATTTTGTCAACATTAAAATGATAGTTTTGTACTGAGAATTTTTTTTATAGATAATCTGAGAATTTTATTTAAAATTAAACCGTTCGGGAATTCAATGGTGCTCATAGGTCAGATTTGCGCGTCTATGTTAGTGCCTGGCTTAATGGTGGTCTCAGATGCAGAATGGTGACATAGCTTGAAGGGAAGGAATGGTGGTTCTCTATGTGTTTGACAAAGTGTGAGGGTGAAGAGATTTGGCACCTGTCTCTAAACTTAATTATGTTACATCATTGGCTATTGATGTGGGATTATGTAGGCCGCCCAATTGCAGCACGGGTGTTAGCTTCACCTTTCTTGTAAACACATGAAAAGGGGTTCTGGGACAACTACCCCCTGGACAATTACCCCCGGACAACTACCCCCACCAAAAATCTACATCCTAACTTTACACCTAACCCTAATCCTATTTCTGGGATAGTTGTCCTGGTGGTAATTGTCCAGGCGCAGTTGTCATGATACGATGAAAAAGATGTTCCTCAAAACCAATACAAACCCAAGCTGCCTGTTATAGCACCGCCTGAAATCTTCAACTTCTCATCTGGCCCTTTTCCTAACTCATAATGCATCATTCTGAGCAATACAGTCTTATAATACGGGCCCACTTGAATGATGAAACACTTATTTGCTACTATACATTCATACCACAATAAAAGTAGCGAAACAAATACTTTTCTTTTCAAAACATTCAAGTTTCCATATGAATAGAATTAGAGATTCATTCATACCGAAATATACACTGTATTATCTAAAAATATATATTAGATTAGGTTTTATAACACAGTCTCGAGAGCCCACACCACGGTGGGATTAGTTCGGTCTTAATTAAAGAGCGAAGAAGTTTGTAACGATTTCTGAATGCCCTCCTCCCGAAAAAAAAAACTTATTTTGTTTAGACATGTTGTAAAAGATGTATTATTCATTCATCAACCAAAATTTTACTTCATGTGAGCTCCCAAAAAGGTAATAAAAATGTGTTTCAAACCCCCCTCAAAAACTATACGCAATTATCTCGCAAACGCAACAACGGGTAAACGACCTTTTCCTTCTCAACCAACGGCATATACATGTAACTTTGAAATATATTTGCATCATTTTCAAAGCTATGGTCGAAACATAAAACTACAGTATTATTTCCTTTTATGAGACAGGTTTTGACAGCTTCTTGTGAAGTGCACGTCGTATATTGGCCTAGTTTTCAATTATTTTCTTGCTCCTTATCTTTATCTTTCTTTCATCCCTTCCCCCCGTCCATCCGAGTCTTCAGTCTCTCTCGACCCTGTGTTGTCAGTAATGACTGGCCCGCGTGCACAAGTTTATCTGCACTCCGCTTCCACTATTATCTAGGAACATTATGGCGGATGTTTTTGTACTCGTCGATAAGAGTAGACCCCTAGCTCGCTCGTTGATTGGAGGTTTCCGACCCCCCCCCCCCCCCCCCCCATCAATCGATAACATGTCCTCTTTTCTTAACTAGATCCCGATGATTTACCCAAATGGTTACAAGGGGTTTATGTCCGAAAACTGTCTCAACGTTCAATGTTCTCTGCAGGTATCCATGGTGAGTGAGTGAAGATTTCGACTGTTTTTTTTCTCCCAAAAAAGTTAATTACAGTGTTCCTGAAAGCTTTACTTGCGAATGTCTTCAGATTTTAAGATTGTTTTCTTCTTTACGAAATACATCGAGAAGGTGGAAATGGTCACCAAATTGCCTGTACTTGGATTTACACTTAAAAGAATGCCGTTTGTTCGCCTTGACATGTTTGGGGGGGGGGGGCCTAGGGGGGCTGTAGGCTTCCCCACCCCACTTTGTCCAGCAAACGTGTACAAAAACGCAAAAATGACCGTAGATTTGTGATTTTTAGCCTGTTCAGCCCCCCATCTTTCGGCTCAGCCCCTCTACTTTAAAAACGCCCCGCGGCCCCTGTAGCGTTCATCCTAGCTTGCATGGCTTCGAATGAGAATGGTGACGTGTGTGAACACCATTATTTCAAATGTATTTTTAAAAATTAATTTTATAAAATGATTTTGTAATTAATTACATGAAACTATTGTCCATGACGCAATTTTCGCAAGGTCATTATCGGTCGGCTTCTCTCAACATATGGTCGGGGCCGTCGGTTTATCTTACCGAGATTAAAAAGAGTTGTTTACAGGCATTACAAGGTCTTTATTATCATACTTAAATTCGTGACGAATAGAGAGAGAGAGGGAGAAGAGAGAGAGAGAAAAAAAAAATAGAAGAGAGAGAGAGAGAGAGAGAGAGAAGAGATAGAGATAGATAGGGGAGCACGCTGGAAGAAAGGGAAAGAAAAAAAATTGTGAAAATGCATCGTTCTTATGAACGGATTATTGAATCTTGCCATCTTAAAAACCAGATGTGAATTGTTTCTCGTCATAAGTTAGAATAAATATCAATAGGCCTATAGTAAGAATGTTAATTCACATTCCTAGTGGTCTAAAAATGCCACCTACCTGCGACAATGGCTCCCGCTTATGGAATTTACCCGATACTGGTAAATTAGCAATGCACTCGTTTAACATCTAACGAAGATATCGCATAGGGCAGCTATTATCTCTATACGGCTACTCTACCGACATGCATGCAAATCATTGAAAGCGAAATCATTGCATCATAAGACCGTATACGGTTGAAATTATTCGGTATTCGGTTTAGTTTTTACTAGCCCCTTTTCCGCCCTGTCGCTTAGTTTAATTGAATATATTTCTATAAACCGTGTTAAAACACGAACATATAGGGTCTACAACGTATAATAAATGACTTTTTTTTGGGGGGGGTTCGAATCGCATCGATTTCTATATTTTTGTTTCGACTCCTAGAAAGGAATTTACAAATGTCATATAAGTAACTAGGGAGCCTACGTTTATTAGTATTATCCAAGGGACTGAGGAGGATAGGCCGTACGTAGACTTATTATTTGAATCGAATTGAGCATGAAACCTACTACATATGAGACTCTAACACCCTAACAATTTAGACACCACGCCTGAAATGACTGTTCTGCTTATTTAAAATTTCAAATACTTCAATATATAATTTGATTTTCAGAGTTTCGGCGCGGCGGGCCCCAAAAAAAAAAAAAAAAAAAAAGTTGTGATGTGGAAGAATACAGGAGACAGTGGAGGCGAATTTAAGATATTAAAATCATATTTTCCAATTTCGTTTAAAAGTTTGTTATGACTTTACTTATAATATTAGAAACCAATATCGTGTGTTATTACTCGCCACATAATTATTATTAATTAATTATCATTATTATTATAATAGAATAACTTGAGCGGTTCATAAATACAGCCTCAATTTATTGAGTAGGGAGAAGATTTAATGATAAGAAATTGGTTTGTTTCCGTTAAGAAATAATACAATGACCCTTTGGCAATATACTGGCCCTTGATGGCGTTTCCTTACAGACTTTACATAACCGAGATGGGTTAGTGATGATGTACATGTGTAAGTCATTAAACATGCACGCCGACAGTGATTGTGCGATGTTTCGATAGCTTATCAAGATGTGTTAACGTCAAGTATGAAGCGCCACACGGCCAATGTAAAATATTCCGCCAAATGCGAGCTACACATACTGTATAGGCCTACCTGTCATACGAATCGCTCGTCGTATGGCGTATAATTATTATTATGCGAAATGTTTTCTTTCTATTTTTCTTTATTTGTTTGTTTGTTTTTCCCCCTTTAATAAGCCAAGCGCTTCCTGTCGCCTGTTAAGTTCAGAGGAGAGGAATTTGAACATTAAATAAATTGAAGGCAGACGCATTGGTATCGATCAGTTCCATCCTAAATGAGCTGCGTTAAATAATAATCCAGAAGGCCCCTTTAGAGGAATATTATAGTGAAAAATAGCGTTTGAAAAAATGCTGAAACAAATGTATAATAACTTCCCATTTTAAATTGTTTAATGTTGATAATTCCCAAAATGGTCATGAAAAATTATCAACATCTCTTTATATACGGATTTTATTTTATTTATTTATTTATTTGTTTGTTTTACTGAATTTCACCATGAACCTACATTGCGGGTCAATTTTAAAAAGTCACGAACAAATGTGTTGTTTTACAGATAATATTTTCTTGCATTTCTCGGCTCTATATCAACGCTGAAGTTGTGAATCCGTGCTGTAAACAATCTGTCAAAATAAAGATGAAGACCTATATTCGACAAGGTCATCATCAAAGTCATATTGGCGGATCAAAGTCATCATGAAGGTCATGTAGCGTACAAACCAGTGTGTCTAATCTGTCAATCTGATGGGAGGCGACATGCTGTTGGTTTAGCTTGATGATAATTTCTAGAGTAGGGGTATACTGCACAGCCTATGTCTATTTGTGTAGGAAACATAGCGAGAGGACGGTGATAGGCTAGTCTTTACATGCCCACTTACATTATGTCATTTTTATTATTTGTTTTTATTGTTTGCTGCACGATCAAGTCCGATATAATATTACGCCCCTAGACGGGCATTGTAAAACAGTGAAATGCATTGACCAAGATGAACTAGTCTTGACCCAACTTTTTTTAATTTAACATCTATGAAGTAATTATTGATAGTACCTCAAATGAAATAGAGTTTTATTGAGTAGACTAAACGCTGGAGGGTCGCGACCGATGCATTAGGAGCACATTAATGTACACAGTGCAGTGAAGATAAAGGAACACCGTTCAAACAGTCGGCTACCTTCACCCCCGCGTCATGAATAATTTCATTTTCCGCGAAAAGAACATCATAGCCAGACGACACCAAGCTATAACATACACTGTACTACACACATTAAATAGAGACAAAAATAAGAGAGTAGACATATTGGGTACAAAGTCATGGCTATGAATAAATAACACGGACTATTTGATATTATTAAAGTTCTCATTAGGCGTCCTGTAAAGAGCCTGAAAATCGTGACCTTAATTTCATTTCATCTTTCCTCCATGATCTTTCACTAATCTACCCTGTTTTAACTCATCTTCTTTTTGCGGACACACCAAGCCATTTTCTCTCTCTCTGTGGCATGGTTGTAATCCCTCGATAAAGCCTATAACTTGCGGCAACGTACGGGATAATTTCCAGGTTATAAATTAGCCGTCTGCGCGTCGTGTGATTTATGATCGGGATTGGACTGCATCTTTTCCCGCCCTTTTCCTTGCTCGTATATACACTGACGATGGGGCTTCTAATTCGCTTACTGTCATCGCTGTACTGATTTATAATCACTGAAATTGTAATCTTATCTCGACTACTTACACTCCCAGCGACAACTGGCAATGGCTTTATTATGTCGTCTGTTTCGTGCAACAAGGGCGCTAACCGGGTTCGCCTTTATAAATTAACGTGCACCTATACCTTTCTAGGTCTACAAACATTTTTATTTATCATAGCGCTTCCCACCGGGTTCCTGCGTGGGCGAATATTTCATAATTACCGTGATGATAAACATAGCCCGATGATGTTGCATCTTTTTTCTTTTCTTTTTTGTCACTGGTTGAAACCAATGCAAATGTTGTAGCGAGAAATTAGCACGCTTAATTTTGACTAATTTCTTGACTGATGATTAATTTCTAAAATTTCTTATTTTATTTAGTTTGATGTTATGAATGAGGAATTATCGATCCATGAAGTGACCTTTTTGTTTATATTCTATGCTGCAACTCGCCCAATGACTTTTGTTTCTCAAATGGGACTAATAATTCTTACCTCTGACGCGATTATGATGAGGTCATATACTTGTTAGAGAATAATTATGTATAGTTGTTTTCTCAAAACCTTCATTGATGTAAGTCTTACTGTATGTCCCAACTGTTTTTGTGTGTGTGTGTGTGTGTGTGTGTGTGCTTGTGGAAACCTAAAAATTGTTTTAAGATACGCTTATCATTATGGTGATATTCATTACTCTTGCCGGATTTAAGTCCGACCTAGAGGCTTGCAATTATGATGAGAGTATTAGCTGAAAGAGTATCTTTTATCATTTATTTACAATTTTTTTTTTAATCCTTTGACGAAGTTAAACAATCCCTTTGAATTTGAAGCAGCTCAATATTGTTGGTTTCCTTGACTATATTTTCTTCTCACTCCGTTCGAGTATTTCATCTTAGCAACCATCATAGCCAACTGTGTGGTATTAGCCTTGGATACACATCTACCAAAGGAAGACAAAACACCTCGCTCCATTGCACTTGTAAGTATACACTCTTTAATATATGTTTTCCCGGTCAATTTTAAACTCTTTGCGATCGAATTCGTTTATGTTCATTGAATTTAAAAGATACCTCATGGAGCGGAGCTATCGGTCAATTGAATTAACGTTTAGATTTTCAATTGCGATCACATATAGGACGAAAGTGCTTGTAAGAAATATCAAATTGATCGGAGATAGTTTAAATGTGAACGGGAAGACCTATATTAAAGGCATAGTGGATACGAATTTAGTTAAGAATTTATTAGTAAAATGTTAACAGGATGGATAGTTAAAGTGAAGTACTGAGAAAAGCTTTCCCCTCCCTAAAAATTTCAAAGATTAAGCTTCTTTTTTTTTTTTTTGCAAATATAAAATAAAGAAAAAGTACAATACCCCCCCCCCCCAAGAAAAAAAAGCACACACACACACACACACACATAGTTTAGCCAAGAGCCTTTTGATCCCTCTTCCATTTTCCCCGTGTTAATATATTCTATTACCAGCACATTCAAAGGAAGTGAAAGTTTTGAACACATAATAGAAACGTCAAACTTTTGTAACATTAGTTTAAAAGAGGATAAAATAATGTTCATAGAGTGTAGAGCATATATATATATTACGCCTCAGCGCCTAATATATACGTTTGTTATTTCAATCGATGCAGAAAGCCAATAAAGAAAACCGCTGAAATATTAGGGCTTTCCCCCGCCATATAAAAGTTATATAATAATCTAACCACGAGAATAAAAAATGTCAGCTGCATTAGTGAATCTAGAATGAGCCCTGGCATGGACATGGCCCTGGGGAAAGCCAATATTAACTCGTTATCTGCTAAAATCTACTTTTGTCCCAATTGTGTAAAAGAAAAAAGAACAATTAGATTAGATAAAAAAGAAATACAAATACAAATAGAATGAAAAATACCGCGCATTAATTTAAAAAATCAATTCTGCGATTATTGTTTGTATCTGTCAAATGATCTTTAGTGTTCACAAAACGCCAGACTTTTTTTCCACATGCTCTTTAAAAGGAATGCAACCCAATTAAGGAAAGAATCAATCTCACTTCATAATTGGAAGAGCAATATAAGAGGAGCAAATTAAAAAAAAAAGTTTTATCAAAATCGGTTGTAAAATAAGAGATTTAGGACAGTTTGAGAAGTCTCGTTGTACAGTCTGTGTCAAATAAAATGGTACAAGTGAAAAACATTTTTTTATAGTATGAAGATTAATCACAACCTATTATTGTTTGATATTTTTGTAAAGCAGGAAAATCAGACTCTCTTTTGCAATTTTTTTCATCAAATTTGGTGTTGTAGTTTTTGAGATATGACTAGTTTTCTACAATCAAGAAAAATCCATTTTTCGCACGCCGTCCCATGCCTTTGTGTATAGGTTTCGCATAATGGCCATGAAGTGCTCAATTTCGATTTGTTCCTCGTCGCACAAAAATTAGCATAACTTTTGTTTTACGAAAGCAAATTATACAAAACAAAGCGCATCAGCAGGGAAAATCTTTTGGCTTTATTTTGGTACCACATGCACACATTATTTGAAAATATTTCACACCTAAATAAATTTTTTTCGACTGTACCATTTTTTTTTACACAGACTGTATAGGCCTACTTTATACATGTTATACGGAGATCCTCAAGTTGGCAAATTGCCTCATGGTGGATTTTGTTGACAAGTCTTTATTTATTTTATACTCAAATTTTCTGATTTCCCCTTATCCTGAAAATTACATCATACCCCTTCTGAGCTTAAAATTACTTCATGGGAACATTTATTTCCCACTCCATAATGTCAGGGTCAGAAAAAGACGATTAGAAAATGGGAAATAAAGGAGAAACCATAAAAATATGTTTACAAAAGAAATTGAGACTCTCATCACGGCTTACCTGTCTTAGAACAAATGATATTTATATTCAGGTTTATTATAACAAAATGCAACTTTTTAATATCATTTTTTTCAGCAGACGCCCGTAAAAATATCTGCTCTACAACGCTTTTCTCTGTGATATTACAAAAGTTGATATAGCCCTTTTTGGACGAGGCTTATCAAAAAACGAGTTTAGTGAATGACCAATCGATATTAAGATTTCTGAGAAGCTAAAGGGCACTAATTGTGTTATAAAATAGTTTTATTTTGAGATCTTCCTGGTGAAAATTTCCATTTGGAAATGAATAGATTAAAATGTCTCTGCACATTCGGTGTAGGATTGTATTCTAAAAATGCTTTACCCTGGATACGATAATACATTCACTACCCTTGTTCCCAGGTCTCTCGGCCTCAGACGCTGAGCGGCAGAAGGACTTAAATCCATGAATATTCTTAGAGATTAAATGCCCTTTTAGCAGACGATATATATCTTGCATTTGAAACCCTATTGAAATCTACTTGATCCGTATATGCGAGCTATTCAGCATTTTATTTATTTAATACCACAGCTCTCAATCTGAAAGGTAAAATCAGCGGGAAATGAATAGATAATGTGAAATGAAATCCATTGACGTCAATTATTTTCCATGATTAATTTCATTGGATGTTCATATTTCACACCCATAAGAAGCGTTTATTTATATATAATTTTTTTTTTTACAATAACGCAAATGTAAAATTCACGAGATTATTCTTATTCACATACAAACAGATCTGAAAATATAATATAGGTTTTCCCGGTCAAGTTTAAATTATCTCCGATCAATTTGATATTTCTAACAAGCACTTTCGTCCGAAATGTTATCGCGATTAAAAATCTAAACGTTAATTCAGTTGACCGATAGCTCGGCTCCATGAGGTATCGTTTAAATTGAATGAACATGAACGAATTCGATTGCAAAGAGTTTAAAATAGACCGGGAAAACCATACACAATGTTGCGTAATGATGTCTCGCACTTTTTCTTCTTTAAAAGGAAGGAACCTATATAAATGAATGCTGGTCAATAATAGTTTCTCTTCAGAAATAACATAGTTTCTAAAAAGATATCACAAAATAATTAACATGGAAAAAAGAAGAGATGAAATAAAAATGATAAAAGGGGAGAACGGAGAAGTAGAACGAAGAAATTAAAACTGATGAATCGATACAACCATCGAATTTACCAGCAACATAAATTAAAAAAAACAAACAAACAAGCAAAACAAAAAACAAAAAAGCAAGAAAAAAAAATCCAAACTGTTGGAATATTTAGTGGTTCTTTTACGAGTACGATGAGGCTGGCAATGATCAGGTCTTCACAAAGATGTTTACGATTACGACATGTTTATTCTCAACCCGAAGTTAGAATACTATTTACATCTGATATGCGATATAGCTATGGTATCCGCTAGTTATAATAGTATAGCGAATAGTATATCGCAACACAAACCTCCATATAAATGCCATTATATTGATCTTTGAAGGGGTAGGCGGGTTGTTATTTTCTATTTTCATATATAGAAATTTAATTGATTATAATTAATTGTGTGCCGATTTCATTCATGTTGGTCGTTGTGAGAACATAATACATCTAAGACATATCTGTCTTCCAACAGACGAGCAATAGGCCTATATTGAATATTTTTATATCTATATTAGTGTTAATGCTTTCTGTTGATATTAATCCATTCTCCCTCTGAATTGTTCACTTTTTAGGAGGATACTGAAATATACTTCCTCGCCATCTTCTGTTTGGAGGCAGCGATCAAAATCATAGCACTAGGTTTTATCTTGCACGAAGAGTCGTATCTCCGGAACGGATGGAACATAATGGATTTCATTGTAGTCGTTACAGGGTATGTATCTCTTTCTTTTCAAACATGAATTTAAGATTTATTTTATTTTATTTTATTTATTTTTTAATACTCAGCCTGATTTCATTAGGCGCACCAAGGATTTTACTGGGGATAAATTATTCTTTCTTCATGTGGCGTTCCATAAACGTTATTTTGCTCCGTACAAACGTAAACATGTGCCCGAAGTCACCTGTTTCACGGACAGGTGTTTTTCCTGATATTATCGATATGGAACTGGAGGCGTTAATAATTGCGATTACTTTTGACTTACAATGCCTACGAGCTCATTATATGTATCTAACTGGCGTAGGATGATAGAAAATGATAAATTGTTGGCATACCAGCACCCGGTGTCGATCAAAAAAACGAATCTTTATGATGGAGCCTGAACTGGATGATTTGACGGTGGGGTAAGAGGGGCTAGGCCGCTGGAGAGGGCTGAGGATACTTTCAACGGTATGCCACTACCATCAGTGGTGACTCTTGTTTCGACTCGAGAGTTCTGGAAATGGTGATGTCGCTGAAACACTGCAGTGAGATTTACATTTTAAACATAACAAAACAAAACAAAACCCATCTCATTATTTTTAAATGAACTGGATGTGATTGTTCATACAATATTATACTTTTGTTTTTTTTCATGGTTATGTAATATGTTTCTTTAATCTTAAATTTACAGTAATTATGGTTTGTACACAGATAATTAGATAGAAATTATTCCAAGCAGATCAAATAATTTTCATTATTTTGAGATTAGTTCCTTGCCAACCCTTCCCCCAAAGTTAACTTCACTTCTTAATAAATATGAATAGGAACAGAAGATTAAAAAGAGCCTAAACCTGGAGAGTAACTAAGAAAGTAACTTGCTTGATTGCCATAATTTGTTATTTGAATAAAAATGCCTTTTAATTTGGTTCTTGTCTATGTTTGCTGGCATATCTGTCATGAACATGTTATGGTATTGACTTTTAGATTGAGTTTAGTGTCTTCTTTATTTTGCCAACAATTTGTTTTTGTCCTTAACTATTTTATATCATATATTTTTATATCAAAGATGAATGAATATTGTTATTGTAAAAAAATGTAATTAATCTAAATATTCAGGAATATTATTGTTGTTACGGATGCATTGCTCTGTATTTAAAATTCTTAATTAATTATTTACTCTGTTTCAGAAGAAATTTATTTCTGATTCTGTAGCCTATAAATCAATTATAATGTTTTTAAAATTTGAATCACTTTTACCATGCTTCACAATATGACGCTTGAAATAAAAAAAAAAAAAAAAAAAAACTAAACAGCATAGCTAGTATAATTGAACCTTCACTGGATCAACCTGCTATACGATCAATACGGGTTTTGAGACCTCTCAAGTTGGTCTCGAACATTCCCAGTGAGTAGTCCTGGTCCAGACTCTCTTGCCAGTATTCTTGAAAGTGACCTTACTTTAGTCCAAGTCTGAACCGTGACTATGAAGTTTGGACTTCTTCATTCTTTATACTGTATTTTAAAAATATTGTAAATTCATATTTCACATTTCCTTTACAAATATACTCCCATGGGCATCACAATTGACATGTAGCTTCATATACTAAATGAAAAGTAAATTTCTATTTGATACACTTCTAGAGGGAAATAATGCATTGATAAACTTAAATCTCCATGGTTTCACACTTAGAACTTTGAATTTAGTGTTGTAAATGAAAGTTGCTCCCCCCCCCCCACAGGCGTAGGCCTAGGGCACTGACAAGAGTACTGGCCATTGATTCTGCAAAATATTGTTGTCCCCTTTAACTTTGTCCAAACCTTAACATAAAATAGACATTGAACCAGTTATTCATGTATTTCTTGTTCAAGTGGTTGTAAAACTATGAAGTGCTAATAGACTTGTCTCTTATAGTACTTACGTGGCATTGTATCCTCTCATCCTCTGTATAATATATACAGGAGGTTTCTGTGGAATACAGTGATGAAAATTATAGTAGTAAATGTACTAACATAATTATTATGATAGACAAGCGCTGATAAACTTTTAACCCGTTGTATACTAAGCCCACATATATGTGGGCTGAAGAAACATAGAACATCTCTCTTGTCGACCGTTTATTTCACTCATGATTGCATAAACACAAAGATTGTATATAATTTAAATTATCTGACACTGATCTATTTAAAGCTGTCTTTGTTTCATCTTGAAATGAAAAGAATTTCTTGCTAACATGTTTGAAAATCGTGATTCATTCGGCCTGATAAAAATTTCTCAGTATACAATGAGTTAATGTGTAATTATTTGTCCCATTTATTACATTTTCAAAGACAAAATGGGAAAGTTACATGTTAGGCCTAACTTGTATTCTATTTTTTACTGATTGCATCATGGTTTATTCTTTAGGACTCCAAAGATGTGAAGGTGTGAAGATGTAAAGCATGTACATGTATTTTAGGGGTTGAAACATAAATACTGATGCATTCAGATTGCAGCAATTTATGATACTTATTGGATTTTTCCAAGTATCTGGAGCATTGGAATGGGCCTAATTGTTCAATGAAATATACATGTACATAATGTTGTACTGTATTCGTGGAAATATTCACGGTACATTAATTTTCGCGGATTTCGCGCAAAGAGTAGCAGGCGCGAATTTAAAAACCCGCGAATATATAGGCATGATTTCCTATGCTATTGAATGGGTTCAATTTCCAGCTTACGAACATGCAGCGGGAATTTAAGAACCCGTGATCATGCGTTGAGGCCGCTCAGTGCAAAAAATTAATCGCGCGAAAATAACAGCGAATACAGTATTTGTATAGCGCTCTGATCAAAATAATTTGTTTGTAAAAGCGCTTAATAAATAACAATTATTATTCTATTATTATTATTATTAAGAGTAAAATCTGTCTGGATCTCATCATGTCATTTAAATACTAATTTTGAACTTGTACAGCTAGAGTGTGTTTCCTTTTGTGTGATAACATATTCATGTATGTATGGTAAATAATGTGATTCAATTATTGATGATAGTCCTTTTGACACTAATTTTTAATTTGTAAAATCATGTTTGCCCCAACTTAATTAATGTCGTAAAATTATTTGATACAAATGTCCGTTTAACACTGATATTATTTTTGTAAATTATTTTCCCCATGGCTTACTGAACTTGTGCAATTATCCATGTCAGATCATTCAAGTCAAAGATGATATGTCCTTTTAACACTAATATTGAACTTGTGAAGATGATGTAGTACATTGTACTCTATGTAATGGAGACAATCTTTGTCTGTTAAGGTCATTTTGGCTTTAACAGACAATCTTAATCAAAACTAATTCTCTAAAATTGTGGTGAAAATGATGTTTGTCTCTCTGATGTTGTAATAACATATAATGCTAATTGTGGTATATTGTGAACTTGTATATTTCAGTACTGTGTCAGTTGTAGAAGCCAGTAATGCAAGCCAGGCTGGTGGTTTTGACCTGAGGACTCTACGAGCCGTCAGGGTGTTACGACCCCTCAAACTAGTGTCTGGTATCCCAAGTAAGTTACTCTACTAACCTCTTTAAAGGTTATCCACAGTGTTGGCAGTCATCAAAGTAATGGGCAGCCTTGTGGGTTTGAACTGAGGACTCTATGAGCTCTTCGGGTGTTAGACCCTTAAACTTATATCTGCTGTGTTACATTGTTATATCACATGACTGGAAATGCAAAGGTTGTGGGTTTGATTCTTGGCACTGTCACTTAGGGCCTATAGCCTTTGGCAGAGCATTTTATCTACATGCTTCACATTACCCAGGTTTATAAATGGGCATCTAGGATGATTTCATTACGAGGGCCGGTAAAATGGGTTCCCGGTATCGAATCCAATAACCAGGGTAATGGTATAGATATATAGACTGCTTTGAGGGCATGGGAAATTCCGCATCTGCTATAACCCAAGACCGCAGGTCGCGGGTTATGGCAGATTCGGAGGTTCCCGAGAGCAGTCTAGAAACGACCGTGCCTCAAAAATAAAAGCAGTCAATATATTTTTTATATGCCGAAAAACAAGTTGATCTAAAAAATAAGATGCATGGTCTAATTTTAGACCTTACTAACTAAATTATCCACCAAATCGCGATGCAAATTATGGTATCTCAAATCATCGCATAGCACAAAGCAGCCTTCTGCGCGTAAACAAATGGGATCGCGCTACTATGCCCGTTGCTAAGGGGACATTCAGGGGGCAACGGGCATAAATCCAAGTACTATTGACTGATGATTTGTTTTGGGGGTATGGTTGAAGACATGACCAAGCTTTTGACCAGTCAGAGGACAGGATTATTCAACATTCTTAAAGTGAGGTATATAATAGATTATATTCACTTTGATCATTGACTACCTGGTCAGGTGCTTTTTAAAAACAAAAACAAAAACACAACAAGAAAAAGACACTTATTATTATTTAGGGATGACTGGATGACTACACTATATCCCATTGAAACCTATCTTGAGGGGAAGACATCTTATTTAACCCTTTAGCACCTAAGCCGCCAGTCAGCTTACTCACTAAACCACCCGTTTTAGGGATGCAATAGTCGTGATGGTGATATCAAAAGTATGTGATCAAACATGCCCATACTTGTTGTGCATTAGCCATGGGATATGTGCTGTCCCATTCTGCACACAAAAAAGGTATGTTTTACATATATTTCTTATTGAAACACCCTGATGCAAAAACAGAACTCTTTCCGTTAGGGAGTAAGCTGGCACAGTCTCTACATGTAGGTGCTAAAGGGTTAAGATACCACAGTGTCAGGAAACATCATGCTTTACCAAATCTATGACCCACACGACTAACATTGTGGAATACCTTTAGAGTTGGTACCATTTTAATATTTTGGCATGATTGTGAAAGTATGTGTTTGTAGTTGAACTACTTATTAGGGCATTTAGGTACCTTCCCAAAACATACAGCCGCGGCCCGCTGCGTGAACGCCCCAGTATACAGGATGTACTAATCCCCTCCAATTAAGTCAATGGAAGAATAATAGGGGAACGGTATAACCTGCCTAAAAGCCCGCTGTGCAGCATTTACGCAGCGGGCCGCAGCTGTATCTTTTGGGAAGGTACCTTACTGTGTAAGTATCCTGCAGAAAGGTATGTAAAAACTTTGAGATAAGAAGTAATTATTAACAATTATACCCATGTTAGGCTGATAAACGTACCCAAATTAGCACTGAGAGAAGACATAAACTTTTTAGATTTCATATTCATATTAGATCGAATTGACACCAAGAGAAACTTTTCATTTTGTATTCCATGTATCTTTTACATGCTTTTTATTTCACTATTTTTTCCCAAAAAAAACTACACATAAAAGACAAAATGTCAAAATTTAAGATAGAAAATCTTATCATGATTTTCAATGAGGATAAAGGCTCAAAATAACCTGTCTGTAGGCCTACAATTTTTGCAAAAGAAGGATAAAATTTTGATTTGGCAGATATCTTGATATTCTAGTAGAATAGATTTGTACATTTTCTTTTCAATGTCTACAGCTATAAGATATAATTTGTTACTTTATATTTATTTTATTATAAGTATTACATAATAACTATTGATAGTTATTGTCAAGGAACCATAAAGTCTTTTAGCCATTTATTGATGCCTTACAGTGTCAGATTAGTTTATCTTTTGTCTATAGTCATATTCTTCTTTCAACTTTGTAAATAGTCCTGTTTATACATTTTGTTAAAAACTTCAAAATTTGTCATTATTCCTCAGGTCTGCAGGTTGTGTTGAAATCCATCATTAGAGCGATGGCTCCCCTCCTTCAAATCACCCTCCTCATTCTCTTTGTCATCATCATCTTTGCAATCACTGGGATGGAATTCTTCATGGGCAAATTCCACAGAACTTGCTTTGTTGTCGACCCACTTACCAGTGAGTATAAAACTTGAATTTTCACCTTTTAAGACAATGAATGTGATGATGAATGAAAATTATGTTTGAAAATATGAGTAAGCAAATTTCAGGCAGGGATTATTTTTCTAATACATACTTAATTTGCTCCTTTCAACAGGATGAATGTGGTAATACATGAAAATTATGTTTGAAAACATGAAATGTATGAGAATTATAATTTTAATGGGAAAATTCCACAAACTTTGCTTTGCAATAAATCCTCCCGATTTCAGGCAATGATTCATGTGGCTTTTGCACCTACATGAAGACAGCAAGATGAATGTGATGAGAAAAGGAGGAGAATTATAATTTAAATGGAAAAAATTGCACAAACTCACTTTGTAGTTGACAAAATTTCAGGCAGTTCTTTCCTTGTTTTGGCCAAATGTTTGTACATTATTATATACATATACATTAAACCTTGTAGTGAATGCCATGTGCACAAAAAAATATGTACCCCGCCCAAGTATTGTGTCTAATCAGGCTAGATCGCCACTGGTGAATGTGATGGTAGTATGAATGGTTTGTATTAAAATACGAAACATTACTAAATTTTTCGAAATTGCTTTGTGTTTGACCCAGTTTCAGGCACTAGGTATGCTCTAGATACTATATTTTTATAATCAATGTGATCATAATGTTTGAATATACAAATGTAGGGCAAAGTGTTCCAAAATTGCTTTATATGTGACCTGATTTCAGTCTGAGGGATTATTCTCTAATAAATTTCCTTTTTTTCCATTTATCATCACATTAATCTTATTTTCTTCATGAAGGTGCATTAAATCAACATTTGAAATCATGTAAATGACAGATGAGATGTCTGAGAATATTTTTTAATATCCTGATATCATTATCATCCCTCTTAAAAGAATGAAACTTTATTATTACTTGTGCTACCTTTTGGTTCTCTTAGCAACTAAATCATTTCCATGTCTGGCTATCATGTTTTATTAATTTATTAGAATAAATTTAACCTGTATTATATTATATTCATACTTGTAACATAGATTCATGTACATAAAAGTTTATTTGTGTTTTTGTTAACTCTGTACCCGCCATGTACATAGTCCCCCCTCTGAATCAACCTGGCTAACTCTGAATAGACTTCCTCTCAATTTTCTCTTAGTTTCCCATGTAATACGAAATTTTCAATGTAAGCAATGTCGGTGAATACGATGCCATTTAATGAGCAACCGAACACAACACAATGCATTCATTGCTATTGTTTGTGTACACGTGCAAACGGTGGATTAAAACATGCTCTGTTCCTATTGTGAATGGATTGTTACCGGAGTCGAACTTGGCAGTCCACTGAATGTGCTGCGAGTCAAAGAAAGCGGGCAATGAGTTAATAAAAACTTCAAACTACAGATAATGATTATATTTTGTTTGGATTATTTTCATTCCTTGTGCAGATCAAACAACAGGTGAGATTGCGGAGGAAGAACCACAAGTGTGTGGCGACAGGCAGTGTGGAATGAATGAAAATTGTACTGAATACTGGGACGGACCAAATTTTGGAATAACAAACTTTGACAACATGCTGTATGCTATGTTAACTGTATTCCAATGCATTACAATGGAAGGCTGGACAGACATCATGTATAATGTAAGTAGTGCTCACCAAACACCCTCAATCAAAAGATGGGAAGTTATTTATGCAGCATATGTAGTGCACAGCTCAAATCTTGTATGGAAAGATGGGAAGTTATTTATGCAACGTAAGTAGTGCTCAGCTAACACCTTGCATCGAAAGACGGGAAGTTATTTATACAGCGTAAGTAGTGCTCTGCTGCTGACACCTTCTACGGCAAGATGGATTTGAAAGTAGTGGATATTCAGCATTGTTATACATTGTAAGAATGAACAGATGCCAGACGTAAGTATTGGAAAGTTTGTTTAGCACCAAGAGCATTGTGCATGATGGACCAGGAATCTTTAAAAGTTAAATTATTATGAAATGATTATGGACTACAAAGAAAAGAATTAAACTAATCAAAGAATAAAACCTTGTATTTGACTTTAAAACTGCATTAGATATGAAAAAGTGTGAACAAACAATCCAGATTGTTAAATTAGCAATGCACTGAAGAAAGATGCAATGATAGTATTTCCAATATCAGTTTACATTGTACATTGTCATTTAATAATTATGTGAAAGTAAATAACTACATGTATGTACAGTTGTGCTCAGAAGTATTCATACCCCTGGGAAAAAACTACAATTTTCAAATGTTTTGCTCCAAGTAGGCTTGGCAGGGTTCCCACAGTCATGGAAAATCCTTGAAAATCCTGGAAAAATTTGTGGTCATGGAAAGTCAGGGAAAAGTCAGGGAATTTGAAAAATTTGTGAAAAGTCATGGAAAGGGGATTTTGGTTATGGAAAAGTCATGGAATTGCATTAAACTCTTGGCTATGGCAACTTTCCAGTTTGTCGTGTCTCGTAACTCTCATACTCTGTGATCATACTCTGCTATTATAATTGGTGTTCATGATTTCCATTTTCCCAGTTTTGTGACATCCCAACTTCTACATAACTCCCGGGACATACATGTAGTTTCCAGTGGAAAGCTGAAAGGGTGTGGCATCCCTTGCCTCCAGAGCTTTTCAATGTTGTGGTCTACAGTCATGTAGTCTACATACATGTACATTCTGTTTTGTTGGTGGTGGTTTTGGGTGTGGTGGTGAGCAGGCATGCTGGTGTGTGGGGGTGGTGTTACATGGGTGGTGGCTAGCATCTTAACGTGGTACATGCACAGGGGTGGTAGCTAGCATCATAATATGTAGACTTTCTCTCACTCACAGCATACTTATACACAACACTTCTCAATACAGTATGCCAGATGCTCAAAATGACTCAATTTTGTTTAAATTGGGTCATTTTGAGCATGGAGAGATTTCTTTAAGGTATCATCATCATTCAGTCAAAGAAGTGTTATTTCCGGTGCCTTTGGCTGGAAGATCCAGAGTATGCATCATGGCAGCAAGAAGTTAAAGATGACAAGTGCAAGGCCTTTTGCAAGGCATGCAGAAAAAACTTTGACATCTCCAACATGTGTATGTGGGCCCTGAAGAGCCATATGAAGAGCAAGACACATGAGGATGGAATGAAGCATAAACCTGCTACAGCTCAGCAATCCATCACAGACTTTCATCAGGCCTCACCTACAGCTACCGGTGGTGCTACTGCTGATGCAGTTCCTGCAGTGGAAGACCGTTTGCCACGGGCTTACAATCTCTGCAGATGATGTCCTCAAGGCTGAAGTAATGTGGGCACTCAAGGTTGTTATGAACCACTTGTTATTCAACAGTTACACGAATGTCAACGACCTCTTCGCAACAATGTTCCCAGACAGTCCTACTGCAAAGGCCTTCACCTGTGGGGCGACCAAATGTGCATTCCTAGTGGTCTTTGGACTTGCTCCATATTTCCATGAGAGACTCATCGAAGAGGCCAGGCTTGCTCCATGCTACATGGTATCATTTGATGAATGCATGAATGAGGTGTTGCAAAATGAACAGATGGACTTGGTCATCAGGTTATGGAACAGTGCAAGTGACCAAGTTGCAGTCCGCTACATGGGATCACAATTTCTTGGACATGCAAAAGCCTCCGATCTCCTCAAACATTTCAAAGAAGGAACTGAAAAGCTGGATCCTAAACACCTGCTGCAAGTCTCAATGGATGGGCCAAATGTCAATGTGAAATTTCTCAAAGATCTGGTAAAAGAGAGGGAAGCAGAAGAACTACCAGACCTTCTGAACATTGGCAGCTGTGGGCTTCATACAGTTCATGGGAGTCTGCAAACTGGAGCAAACAAGACCGGATGGAACCTGGGAAATCTGCTCTGGGCGATATGGCAGATATTCCACGACAGTCCAGCACAAAGAGAGGATTTCACAAAAATCACGGGAAGCAGCCTCTATCCTCTAAAATTCTGTGCCCACAGATGGGTAGAAGATGTGAAAGTTGGAGAGCGTGCTCTGTTCATATGGCCTGCTGTGGAGAAATTTGTTGGGTCCTTTTATAAAGACAAGGAAGCACCAAGTACAGTGTCATTTAGAACCGTCAAGGCAGTCTGTGGGGATCCATTAACATCAGCAAACCTCCAGTTTTTCATCTCGGTCGCCAAGCAACTGAAGGGCTTCCTCACTATGTTCCAGACAGATGCTCCCATGGTACCATTTCTGGGCCTAGAGCTTAAGGATCTCCTGTTTACCCTCATGAGCCAATTTATGAAGAAGGAGCTTCTAGACAAAGCTGATACCTACCAGAAGCTAGCAGCCTTGGACCCCAATGACAAGAAGAATCTGCTGCTGCCACAAAAAGTTGACATTTACAGCCTGCAAAACCCTGGTAAATGTTACAGAGAAGAAGCTCACAAGCGAACTGAAAGTGCTTGCATTCAGAAATGAATGCATCACTTTGCTTCAGTACCTCGCAAAGCTGCTTGAGCGGTGCCCTCTCAAGTACCCCATGGTCAGGTATCTGTCTTCACTGACACCAAAGAAACTGGTCTCGGGGTCTAGTGACTCGGCAGCAAAGTTTGACAAGATTCTGCAGACACTCATGGATGCCAAGAGGAGAACAAGTGAGCAGTGTGATGAGCTGTTGTCTCAGTATAAGGGCTTCTGTGCTGACATGAGGCAACAACATCTGGATGAGTTCAAAGCCTTCACTCCCGACCCTGACCGAAACACTGACAGCAGGCTAGATACATTTCTGTGCAAGTACATGAAGGGCACCAAGTATGATAAACTGGGAAGTTTCTTCTGGAAGAAGGCACCTGAGGAACAAGAGGAACAGAAATCCCTGGAGAAGGTCACTTTTGTGACAAGATCTGCATACTGTGCTCTAAAAATTTGGAAATAGTTCAAGGAAATCTGTCAGTTCAAGAAAATTATATGAGTTTGTGTTCAAGATAATTTGAATTTTGGGTGTTGGTGAAACGAAAATGGTACCCTGGTCAGAAACAGCCCATATACTAATGACAATAGATGTACATGTCATGAGTAAGATAGGCCTAGTGGGTGGAATGGATGGTTGTGAGGGGAGGTGGAGGCCATCATAACGTGTCTGATTTTGAAAACCGTGCCAGAAAAGAAGTCATGGAAAGCAGCAATTTAGTCATGGAAAAGTCATGGAAAAGTCATGGAATTCTGTTTTTAAATTTCTGTGGGAACCCTGGCTTGGATAATTAAATTTCACATATATTCTAGTAGAAATATTTGTCATGCAACATTCCAGGGTATATTTGATGTGGGCAGGTGAATATTATGTAATTTGTCGTAATAGTTCTGTTTTTAGACCTGTTCATATGTATTCATACCCCTATCCTCCTGAAGCACTAAGGTAAGTTTTGGTTCCTGGTAAAAGTATTTTGCCACTCATATTGTGTGTCCAGATGTTACCTGAATTGTTGTGACATGTTATGCCACAATTCTAAGCCATGTTGGTTGAAAAAAAAATTCAAGAAATGTTTCGTAGACATTGCAATCAGCGTTTTGGAATGACCAAGCCAAAGCCCATCTCAACCCCATAGAGAACCTGTGGAGAGAACTGAAGATGAAGATAACGGCCAGAAGACCATCCAGCTGGAAGGACCTGGAGACAATGTTGAAGGAGGAGTGGGCCAGAATCCCAGTGAGCACATGCAGGAACTTGGTCGTCAACTACAAAAGACGTCTCGAAGCTGTAATTGCAAGTAAAAGCCTTGCGAACGATAACTACAGTTATTTTACATATGTGTTAAACATAGGGTATGAATATTTATGAACATGCCTCTTTTACCCTAAATGTGAAATAAAGTATAAGTAAAAAAAAGAAATTTGTCTGAAATGTGTATGTTGTATTTCTCAAAGTCTATTATAACCTTTTTATATCATTAGTTATGGAATAAATGGAATTTGCTGAAAGATACAAAGGAAAAAAACCCAAAATGCTAGGGGTATGAATACTTCTGAGCACAACTGTATGTTGCTAATTTAAGGAGGGCAATCTGGATTGTACATTGTTCGGACTTCTAGAAACTAGATTTCACAGAAAGGGAATGACTGATTGTTCTAGTCTTCAATAATAATTGAGAAATGGGTCGTAAAAATATTAATCAACAATGTATATTTCACTTCTGTAATATCCTGTAAATTATTATGTCATAATAACTAAAAAATCTATGTAAAAGAAAAGTACTCCCTTTGTTTCTTGGTAACATGTATGTGGCCTGCAGGCTCACCACCACCAATAAGTTGCCAGAATAGATCTGCTTTCCTGAAGCTAGAGATTCCTTGCTGTCTCACTTTGCGGAGACGTCTCCGCGACAGTATAGAAAATTTTGTCTCTGCGATGGATAAAATGTATTTGAGACGTCTCCGATATCGCGGAGACGGATTTGGGACTACTTCAGACTTTTTTTTAATAAATTTTTCGCTGAGAAGTCTCCGCAATTTTGGAGACATCTCTAATACTTTTTATCTGTCGCGGAGACAAAATTTTCTATTCTGCTGTCGCGGAGACGTCTCCGCGAAGTGAGATACCACCCTAAAGCATAACAAAGTTAAATATTGAGAACAGAACAGAAGAAGAACTACATGTATCGATGATATCTTATGCAGAATTTTTCTACCATTTATTGATTGTACCATTTCAAGTTATTGATGGTTTTGAGGTGGATGGTTACATAATGGTGGTATGAATATTTTAAAGGGTAGCAGACAAGCTTGTTGTCTTCCAAGAAGGCTTCAGTTCTGGTATCATGCATTATGGATTAGGAAACTGGAATGTTGAATAGTTAAGGATTCTAGGTGATCCGATACAGATATGAGGCGGGTTATTATCTTTCAAGCTTAATAATAAGACCAAAAAAGGATAAGTAATTTGATTTCCATATGCAAACTTAGATCTTACAGCAAGTTTGTTTTTTTACAAATTTGCTGGCTGATACTAAATAATATTTTACAGTGTTATTTTAGGGTCCACTAAATTTTTTGTAGCCCCTGAGTATCCCCTGTATTTCTTGTGGATATTTATTTTCCTACTTCATGAAAATCTGACGTGAGAAAGCCAAGCGGAGAATGAAAACAGAGTTCAAGGTTAGATTCTCTTAACCTGTTGTATACTAAGCCTGCATATATGTGGGATGGTAAAATAGAGACTACCCCTATTAATGACCTTATATTCTGCTCATTTTTGCATTAATACACAAAAATAATGGTTGATTCCATTGATTGGATATTGATGATAGAAAAATTATCTTTCTTTCACCTTCAAATAAAAATAATATGTGGAACCATCATTGACAATCATGCTTGATAGGTCTTCGTAAAAATATCTGTAGTCTTCAATGGGTTAATATCCATCTGCCAGAGTTGAAAAGTAACTGTAACCCATAACTTTATAGCATGCTGATGTATCACAGCTTACACAACATTTGACAAACCAATTCACAGTGACTCCCACCAGTAGACTGACACCTACGTGTTTACTTTGATGAAATTTGCCCTCTAAGACTCAGTCACTTCAGACCGATTCAACGATGACGATCATTTTGAAAAGAGGGTACCATCAGCTTTTGTCATGAACCATTTCTTTGTACATAAAGATTAAAGTATGTATGATAAATTTGTCTGATTGCTGAAATGTTGCTTCTGAATGTCACTCCGTTATCTTGGAACTGCCCCAATTTCATTTAATTAGTACATTGAGTAAATAACCATGAATAAATGTACCGGTATGTAGGCTTTTTTTTAACTATGTTTTTTTTTTCTGTCGATAATAAGATGTACAAAGAAAGATAAATGAAGGACAAAACATTAAAATTAAAGTGATAACCATTGATAGATTCTTTATGATAAACTTGATACTCCAGTTTATGGCCATGTGTTTTGAGTTGGGCCCCTAAAAAGGTGGAGTTGTGACATCTGCTCCTCAAATATGATTTTGTTTATTGATTTACTTAAAAACTATACAAGCTATATAGCTGAATTTGGTCTTAAATTAAAGCTCTCATGTAGGGCAACAAAATACATGTTTTTCAAATTTTTTAAATTTCATCATTGTCTGTTAATTAACAGTTAATTAACGAGAGTCAGGGGTGGAGGAGGAGTCGGCGCAGGAGGAGTCGGCGCAGCAAAGTTGGCAAATGTGCTGTAATGAGTTAAATCAAGTGCACAGAAGGATATCTTTGGATTGAAATTCATAAACCCTGTTGAATTAATCAATGTAGCTTGATTTTGATAGTTTATCGTTAGTTGAGGAATTTTAATTACATTAATTACAGTAATTGGTCATGCTCTTTGAGTTCAGCAGGCCTGCAAAAAGTTGTAATTTTGACATCTGCTCCTCAAATTGATGTTGTTTAGACAAAACTCAATGCATAGATACAGGTAAATGTATAAAACTGATTTTGGATTAAAATCAAAGCTATCATGTAGGGCAAAAAAATTCATGCATTCAATTATGTTAAAGATATTTATGTTCTCTTCATTAATTGTTAAGAGATCAGGGGTGGAGGAGGAGTCGGTGCAGAAAATTTAGCTCATATGGTGCATGAGGTAAAATCAAGTTCATAGCAGGGTACATGTACATGTTATTGAAATGCTTACAACCTGGTGAAATACTTAATTTAGCTTGTTTATGATCCATAATTTAAGTAATTATAACAGATTAAGTGTTGTACACTGTAGTACATATTGTACTATATGAATGACAATTTTTTTACAGCTATACAGGGCTCTTATGCAACATTATGGTTAATAATATTTACCAAGACAAAGGGACTTCACATGTCAGTACTACTTTGCTACTTCTATCTGCCTTAGCAACTTACATAGGATCCTTCATTTAATGTCTAGTATCTTAAACAGCGAGTTACAATACTTATAACGCAGCAACAAGGTATATTTTCTTTAAAAATTTAAATTTTCGAAGTCATCTTTCCAGCCTGGAGCAAAATGCGGTAAACTCTCCCAGGGTATAAAAAGTTATACATGTTTGGAAAGCTCTAAAAGTGACGAGTTCAAATCTGTAGAAAAAAATGTTGTAGGGTAAGCAGTATATTTTTTGTAATTTTTTTCCAAAGCCATAGTTTTTCAAGAATTTTTCAGTTTTTAAGATTCATAACCTTTAAAGGGCGCCACCTATGTTAATTTCTAGTGCATTTCTGAACTCCTCAGACATTCAGCTTCCAGAAAATGTATACTTTTGTAGGGTTAATATAAATTTTGAAAAAGTTACAACCACTTTCATGGAAATGCGCACAAGTAGTACAAATTTTGAGGTGTCACACAACATGGGCCCAACTGAAAACGCATGGCCTTATACATATTCACTATCAAAATTTTTACATTAATCAACAAAAAAGCTGAAAAGATTTAAGATTTAAGTAAAAAACAAAGAAGTTAGGTGAAAAAAGAAAAGCAGAAAGAATACAAATATAAACACCGGTGTACTGAAAGAAACTTATAGGATATGAAATAGATGACTGTGTAGTTGTCTCTGTGTGACTGTGGCTTGAAGTGAGGGATACCAGGCATACTTTCATAGACTAAACATTTGTTGAGCTTGTAGTAGCCCTCGTGTGGTAAGTGATGTACAATGCAGCTGGCTTGTCAACTCCAGCGGCGGTAACCGTCGACTGATAATGTCAGCGAAGTAACGACTCGTTGGTTTTCGGAGGTGAACCGTCATGGCTCGGTCATAGATAGATGAGAATCCTCCTCTGAAAGACTAAGGGTGTGTTCAATGTACAGTTTCAAATTTATACGCCAACTTGAATCATGATACAAAACGCAATTACTTAACACAAACACAAACGTGATCAGCTTAGAGCTGATTATATTTCCATCGTCTTTATTATTCCCCGCTCTCAAAAAAACAAACATCTTCTCCTTTTTTCACTTGCATCGGAAGCTTCCACAGCGAGAGCACATTTAAACACGTTTGGAAACTCAATCCTGTTCAGTGTCGCATTTCGTTGCAATCGCGATGCTCAAGGTCGTAAAATTGAAGCTGATTGTGTTTCGAAACGCATCTTTTTCGGCGTTTAAATTTTCCTCGGAATCAAGATTTAAAACACGTTTACTTTTACGACCGGGGATGGGGGACAATGAACACACCCTTTGTTTCTCTTATACACTGTATCAGCGTTTTGTAATTGCGTTTTGTATCATGATTCATGTTGGCGTATAAATTTGAAACTGGACATTGAACACACTCTAAAACCTTCTGACTAGAGATAATAAGATATCGATTCTGTATATGAATATCTTTAAATGAAGTAAAATTGAGGCAATATTTGCAATACATATGTTAATATGAATTATAAAGGTTATCAATCAATGGAATATCTGCCCATTTTATATTGGGCCTTATTGGCATGTAAGTCTATAATATCTATATTACTTCAAATGTTGCTCTTAAAATGAATTGTGTGACAATTCCTTTTGTTCAGAGGTTTTATTAAGAGTTTTTTTTAATTATATATTTACATTTTAAATAAAAATGTTACAAGAGACATAGTTTCTAGTATTGGAATTGTGCTTTAACGTGATATAAATTCATGCCTTATATGACCACATTGTAGTTATGTCTTCGAAAGTGAAATATTACTCTATCCACTCACCATTCATAAAATGTTCACATCTAAATGATTATTACTATTATTCTAGTAATATTATTTTAAATGTATAAGATCAATTTATTCACTGTCATATACATTTATTTAACTTTTGAAAACTGTCAATGTTTTGTGTATGTAGTTCGCAGTTTACCTTGAATAGGTCAGATACTATGTGGCTGTTGTAACATAATGAAATTTTGCGGATCCAACAAAATGTAATTCCTCATTTTTTGGGCAACGGTCATGAAATGTAGCACACACAAAAGGGCAAGGATATCAAACAGCTTCATCAGTTATTTTAAGTTTGTATTCTTATTATCATTATGGCCGTTACCAGTATTTTTTCTTCCGTGAATGATTATGAGGGGCTTCAGTTTGTATGGGTTATTTTTTTTATTATCATTGCTATTATTGTTGTTGTTCTTGTTATATTTATAACTTTGAACAAATAGTGGAACTGACCAGAAATATATATAATATAAAAAAGGTGAGCAAAGAAAATGTAATTCCATCGAGATTCAAATCCAAGCCCTCCCGATTACTAGACAGGTGCTCCACCAACTGAGCTATGGCAAACCCTTATACCATGTTCGTCCCAGAAAACGCCTTAGTTTTATTATGATTATCATTATAATTATTACTATTAATGCTATTATCCTTATAACTATTAACTGTGTTTTTTACAAATTGAAAATCCGTGGTCCATGCTAATCTGGCTCATTATTTTCGGTCATTAATATAATTGCTATTGTTGTTGTTGTTGTTTTTACCATTTTTGTTATTGTTTGTGTCTTCAGTGCAATGATTCAGAAGGGCCTCAGTTTGTCTGGATTTACTTCATCCCGCTCATCATCCTGGGTTCATTCTTCATGCTCAATCTCGTTCTTGGAGTTCTCAGTGGGTAAGTTTATCAATGTGCACCCTCTCCACAACTCATAGACCTTAGTTCATTCCATCCACATGTGGACATTGATCCGCAAGGGTCCACCATTAGTGTTGATCCTGGGTGATGAGGACTGCTTTGTTCCAGGCGGTTTCTCTTTCTGTCAGGTCCCTGTTTATTGTTCTCCACCATGTTAAGGCCACCGCACACGATACGACTTACGACTTGCGACTGACCGACTTTGGATGTGAAATAACTAAGCGTGGAAACTTTGCAATGTGCTTAGTTATTTCAGATCCAAAGTCAGTCAGTCGCAATGGTGTGCGATGGCCTTTAGATGTGGTCTTCCTCTCTTCCTTTTCTCTTTTTGGGGTTTCCATGTGAGGGCTGTCTTGACAATGCTGTTTTCTGGCATCCTTAGGACATGACCCAACCATGTTAGCCAACTCATCAATGGCAACAAATTCAGGCCTAAAAAAGTGTGATACATCACATCAAAATAAGACATAAGTCGTTGAGCAAACCCAGCAAATTGCAAAGGATATTGGCAAATAAAAAAAAATGTCAGAATTGGGGGAAAGTATTTTTTAATTTTCTGAATCTTCAATTTTTCATGTTTGCATTGTTTTAAAAAAATGAGTAAAAATGATTAGGGGAAAGTATTTAAAAATTGATTATTTTGCAGATATCTGTTACCCTTTTTCTGGTGACTTGTGTCTAATTTTGATATGATGAGTCACATATGCACATATATGAATTTGTTATAGAGTCCAGTTTTGTTGTAACGGGGAGCATTAGAGTCAAGTTAGTAGCCTTGCTGTAGCAAAATGTACAGTACTGTTTATGAAATTTAAGCAAACTAGTTTTTGTTCAAAGTATGTAGAATAAACGAACAAAATGAGTGTTCATAATTTGCAAAAGAAAAGCTGATCAAGTAAGTAATTTTCATCCAAAAATATGCTGAAAAAGAATGCCCAATGGTTTGCAAAATGCTCTTACGTTTCCAAGGTTCTGGTTATTAAAAGCAAAGAAGTGTTAGTCATCCTGCTAGTTTAATGAAAGCGTACAGTCTTCATAATCATTACATCAGACATGCGTTCTGTGATGCATGCAGTGGGGTATGTATGAGTAGCAGAAGGGGCCTTTTTATGGGGGATTTGAAACGAGTGTGTTATTGCTGTAGATGGTCAACTTGTCAGGCTTTTCTCAGTGAAATTTGCATACTTATTTCATCCCTACGTTTTATGCAATGCAAAATACATGTAAGGACAAATTTTTGTTTCTAGCTTTATCGTTGTGCTGATTTCAAAATCTAACTTACCTTTCAGGAACTTGTGCAGTTTGTTTTTGACAGACATAGTAATATTGTTTTGTTTACACAGGTTAAATAGTCATATTAGTTCTTATAAATGTATTTTCCGCAAAGACCCTGTATGAAATGGTTTTATATTCCTTTGTGCATTATTTTTATTCACATGACTCGGCTAGGGATTGAACATACCCCCCTCAGGGTAGTGAGCGTTCTGCTTTTTATTTGATTTTAGCTTCTTTTTTGTTTGATTATTAATTATGAGCTTTTGAGATCTTCCTCTATACAAAAGTATAGGAGTAGTTTTTTTTTTTATTTGTGCACTCACACCCGTGCTCCCTATTATGAGGCATGATAGGATGTTCACACGGGAATTCTGACTAATTTACCTAACATGTCTTGTTATTATTTGTGTAATAAGCTTACAGAAATTAAATATAATTTATTTTTATTGTTCTCTTCAACAGAGAATTCGCAAAAGAGAGAGAGCGAGTGGAAAACAGACGAGCCTTCTTGAAATTGAGAAGGCAACAACAGATAGACAAAGAACTGATGGGTTACCTAGAATGGATATGTAAAGCAGAAGAAGTCATGCTTAACGATAAATCAATGTCAGAAGAAGAAAGGGAAGCTATTGAAGGTTAGTGTACCCTCCTACCCTGCTAATACCCCTGTCCCTTCTTCAAATACAGGAAGAAAACATCATTCAGTTCACAATTCAAACAGATTGTGCTTGGTGACATGAGGGGGATACTTATAAAAGGATATTTAAGTGTTTACGAGAAATAAGTGGATTTGAAATATATTTTTAACCCAAAAAAACTGTTATTGTACATTCTGCAAATAGGCAGGTATTGAAGAAAGGCTTAAAATATGCTCTAAATAAATTTACAAGATGCAGCAAAGAAAAAGAAGAATTTCTCATCTAATACTTGAAATCATGTTGTAATAGAGCACACCAAGTGAGAATTTGGCCACTTTGCACTAAATGATGCTTTCTTCAGTGAATCCATGTATTTTGCTTTATCTAATTCTCCTCTCTTGCATTGGAAAGCAGCACAGTTTGTGGATATTTTAAAATTAATGTAAATTTCATGTTTTGTTATGATAGAGTACAGCATGTTCTTTGATAACAGTTTTGACTGAAGTTGAACTTAAAGAAAAATTTATACAGAATCCCTCAAAAGGTTCAACTACATTTTATCTGGGTGAAAGGCATTTTTTTCTTCACTATTTGATATGGTAATGTACATGTAGACACATACTTTTCAGAGATTTTTTTTTTAACACAAAGTTAATATTTCATTGTAAAAAAAGGTGTCAAATCTGTCACAGAGTCATTTATAAATTATCTAATTTTCAAAATGTGCATTTGAAATTAGGCACCTTTTTAGACGGAAATTGGATACTTTTTTTTCCTTCGAAAAGAGGTTTTTCTGAAGTTGGAAAATATCTCTGGCCTATTTATTTGCCTTTGATTTTGAGAATTACAAACTTCTTGTCAAATATGAAAGTCAATCATTAGATTCTCTACTTGGGTATGTTCCATATATCCATGATAGACTCGACTGATGCATGATACCATATTTGGTATAGAAATTAATATTGTAATAATAGTTTCTGCCGAATGTGATTTAGAAACCAAGCACTACATTAATGTGTGCAAACTTTTATGTGTTTCTTCGAATAGTTTTAATCAATTTAGTATTATTGCATGAAGATTTTGTGCGCACATCTAGTACAGCTGTGATCCACCAAGATTTTTGTGTTTTTCCTAATGTTTGTTACCTTCTAAAGTTCTTGACCCTTTTTCGTTTGTTTTTTGTGCAACCTATCGCGTTCCTAACATTCAGACCGGCGGCGTGATGCCGCTTCCAGAACGGAGGATCTCAATATGAATGGCAAACCATCAGGTGCTGACGTAGTCTCTAAATATGACTTAGGTATGGGTGGTACCAGTAGGTACTTGACTAATCAACACGCTCACCTGACTAATCAAACCGCATCACTAATCGCATCACTTAACCCTAAAAAGACTGGGGGGGGGCTCATTCAGCCCCCCCCTCGACATTTTTCGCGTTAAATTCGCGACGCGGAAAAAAAATTCGCCGAGACTCCATGACTATTTTCTTTCAAGTCTCGCGCAACTTTTGAGACCAAATTTGCGATGCCCGGGTACGCGGTTCCGAAATTACCTAACATTTTGTAACCGTGCGTCAGACCCCAAGTTGCTCCAATACGTGATTTTGTGTACAAATCCAATGCAAATTGTGTTTTTAGCCAAAATTTATAAATGTATCATTATTTTTTCTTTAACTGATTAAAATCAATTAATTAAAGGTTGTTTATGCTTAAAATAGTGTCACCAATGATTTCCATCGAAAAAACAATAAAAAACAAAAAGTAAAAAAACAAAGAAATACATAAGAAATTTTAAAAACAATAGAATACATAAGAAAAAAAATCTTGATACAAATTTTTTTTTTACACACATTTCACCAGAAGCCTACAAAGAGCCTGTAAACTAAAAATTAGCACTTTTAGAGCTTTATTTAATTAATTAGAGCAAATCTTAGATTTTATGCATAAATTAGCATAATTAATTAGTGATTAAATTTTTCGGAGAATATGACTCTTAAGTTTTGGAGAGGATGCCGCGGGTAACGCGCGTGCCAATTTTTGGCGCGATCACGCGCTCAACGGCCGAGATCTTAGGGGGGGGCTGAATGAGCCCCCCCCCAGTCTTTACGTGTGTCAAAATAGCCCAGTCTTTTTAGGGTTAACCAAATCGCAATGACTCTAATCACATTGACTAGTTAATTCAAATGACTATCATATTGACTAATTGAATCAAATGACTAATTGAATGATGTGACTAACTAAACCATATAGATAATCAAAATCACATCAATAACTAAATCACATTAATAAACAAAAGAGCATGACTAATCAAAATCACCATAATATCCAAATCACATGCAATACATGTTTTGAAAAAATTTCTTTTGGTTTGCATGGTCAGGAAGCAAAACACCCCATTTTTAAACAAAAAAGAAAGATTTGCGATTAGTCTGGAAATTGCGGCATCTTAGGGTTCTGATCAAAATGAGGGTTAGAAACACACCTTTGGATAAAACTGGTTTCCTGACAGTCATGTGAATAACATTACTTTCAGCTGTGCCTTATAATTTATAAATGTAGGACCCGATTCAGCTGACTTACTATTTTAAGCCACCCATAATAAGTGACTAATTAGTGGAGTCATGTAAGCAACATTATGCAGTGACTAACCAAATTTTAAAACTTGACTTCAGTGATTAATCAAATGACTCTGTTAGTTGCACAAACTAACCTTCACCAAATACAGCTTTTAGATTTAACACAACTAATATGTTTCTTCTATAAAACAAAATTATATAATTATCAATACTTCAGAAAATATTTAGCTATATATGGAAATTGTATTTTCCATTTAGCACTCTCTCTATATTTTATATTTGTGTTTTTTATTTCTGTGAGGTGCGTTGCGGGATGGCTGACATTTTTATAGGGCGACTAGTTATTATGTGTGATGATCAATGCAAAAGCTTCTGTAACAGCAAAACAAAGTTGGCTTATACACGAACACCGACGCAAATGTCTGTAAACGCATTTCAATGATGATACAAATGCACTCATCCAAATACAGATGCGTGTAAAAAAAAACATTTGTAGCAGTGCACATTGTTTATAAAATCAAGCAATTGCACATATCACACTGGCTTAGTGTCACATGTACATTTGTAGCTTGGGTTTGTTGTTGATGCATGCAAGTGCGTATTTTGAAGGGGATATTTTTCAGATTGGTTGCATTTTAAAGTGAAACTAGTGTTCTGGTCATGACATTGAAATGTGGAAGACACTGTCTAAAAGTGATTTGGAGAGGTTGATAACATTTCACCTATGCTTTATTTTGTGCTGTGAGGTTTTGGAATCGCCAAAATGATAAGAAATTAACGCAATTCAGTTTTGAGTTGCAATGACACAGAAATGCATGTATGGGGCAACACAAAATGTTCGGGACCCAAACATGTCAGCTGTTTGGTATATTTTTGTCCCCGCCGAACGAGTTCGAGCAGGGGACTATGGAGCAGGGGACTATGAAACGGGCTCCGTACGTATGTGTGTGTGTCTGTCCGTCCGTCCGTCCGTCCGTCCGTCCGTCCGTCCGTCCGTCCGTCCGTGCGTCCGTATGTGAGTTCAATTTGCTACTCCTTCGCCATTACATCCTTTAGATTCCGTCTTTATATATAGCACTAGGTGATGGCTACAAACTTCTCACAGAATTTTGACTTTTGACCTTTGACCCTGATTTTTGACCTATATTGTTAATTGGCTACAAAATGCTACTCCTTCGCCATTTTCATCCGATTTCGATTCTGTTTGCTTTATATGATAGCACTAGGTGAGCAAAACTTCTTCACGAATTTGACTTTTGACCCTTTGACCTTTGACCTTCATTTTTGACCTATATGTTTAATTGGCTACAAAATGCTACTCCTTCGCCATTTTCATCCGATTTCGAATCCGTTTGCTTTATATGATAGCACTAGGTGAGGGCTACAAAACTTCTTCAATATTTGACCCCTTTGACCTTTGACCTTGATTTATACTTATATGTGTACATTGGCTACAAAATCTGCTCTTCACCATTTTTCTTCGATTTCGATTCCGTTTGCTTTATGTGATAGCACTAGGTGATGGCTACAAAATTTCTTCACCGAGAATTGACCTTTGACCTTGTATTTTTACCTATATGTTAATTGGCTACAAAATACTCCTTCGCCATTTTTCATCCGATTTCGATTCCGTTTGCTTTATGTGATAGCACTAGGTGAGGACTACAAAACTTGTCACGGAATTTTGAATTTTGACGCCCTTTGACCTTTGACCTTCAATTTTACTTATATTGTACATTGGCACAATGTCCTTCACCAATTTTCATCCGATTTCGAATCGTTTGCTTTATATGATAGCACTAGGTGAGGCTACATAACTTCTTCACGGAATTTTGACTTTTGACCCCTTTGACCCTTTGACCTTGATTTATACTTATATTGTACATTGGATACAAAATGCTGCTCCTTACACATTTTTTCTCCGATTTCGATTCCGTTTGCTTTATGTGATGCACTAGTGATGGCTACAAAATTTCTTCACCGAATTTTGACCTTTGACCTTTGACCTTTATTTTTGACCTATTAGTTAATTGCTACAAAATGCTACTCCTTCGCCATTTTTCATCCATATTCGATTTCGTTTGCTTTATGTGATAGCACTAGGTGAGGACTAAAACTTCTTCACAGAATTTTGACTTTTGACCCTTTGACCTTTGACCTTCATTTTACTTATATTGTACATTGGCTACAAAATGCTACTCCTTCACCAATTTTCATCCGATTTCAATTCCGCTTGCCTTTATGTGATAGCACTAGGTAATAGCTACAAAACTTCTTCACAGAATTCTGACCTTTGACCTTTGACCTATATTGTTAATTGGCTACAAAATGCTACTCCTTCGCCATTTTTCATCCGATTTCGATTCTGTTTGCTTTATGTGATAGCACTAGGTGAGGACTACAAAACTTCTTAACAGAATTTTGACTTTTGACCCCTTTGACCTTGACCTGATTTTCGACCTTTATTGTTAATTGGCTACAAAATGCTACTCCTTCACCATTTTTATCTGTATTTCAATTCACGCTGCTTTATGTGATAGCACTAGGTGATGTCACAATACTTCTTCAACAGGACCTTTGACCTTTGACCTTGATTTTGACCTATATTGTTATTATGGCTACAAAATGCTACTCCTTCGCCATTTTCATCCTTTGATTCCGTTTGCTTTATGTGATAGCACTAGGTGAGGAGACTGAACTTCTTCACGACCTTTACCCTTTGAACTTATTTTTTACCTATATTGTTAATTGGCTACAAAATGCTACTCCTTTCGCCATTTTTCATCCGATTCCATTCCGTTTGCTTATATTACAGGTGAGGACTACAAAACTTCGTCACAGATTTGACTTTTGACCCATTGACCTTTGACCTTGAGCTTTGACCTATATTGTACATTGGCTACAAAATGCTACTTCTTCGCCATTTTTTACCCGATTTCGATTCTGTTTGCCTTATGTGATAGCACTTGATCGTGATATAATGGGAATTTTACATTATTGGCGGGGACATATATTACGCATCGCGTAATTTACTAATCCACTTGTGGATCATATTATGATTATTAGGGCATTTGGAGAGCAATCTTTTCTTGTGGAGCTTTTTATTATGATATTCTTCCCAAATATCATGAAAATAACAGGAAAGCTCACAATAATTTTCTTCATCTTTCCCACACCTTCCTACTACACTAGATTCCCTTCAATATAGGTAGTGTGGAAGTAGCAAGACAGAATAATGAACGGATTTCTGAGTGTGTTGTTCATGCTTATAAAAACATTAATTCTATTGAGAAGAAAGGGCAATAAGAGAACGTGTGGTCCAATTTTGTGGACTATGATAATGAATAAACAATGGTCTTAGGCCAGTCAGCGTGCAGTAATCAGTAGAGCCCATTCCAGTCCTAGAGTTCAGTGGTATAAACACAGTCTATTTATGTAGCCTTGGGATGCTTTATGTATCAGTAGGTGGTGCATCACTAGTTTGATCCTGACAGACAGCGCGCTATTTCTGATGTGATGAATTAGACCAATCAGAAATTATTGATCAGGCTTTTTCTCTCAAATAGCATGCTAAATTGGGTCGCTAAATTGGGTGAAAGCTTAGCCCATATTATCTTGGCCAAATCAACGCGAGCTAGTTTTGTGGTTTAGATCTGACATAGCACGATGAATTTCAGCAGTGCTGTACTATCTTTAAACCTGTGCCAGATCCCATCATGCACATATCATTTGTTCAAGCTCGAAGTCAGATCGTAAAGTTGAAGTTCGAGCTGATGCAATGCAGAGTCAACTTCATGCTTCAACTAGTTTGGGTGGTATCTCACTTCGCGGAGACGACAGAATACAAGATTTCGTCTCCGCGACGGATAAAAAGTATGAGAGACGTCTCCGATATCGCAGAGACGTCTCGGAGATGTCTCCGCGACAATTTATGGAAAAAAAGTCTGAAGTAGTCCCAAATCCGTCTTCGAGACGTCTCTAATACTTTTTGTCCGTCACGGAGACAACATTTTCTATTAAGTCACTGAGACGTCTCCGCGAAGTGAGATACATGTACCATCCTTAGGGTTATTTTCCCCCTGATCCTCTTTGCAGCATGTTAATTTCAAAGCTTGAGCTCGTGTAGCATCAGCTCGTGTGTATATATTTGTAATGGTGATCAAGGTCAGTATGGGACAAGTTTTTGATAAGATGCTGGTAGTTTTGTTTCTGTGTCATTGAAGAACCATATGGGCTAGAGTATAATAATTACATTCAATTATTTTAGATGATATAAAAGTATAGAAATTCTTTTCTGTGGTGAATGTGTGAATGCGATAGGATATCCAAGGTGGCTTTCATATCAATTTGCTTTCTAAAACATCGAAGAGAATAGAACGGCTTGTCTAGATTTTTGTCTTATATAACAGATTGTTACTCGCAAGTGTAGGCCCTATATATTTCCCTCATTGGAAGTTTTGCCCTTAAAAATACATTTCACAGACTTTTTATTATTTAAATCAATAGCAGATCAATTTGTTTCTGACTATTTATTGCATTTCTAACTTCAAATATATATAATTCAATTTTGTTATCCATGATCAAGGAAAACGAAAAAAAAGAGGTGAAGGGGGAAAAAAAGAGAAGAATAGTACACACATGTGTAGAGCATATTTACCTCAGATCACTCCATTAATGTACCACGTTGCATCCTTCCCCGGGTCTGGTGTCAGATCTACTTAAAATGCATGGATTCATTGGATGGTCCCGATTGTAGTGCATTTTATTTCAGGAATAGAAGTGAGAAGGAGAGAGAATTCTCACATACCTGGGAAAAGTCCTAGATAATTATAAGCAGACGTAAATATCCCAGAGTTAAGCTCGTCATGCCCGATTCATTTTTGTTCTCGGCATGCCTTGATGGTTTTATTCCAACCCCCCCAAAAAAAAATATAAAAAAAAAATGAAAAGTTGCCTTTGTGCAGTTCTATTGATTAATTAATTTCTATCAGTACGAGTTGTTATTCTATTTCAATTAATTTTTATACTGACAGTATGATAATGCAGTAAGATCATCCATTATAAATTTTCTCAGAAAGGGAGCCTGTTTAATAATTAAAAAGCCCCTTATTTTATCCCTTTGTATTGTCCCTTTGGAAGCTGAACCAATGTGTAGTGGTAAATCGATGTATATACAATGTATGTAAAAACAAGTCTAGAGTGCAAACTTAAAATAAATGTACATTAATACCATGACAAGCCTACTAGTAATAAAGAGCCCTGATAGTGTTATCCTTTGCTACTTATTCCATTTGGCAACATCATATATGTTATCCCTGTACCTGAAGGTCAACTCTGACAAAAGAGTAAAAATGAAAAATATATTTAAAAAGTATATGCATCAAAAAGCTAAAGGTACATTTCTAAGCATTGAAATAATATATTCCTTAATATCAACTAAACCTGTTGCGTTTATATGTTTGTGTGTACTATAGTTCTAGAGGTTAATATCAAAGTTGTACCTCTGTGTAATAAATCATGCGACAATTATGTCTTTTCCATTCCTGACATATTGTTATATATTTATACCACAGCTATACATGGGGCTAAGCTGCTTAAAAAAAGCTAGGGCAATCATCGTATCCCATGAGACGCATGTCACTAAGCCAGTCGTGCGAACGAACACTCATGTAATTGCTCAATGTCTGAATAATGTTCCTGCTCTTTCTCACGTACAAGTATGCATTTTATATGCATTTTAACTGTCGCATATGCGACATATATTAAGGGATGTACAGACAAATTTGTCTGTTAGGCCAATTTGTGTCTTATGAATTTAGAGATCAAGCGAAAAAAGAAAGTTAAAATATTTCTGAAATGTCTATCATGCTATGTATCGATTATTTGAATCAGAAAAATATAAACAAGGTTATGAATCCCTGCTGGAAATTGAAAGTATTGAAAACCACAGCTCCAAATTTCAGCATATGTTTCAAAATATATTACATCATTGTAAGTGAGGGGGAAAATATGGTTATATCATACATATCAGGAAGATAAAACATTGATCCTCATTTGCACAACTGTAGCTTCTTACGATTTTTCTTTGAACACCAAATTTTCTTTTTAGATCAGCACTAATAATAGTAATAATAATAATAACATTTATATGGCGCTTAATACGGTTGTTTCTAAGCGCACTGGTGGTCGGGCTAACTTAGTTTAAATACCAATAACTCTAGAAAAAAAGAAAAAAAACAACAACAATTTAATCTAAATATTAATTAATAAAATAGAATATATAAATACAAATTACTCTCTGAAAAGGATGGTAAAAGAATGAGCTAGCTAAATGAATTCAATTACATATATGGATTATTTATACTTGTAAACCCATCTCTTTGAAATAGTTCAAGTCTTTTTAGGCTCAATCACCTTAGCAACATAAATAATGAATAAACTACCTGTATACAACTACTATAGATAATTAATCATATAATCTTCCCATACAACTCAGCAACTTTCAGATAAATCTTTGTTTTCATTGAAATTTCCGCAGCCAATTGCAATAAAAAAAAATTTTACCAGATTTCTCTGTTTGGTTTCCATAGCAACATGGACCATGAAACAGCTTATTCCACTAACAGGTGTTTGACTCAATTATGATTCCCATGTATGCCAATGGATGTCTATCACTTATTAAATTCATATATAGCGCAGCTGAAAACTTTCAGGTCATCAATGTCATCATTAATGTAAAATAATGCCAACAAAAAAGAGTAGAATATATATTAATACCCTATTTAGAGAAATTTGGATTTGATAAAAACCAGAAAAATGAGAGCACCTTATCTTTGAAAGTTTTTTTTTAAGAGACAATGAATGAAGAAGATATGGACTGCTCAAAGTAATCATAACCTCTGATTGGCAATGTTAATATGATAAAAAAATATTTTCATAGCTTTTACGGTCTGGATCACATAACATGGTACAAGTGAAAAACATTTTTTTTTTATAGTATGAAGATTAATCACAACCTAGTAATGTTTGGTATTTCCTTAAAACAGAAAACTGACTTTCTTAATTCTGCAATGTTTTTGTTTCATCCCATTTGGTGCTGGAGATTTTTTGGTAGACTGTAGTAGGCATATTGTACACATTTTACTTATTTCTCATTTCTTAGTGAAGGAGATGTATTTCTATATTTGAGGACATATAAAATATGTTATGACTATTTAATATATTGTGAAGACATCTTTTTATTCGTTCGATTTGTGAAAGTAATTCATGAATTATATCCTTTACAGTGACCAGTTGCCTATAGGGAATTTTCTAAAACGAGATATGGTCGGGGTTAGGGTTGGCACTATTTTTTAGAGTGCTTGTGTTCAGGAATAAATAAATAAAAGTCTTATCTATGTATGACGATATACTGCTACACGTTTGTATATTTTCCGCTATCTTTAATTCACCAAGAAAGCATTTGACAAGCCAAAACCTGAATTTAGAATGCATAGAAGGTTTGTAAATATTTAATAGCGTGAATTCTATAAGACATACATATCAGTAAAGGATTTTTCTATAGCTCCTTCCTTCTTATTGGACTCTGCCAAAAGAACGTTTCAATTGTTAATCAAGTCGTACAGCAGCTGAAAAGAAAAAAACACCTGGTACATTTATGTGGATTTTGTCCTTTCTGAAATACTGAGCGATGGCCTCATGCTATATCCAGACACTTGGGTCTTTGTTCATCTCGTAAGAACCTTCGTCTGGAACTTGCTTTGATGGAATGGTTTGGAAAGATACAGGAGAATAGAGAATGGAAAAGAACTTGCAAGTCAGACGCTTAGATATTTTTTTATCACCATTTATTTTCTTTATTAAAAGCATTTACACACAGGGAATCAGATTTAAAAATTGTGTGAAAGGCGAGGGGGAGGGGATCATACAATCTTTCTAGCTGCCCTCCCCCCATCATTTTTAGATGAATGTCCCCCTTTAAGTCGATTGTTCTCTCATTGGCTTGATGTATTATGTGCTATGGCATACAGGTCTCCTCGTAATGCAAAAGCAGCAAAAGAGTGCTATGAATTAAAGATGAAGCTTTTAGTGCTGCCTGCCCGCCACATAACAAAATCGTTCTATACCCAGCCGATGAATAACATTGCCCAGGCATAATGAACGATGGCTATGAAAGGCGAGGCATTCATTGCAGGACTAGAAAATGGAATATGTGATGTATTACATCGAAATGAGACACAAGTTGCCGTGGAAACTCAGCAAAGGATTGAGGACTTTGGCAAAATAATAAAAATGTCCATTTGAGGGTAAATTTTTTTGGCTGTCTGAATGTTCAATGTTTCATGTGTGCTCTGAAAAAAAATTATTAAAATAGATAAAAACAAATTGTTTAAAAATGGAACATTTTGCTGATATCTTTGACTCTTTTCTGGCGACTTGTTTCTCATTTCGATACGATGAGTCACATAGTACATAACGTATCAGTATGGATATTTTCAGTGTTTAGTGAAATAAATCTGCCTTTTCTTCCTCAAGAATTATTGACAAGCATTAAAGTTTCTTTGTCACTCCTTTAAAATGGATATTTGGAGAAATCAGTTACAAAATGCCACAAAAAATCATTACATTACCATTTTAGAGATTTTATTATTATTCTTAATCCAAATGGCAGTCTCTCATGAACATCCTAATTTTTGCTACATAAACTTCAATTTTTTCAGTGATTGTAGCTTCCAGATCCATCCACTTTTTTCACTAAAAGTGTGATTTTTTTTTAAAAATGCTTCATTTCTTATTGTGACCAATATTGGTGATATGACAAATAATTGTAGATTAGACTTAGATATGAAACTAACAAGTTACATGTGTTGTTCAATCGTTGAAGACAAAGAAGAATCACATAAAGCGGTAAACTGATCAAAATACTAGATTGTAGAACTAATGCATTGTTTTTAATTTGTCTATGATAATAAAAAGGATTTGAGGACAACATTACTAACCTGCACCAGAAAACTGGCCCTAACCCTACATTTAACTATTAACTCTCAGAGGCGTCGGAAGGGTCTGAGGAAACAAAGAATTGCAGGGGCAAGCCATTGTTAAAACACAATGGCTTGCCCCCCCCCCATCCTTTCTTTCCACAGAGCTTTCCGACACCCCTGCTAACTGGGGGTAGTTGTCCTATGGGTAGTTGTCAAGGGGGTGCCTCAAAGCAGTACAAATACTGTACAGAGTTGGGATATACATGTATACATGTAGGCCAAATTGGTGCATACTGGCACCATATCACAGAGGCCAACTATTCAGGAAATTTTTTACTAAAACTTACTGAGTTTTTATGTGTTTTCAGCCCTTTTTTCATTTTTTTCCTCACATATGCGCGCTTTTTCTGGATTTTTTGGGTCAATTTCAGGATTTTTAAATGCTACTGAGTGGCATCTCTGCTATATAAAACGCTAACATTTTATGAACTTAGTGTAACCTCATACTTATATATCTGAATAGTGTCTTCTGTATCATTAGTTCATGCCTCCGTACTCTTCGAAGCCTTATTTTCCAAATCAGTATGGTCTTTAAAAATTTTTCCTTCTTTTAAAATGTGTTTTACAGTATATTTTGTCAAATATTAGTCATTCTGACAATTATAAAGGCTGGTATTCTCAAAGGGTGACTACAGTTAGTACGCCTACTTAATATGTATTTCGTAGGCCTTTCTATTGTCTCGAACAATAGGGTGATGTATTTAGTAGGCCTACTAACTTGAGTCACCCTTCGAGAATACCAGCCAAGATGATTTTAGACTGAAGTGACCTGTATGATCCTACTTGTGTGGCCCTTAGAATGGGAAATTATTAGAACAACATTACTTTCTATTTTTCGTATAGCTGTAGAATCATGATTTTTGAATATATAATAATTGAGCATTATAAAGTGAAATGAACTTAAATATTTCTTACTATACATGTATCTTATTGAAGTACACATGTAATGTATTATTTCTATACAAAATGATTATATCATCACCCACCCATGCAATAAGCTTCACACAATTATTTATCAATTAGCTATTCCATGCACTTAGACTTATGCTCTGTCTATATTGTCTGTTCAAATCAAGAAAGGGATAAAGTACATGTATATGAAGTGTTTATTTGCAAAAGGCCCTTATTCCACTTTTGTATCTTGAGGAAAAACAACATTTGTGTACCAGATTTTGTACAGTTGTCCCTGGAAAAGTGATATTAGCAAGTGCATTTTATTATAATTTTCTTAATTAGGTTGGAACTTTTGTTTGTAGACAGTACCTACCATACCTGATTAACTTGATATTTTCTCCAGAGACAATTGCTCCAGATTTATCTCGTCTGAGATGTATGGTTAGGGTTATTCTACAGTTTATGTTGGGTTCAGGGTAGGGTATAATAAGTCCAGGTTTGAAGTCACAGTCATTCGATTTAATAGTCTATGGAATTTACAGTGGAATGCTCAAATTCGATGGAAATCTGAACAACAGTGGTATATCGGTAAATCATTTTATCAAAAGTGGAATTAGGGCCTTTTAGAATTATGCTTTTCATACATGTAATTGAATAACAAGTTTGTGCCTTTCTAGCACTCAGATAATTCAAGTATTTCACAAAGCGAACATTTGATTTCTATAGATTCACAGGCTCAACACATTGATGTGCTTTTAATGACATTTCATTTCCATTTCTCTCCTATCCTATCCTTCCCTTACATGCTTTCCTAACACACAAACTACTTTTGACGTTACAAACTAACTTTTGAATCTAACTTTATTAACCCGTTTGGACATCTTCTTTGACATTTAATATAATATATATCCGGCTTTTATCAAGCTGTGTTGATCATATTTGTATTTTATTGAATTTTCTGGTCATTGCTTTCTAAAAAATTCTGGAAAAAAAAAATCTTCTGTGCAAATTTCTTAAAATATTCAAAACAACCTGATTTGTTTGTTTTTATTTTGTATATGAAAACGGATTGATGTGGTGTGGAATTTATTGATATGTCTTGTGTGTTCTGTAATATGTTAATAATTGCAATGATATTGTAAATGTTCAATATGTATATGGACTGGGTTAATATTGCTGTTAAACACCCCATAATGCCATATTCTCATCATATAAATGTCTTGTATTGGATTTGATCCAATAATTAATTGTTATGCATGAATTGTTGTGACAGTAGATACTCATAAAGACCCTAACTCTAACTCTCCTACCAAAGAAAAAAAGAAGAAGAAGCGGAAGAAGAAGTTTGTGCGAGTACGACGAGCCGAGAAGAGGTTACGCTTCGCCATTCGTCATGCGGTGAAGACGCAGGCTTTCTATTGGCTGGTCATCGTTCTAGTATTTCTCAACACAATCTGTGTAGCTATAGAACACTACAATCAGCCACCATGGCTAGAATCATTCTTATGTGAGTACAATGGCATAAATCAGTGTCCTCTTCAAATTGGCATCATTAATTCTTTTCACCAGAAAAAGTGTGATAGGACCCGAAAAATAAACTGAAGTTTGGAATTGGAATAATTCTAACTAGAATAAAAAAATAGTGCACTATTGTGTCATTCATTTCGAATTATATCCATTTACATGAATTTATTTAAAATTTGGAATTTAAAGTTGTAAGTCACTTAGTTACTTACATAAAAAGCTGAATGATTTTCATTTCAGCTCATGAGGTGCATTTCATTTTTTTTTTCAAAGTTGGTTTAACAATCCAAATGAATTTTGTTATTTATATTCTTACTTTACATATAAAGACTAATCAAACATTTAAAAATATATATTTTACTTTCCTTTCCTTTGCTTTATACAGACTATGCAGAAATAGTGTTCCTTTGTATCTTCATAGTGGAAATGGTCATAAAGTTATATGGCCTTGGGCCTGGCGTCTACTTCCAATCAGCTTTCAACAAATTTGACTGCCTTGTAAGTATAATTTACATTTGTTGAGAGTAGGCGCTGCTGCACTAGCTCGAGCTAAAAAATTGTGCGCTAATTGGTGGATAGGGAAAAAACCTTTTTTTGCTAAAATCGCGAACCAGCTCAAGATTTGTCAAGAAATCCTATGATGACTTGGGCTTGGATTTCCTCCAAATTAGCGCGCTATTTGATCACAAAGTTGGATCTGCTCTGATCGAGCTAATTCATCGGATCACAAATAGCGCGCTATTTGAAATAGCTCGAGCTAGTGCAGCACTGCCTATTGTAACCTGCTGGGTTAAAATTAGTCACCTGAATTATTGGGGGTTTTTTTTGGGGGGGGCGGGGGACTTTCATGTAATTTCTGAAACTAGGTATTCTAAGCTTTCCAATGATACCAGACACTTGTACTTTATGAAAGCATCACCCAGTTAAATATTACATTAGTGTAAGAGAGATTAAAGATTTAATTTCCCATATACAGCAAAAACCCTGTTTCTCCTGCCATTTATTTTGTTCTTCTTGCGACTTGCGACTAATGGTGGATTTGATCCATCAGGGGGGCATTTCATCAAAGGACTTGTCGGACGTTTTATCCGACAAACTGTTATAAGCTCCTGAAATTCTTGAATCTGGTTGGCTGAGAGCAAATTTGTCGGATAAAATGTCTGACTAGTCCTTTGATGAAATGCCCCCCTGGTCATAATTTGTAATAATGATAATGGTTCTGGATAGAGCATGTACATGTAATGCATAGTTGGACTTCATTTTAGAGTGCTTTAAAGATGAATTATCGTTACAGTCATTGGATTCAGGCTTGCTCATTCACAATATGTGCACATTCTCCACTGACTGGAGGAGATTTACCTCTTGCAGAGTATCTATTTACACCATTCTGACCAATGGAAATTAATTTTTTCCCAAATAATTCTCTCAAAAATGTTCTCCACTAGGTTATATGCGGGAGCATGTTTGAGGTCATCTGAATGAAATAAAGATGACTTATTTTGGAAATAAATGTTTTCCCAAATAATTTCCTCTAAAATGTTGAAATAAAGACTTTGTTGTGTTCCGTTCCTCACTAGGTTATATGCGCAAGCATGTTTGAGGTCATCTGGACGAAATATAAAGACGAGTCATTTGGCCTTAGTGTACTTCGAGCTCTAAGACTCCTTAGGATATTCAAAGTAACAAGGTAAGTCATGTGACCTTCGATTAGCCAACCACGGCTCTCCTAGTTATATCAAACCCAAAATTTGGCAATTTTTCATTATTAGTTTACATGTAATCCATTAGTTTAGTTTATTCAAGTGTAGTGAGAAAATGTCGTTTGCTTATATTTTTTCAAAATATCCTTGAATAATTTGGATTATTTTTGACAATCTATGCAAAGAGCATTACATTTTTTTGTCATTTCATTGCTCCTCAAATTGGTAATGTTTACTGATGCAGACAAAAAAGTCAACCAACAATACTATCAATTATTATATTTCCAATTTCTAGGACAAATTGCAGAGAATTTCAACTTCATCCTAACCCTGTCCCCTTCATCGCAATACAAGATTTTATTTGCTACAGAATTCCAAGTCTTTAAAATTTTCTTCACATGTATTTTTGTTGAAACTCTGTTTTTATGAATGTTTATGCCAATGAGTCCCTGTTGAACATATAAGTCTTGTATTATTGGTTTAGATGTTTGTTTGTTTTTCACAGGTGGAATGCAAAATTGAAAACATGGACAACTTAAACATATGGCATTATTTTTTAGTCTATATTAAGAAAAAGTAAAAACAATATAATAGTAAAAATTATTTCTTCCCCTTTCCCCATTTTATTACCCTCATGGTACTTTTTTACCCATTTTGTTCCTCTTGTTTTCTGATTGTTTCCCTTTTATGTATAATAATTTCACGCTCACATACAAGCAATGTTGAAACTCCCTAGAGAAATTGCTATACATATGACTAAGCGTGTAGGTCTAGTAATTAGTAATATTCATTCAGGTGTATATATTGGACACCTTCGATTGGATGCTGACTCATAATTTTCTCTCACCCACAAAACGTTCACCGCTTTTTATGCCCCTTGAGAGCCAATTGCTTTATTTGTTTGCCCTCCATGAGTGCTAATCTGCACTAAGGACATTATATTTACGGAAATATTGCATGAAGCGATACAAAAGCTTTGGAAAAATTACAATCTCGATTAGGCACACCCACTGTCTTTGTTTTTGGGTTTTTTTTTGCTTATTCAAGTGTTGGATGCAGGTGGGAGCACATGCCCCTCTACTTTTAAAAAACACATATTGAGCATTACCTAATAAAATTATATCTTAAGAAAATTGTTGGATGTGCCCCCTCCATTCCTAGTCATGGATTTGCCCATGTTAGTCAGTCTATCATGTTTCAAATGAAAAGCTTTCATGACATTTATCAACGCTCAGTGAGATATTCCCCTTTTTAAAATTCATGATACGATAAATGATGGGTGTGGAGGCAAAGATTTTTCCCCTTTTTGTTTATTGCTGCTTTGATTGTTGGATCAAAATGGCCGAGATACCTGTTTATATTGAGTGTCCCTCCTACTACTGTATGGGTGTTCTTTGGGTTGTAAGATATTTGGGGATACCTTGCAATCTAGATAATCTGATTAATTTCAAGCAAGAATGGATATTGAGCATGAAGCTAGAGTAAAACAAGGGGCTCCAGCTGGGTGTTGGTGTCGCCATTTTGAAACAGAGTGCTCTATAACCTGATTTAGGGAAAAGGGTCTTCTGTTTTAAGATTTTGAATCTTCCCCTATACTGTTTTTGACACTCTAGCGTAATGTTCTCTGCTAAGACCCCTCCTCTCTTTCTTTCCTTCTCTCTCTCTCTCTCTCTGTCTCTCCCTCACTATCCATTTCCTTATGTGTTTTCCTCTTCCTATCTTTCTTTTTCTATCCTCATCACCCTTCAATTTGTCTGGTCACCCTACACATGAGCACTTTGATGGAACGGAATTGTAGGAAATAAATAACCACTGAATGTACTCAAAACAATATTTTAAAGATATATGATCAACCTATATCTGCATTGTTTGAGATAGATCAGGTGTTTTCAGGACTTGGGATTTAGACAAAATAATGCATGTTCAGGATTAAAATGTCATGCAAAAACTTTTCTGAAAGGTGACATTACTGCCGTGAGATAATTGTATGTCAAAGTATGGGTTTATTTATGTCATCTATTCCTGACTGTCGTTGAAGTCAGAGGCCTCACTGCAGTGAATAACTCTACCCTCTCCCCCTTACCATCAATGTTTGATGAGTTATGCCTGGCTGAACATTTCCGCTTGTTTTCCTCCTCTTCTTTTCCCTCTTTCTCTCACCCCAACTCTCTTGATATTCCCCTCTCCTTCTTTCCCTCTCCGTTCCACCCCTCTCCCACTCCTCCCCCTCTCCCCTTCCTCTCCTCTCCCTCTCCTCCTCCTCTCTCTCTCTGTCCTTCTCCATCTTTTCCCTTTTCCTCTCCTTCTTTCTCTCACCCTCCCTAACTCTTCTTTCATCACCCTCTCCCCCTCTCTCACTCTAGTCCCCTTTCTCTTTATATTCTCCCCCCCCCCCTTTCCTCCTCTCTCCCTCTATCTTACTCCAGCTTTCCCTCTCCCTGTCCTCTCCATTTTCTCTTACCCTTTCCATTTCACTTGGCCTCTTTCTTTTAATATTTCTCTTCCCTCTCTATCTTTTGCTTTATATTCCTCTTCCCCTCCCTCTTTCTCAGCCTACACTTTCTCTGTCTGATTGTCTTCCTTTCTGTCTGTCTCTTTCCCACCCTCTCTATCTATGTCAATTCTTCTCCTTTCCCCCTTCTATCTCCCTCCACTTCTCCCTCTTCTCTTCCTCTTTCTTCCCCTCCCCTCTTTCATCTTCTCCCTCTCCCCTCCCATGTCTCACTCTATTTCTCTCCCTCTCACACTCCCTTCCTCTCTTATCTTTTCCTGTCCTTCTTTCCCTCTCACACTATCTCCCTCTCCCTGTCAATGCAAAATGGATGAATGGTCCATCGAAGATGCCTTTAAATTGGACCATGGAAATGCATGCTACACCGCGCACAGCTTCCCTAATTCATTATGATAATGGTAGAACCTACCATAGGGGCTTTATATGAACTTGTACCCGGCCTAGCTTGTTTGTTAAATTTATCAAGTTTTGTTACTATTTGACCCTTCCACATGAGGAAACGAAGCCCAAATCATAGGTGTCTATATTCTTGTGACGATCCCCAACGATAAAGTGTGAATTTGCCAGTCCACTAGTTTCACATCCGCATTAGATATTTGTAATGGAATAAAATAAAATAAATCTGTATGGTCCTTTAATGATCCGTTTTTATGCTTCAAACATTATGATATTATTAATAATAATAATACAATATTTATTGACCATATAAGTAAAACAAAATAATGGTGGCTTCTTATAGAGCGCTCAGGTCCGTCCGGCATGGTACTTACAAAGAATGTTTTACACATTATTACCGCAGTCATAACAAGCACGTACATCATCAAAAACTTTTAATACATCATACTACTTAACGTGACATATACAATAAAGTAACTGACACAATACGAAAAATTATTACAGAACTAATAAGTCTGGAAAGTAATTTTTAAAAAATAAACTCTAAAAATTGATTTGAGAGCTGAAATGTTTTCAAAAGAAATGATAAAAAATATGTATACTGCATTTGTTTTTACTTTGAACAGTAGATCATTATTCTGCCATTACTATGTTGTCCATGTTTTCAACATACTTTTCTTATACTGTATTCTAGAAGCTCTTACAATTTAAAATATGAATACTATGTAATAATAAATATGTTATTTTATTTGTTATCATGTTTTTTTGTTTGTTTATTTGTTTGTTTTTATTGAGTACACAAATAACATTGAGGGCCAGATAGGCATTATTCTTGTCCTTGCAAAGTTAATGTATTTTTGCTCTTAAAAACATATCTTTTTGTATTCTCCATTAATATAACATGTGAGGTACTACTATGATGCAAAGTGGATTATGGTGTATTAAATTTTTATTATTCATGAATAAGTAAAATAAATTCATTTTAACTTCTGACTGTTTTTCATAATGCAGGAAATTATTTTCATATTATGTTGTGATTGATATCGGTGTTCTATCCAAGTATTTCTGCTTTTATTTAAAACATCTTCCTCTCCTCTGTACAACCATACTGCAGTACTTTGACAAAATGAAGCAAGAAACATTTTCATGAAATTTTAGTTAATGTTTACATGATTATTGAAAACGAATGTGTTCATCTCCCTGATAAAATTTAATTTTTTCAATTCAATTCAATTGTTGTTTATTCGCTTTAAAAAGCACATAAAATATATATAGACTACTTCAGCTAAAGTAAGGAATTATGGTAATATTGCACATTTTTCCTGTTTTACACAAAATGACATTTTTGTCACTTGCTTCCTATTGTCACTGTAGCACAGTATAGTTTTCATATTTGTGACGAGGCACCTGTTCCCTTGAATTATTCATAAGGGTGCCTCTGAAGTGTCCTACTTTTTATATTGTCAAGCCTCGTCCAAATGGTTTACTGCTATATTAATATCTACCTTTTTTGTTTCTACAGGTAGGCAATTTGACAACCTTCATGAAAGCGCTGTCTGATACAGCTATATTGGTGTGTGTGGATATGATGTATGTATTTAGGATTAGTGTGTACATGTATGATCGTTTATGTGTGGTAGCCATTACATTTTATTTTGGGATACATATTATTCCATAGATATCCGAAGTTCTGTGGAATACTGTATAAATGGTTATATTTGCGGGGGTTCTATTATCCACTTCAGTGTGCGGTTATTTATAGTAGTGAAAAGAGCGCAAAAATTGTGAAATGAAGCTTTCGCACATTTTCTCAGCTAATCCTAAATTGTAAAGATATTGGCTGAATGCAATACATTGATATGTATTATTTGCATATGTCAAGACTTTCATTGAATATGGATCAAATACACTTTTGATGAAAACTGAGTTATTTACATCAGATTCTTTGTATTTGGCAGAAAAGAAAAGAATGCAAAGAAAAGAAGCAATTGCTCCGTGTCTCAGAATATGAATATCTCTGGCAGATCTCATACATGTAGTATAATGATGAAGCTTTCGATATCATACCTGAAAAGTGTGTGTACTATATGTTTAATGGCTTTACCATTTATGTGTGTACTTTACAGTGCAGTATGTTTAATTTGTCTGATTGTTTCGCCGTATGATCAGAATGAGAGGAGACTCGCTGTGTGGTTTAGTGTGAACAAGACTCTGCCTGGTAAATGTAGCTGTGTGTATAATTATTTTGCTGTACGATCAAAATGAGAGGAGAACTGCATGGTGAGTGGTTCTGTGTGAACATGACTTTCTGATAAATGCTGTTGTTTATGTAACTGTTTGCCAAACTATCAGAACGTGTAAAGCAATGTAGTCCAGTGTGAACATGACAATGGCTTAAGCGAACTGTCATATGGCAGACGGTACTATTTGATGACCTTGCTTTGCACTGTGTATGTGATGTGTTTACCAGTACCTCTCTCTCCTCGTTTTAATTACTACTACAGCTACGATCTGTCACTCCCTTTACATATACAAACACACGGCTAGCATGGGACCTATTATAACGCATTATGACGACTTTTTCTAATGTAATTAACAGCAGCAGACAGCGTAGACTTTTTCTTGCAGACCAATTCTAGAGAAGCCTGATGATGGTTGCACGTCAGTGCATGCTCTGGCGACAGTGGTTCAATCCCTAACACTAGTCGATTCCTAAATTCAGCTTTGTTCCTCACCCTAAACATTATTCCATTAAATTTTCTCATTATTTTATGACTTGAAGAATGCCATTTGCATTATAAACACACTTAGATTCGTCACTCGGTTGCATAATTACAGCATGATCGAACTACAGGAACTTTGTGCTTTCTGTTTAAACCTACATGGGAATGAGAAACTTCATTTAACACTTCTATTAATTAATGTTTCTAAAAAGAAAAAAAAACCATCTAAAGACATTTGAGTTTGAATCGGGACAATGTAAATGTCCTATCCGATACTTTTAAGTGACAAGATTGGGTCTAGGTGAAAAAGACTAGGCTATATGAATTCCAATACCAGCTGAATAGATGTATTCCTTTGCTTAGATGCTGTGGAATGGTACTAATTATTAGGCGGTTCCTTAATCAGAACGAAGTTATGAAATAGCTCATTTCAAGGTGGATATAGGAAAAGGGAAATAGCCCAAAGTCATCTTAAGCGTAAATTTGGTAATTTATCAGCTAGAGCTTATTTTTTATGACCTACATGTATTCAAGCTGGAGCCTGTAATATGTTAACATGCATGATTATAGCATTGGGCTTAAGCTTAAGAGTGGTAAATCTGCCCTCAATTTAGCGGGCTATTTTGTGGTTCAACAAGCTAAACTGCTTGATATTTTTAAAAAATAGGACAGAAGATGACATGGTTTGACTTTTTTGACCTTTTGAGAAAAAGCCTCGTATTCTCTTTTCTGGTTGATTCAGGGATCAGAGATAGTGGAATATTTTTGTGATTTCGCTATTATAGGAGTAAGCAAAGAAGATGTGGTCTGACTTTTTGTACAATTTAGTGCTGATTTTGAGAAAAGCAGCCTGCTATTCTCTACACTAGCTTAATTCATATGATTTGCGTACAGGTATTTTCGCGATTTTGGACAAGTCGAGGATAATGGCGAGAGCAAAATTTCATGATTTTGGTGATGACTTCATTACTATAAATAGCCTTGAACTGAAGTGGAAATTTTCGCAATGACCGATTCTCGAAATAGGCGAAAATAAAGTCACCTAAAAAATAAACCACTTATACAGTATCACATAACTTCAGTCTGATAAGGCATCACCTATTGTTTCATACAATCAGAAACAGCAGGCTATCACATAACTTCAGTCTGAAAAGGCATCACCTATTGTTTCATGGTATGCTCATCAACCAAACCATCTGCAGTTTACCTTCAGCATTCTAATTCAATTAACGCCTGCAAATCAAGAAACTAGTACCAATATGATGCTCCTTGAGTAGACATAGACTGCTAAACAAAGTGTAGTGGTATTTGAAAAATGTCTTCAGAATGTAAAAAAAGGACTTGGGGGGGGGGATCGCAATTTTATTGAATATGAGGTGTAAGATATATCAAGATTTAAAACTAGTGCACGCAACTTTACATAAATCAGCTGTATTGATAATATTGTTTATTCGAGATGTGACATTCAAAAAAGGTCTGATGAAAGATAAAAAGGACAAATTTATAAAAAAAAAATTTCATGTTTAATTTTGCTTGCTTTCATTTGCCAGTTAATTAATTTTGTTTTATGTGTTGATGTTATGTCACATCTGTATGTCAATTTATGTGTGAACATAATTCTAACTAAACGGAACAAATTTTATTTCAGATGTCTTCACAATTTGGGATGTGTGCCTTTGCATTTTGCCAAGCTATTTTCATTTAGGAATTCTGCAAGCTTATCAGTGGATTGGAGGAGACCATTAAATCATATCTGCATATTTGTTTCTTTTCTTTCTCATTATACTTATTATTGTCTGTTCCGCATTAATATAATGTACATGTATTCACATACAGTAGTCTCCTTTTAGTGACCCTTTCATATTATATATGAAACCAGATTGTTATGAATTGCACTCACAACACTCACAACATCAACAGAAATAGCAAAATTTGAATTAATTTCCGGTGCAGTACATTATTTATTGTTCTTGAACCAAAAAAGTTAAAATAAAAATACTCATTGACAGTGCTAAATTGGCAATGTGAAGAAAAATTTATAGTCAGCATGCACAAATATGCTGCTTTGTTTTTATTGATGCACTTTGTAATTTTCATTGATTAAGTGTCGTTAGAAAAACATTTTTTTTTAATATAAAAAAAAGTTATTCATTTTGACAGAGATGAAAAAGTTAAACTGCTATTTATTGCATTCACCTATTCCAAAGCATTTCATAGGAATAATACAAATTTCATCGTAATGCATGTTGACCTACATGTATAACACGGTGTATGCAATTTGTATTTTATTTTGCTATAGAAATAAAATACTCTATTTTGGATGAATGTATTACATTATCACAAGCAAAAGTGCATCAATTACAATGTATAGTTACAATGCCAAATAAAGATAAAAATGGTTAGTTGAATTAATTTGATGTGTTTGTATAATTATACGCCTGAATCCTGCCCGCAACTCTAAACTTTGTTTCTTATCCCCAACCCTTAACTTGCCTCCATGTGTCCCATTTTCTGTATTTTCCTGAGTTGTAAATTAAGCCAGAGTGTTCAATCTAGCATGTAAAATAAATCCCAAAAATTAGTGTCATAGCAACAGACTAACCCTCAAGCTTGCTTTGTTTTTATCCTTATTAAATCTTTTTGCTCCCTTAATCCTAATTAGTATATAATGTTAGAAAATTTACCTTTTTGTTTGTAATCCCTACCTCAACTTCTGAGTCTTGGAGAATAGAATATTTGATGTGTAACTATAAAATACCCTCTGCTAAAAAAAAAACCCTTGTATCATTTTAAAATACAAAACATATCTGGATATCAAAGCCAAATCATGTGTTCTTGAAAGAAATTTTCAAAAAGCTCTTTATAATCAACTTAAAACATTCTTGGATGCCAAAGGAAACTTTTGGATATTAAACAAAATTCTATATGTATCTAAAGATAAAGCAATTGGGACTCAAATTGTAAAAACAGTTGTATTTAATATTTATGATCAATCAACCTCCCTTTGGCAAGATATTTGAGGTTTAGAGTGTGTTCAATGTCCAGTTTCACATTTATACGCCAACATGAATCATGATACAAAAAGCTGATATAAAGAGAAACAAAGTATTTGTTCATTGTCCCTCATCCCCGGTCGTAAAAGTAAACGGAGGAAAATTTAAACGCCGAAAAAGTTTGAAACACAATCAGGTTCAATTTTACGACCTTGAGCATCGCGATTGCCACGAAATGCGACAGTGAACAGGATTGAGTTTTCAAACATGTTTAAATGTGCTCTCGCAGTGGAAGCTTCCGGTGCAAGTGAAAAAAGGAGAAGATGTTTATTTTTTTAGAGCGGGGAATTTAAAGACGATGGAAATATAATCAGCTTTAAATTTTTGACACTGAACGGTGCACCGCTGATCGCGTTTGTGTTTGTGTTTTGTAATTGCATTTTGTATCATGATTCATGTTGACGTATAAATTTGAAACTGGACATTGAACACACTCTTAGAGAGCAGTGGGGAGGATTGATAGACAAGACTCAGGAGTCCCTCAGGTGCCCCTGTGACGCCCCCCTTGGTTCCCCCTCTTTCACCCCTACAGGTACTGGACCAACCTGCGTTACCTGCTGGTCTCTCTGGTTCATAGCATACAGTCTATAGTCAGTCTGGTATTCTTGTTGTTTCTCTTCCTTGTCATCTTTGCTTTACTTGGTATGGAGTTCTTCGGCGGAAAGTAAGTAACCCCGCCCCGTTCACCCCACCCTCCTACGATCCCGTCAACAATGCATGCCTCTCCTTTTCCTCAACATCAGAGTCAGTTCGGTCTCTTCAAATTTTCGTGCATGCCCTCTTCGCTCCTTCTAGTTAACGTATGTGACTATCAATGATTGTCGGTGTCAGATTGTGGTTGCCTGCGGACGCTCGCTCTTAGTTTAAATGTATGTGACTATCTTTCGATGATTATCGGTATGGGATTGTGGCCGTCTGTGAAGGGGTTAAGGATTGCATGACTACTCTATTTGAGTGGCTAGCTTTGAGCTGCGTGTGCGAGCAGGATGTGTGGAGAGGTACCTGTAGAGAGGCCCTATTGGCATCCATCTTGGGGTGATGCATAGAAAACGATTCTTCGCTAAAATGCTAATGAGTGTTTTCTCCTCTTCTCACAGCTAGGTGTTATAATGGAGATTGTGAGAGCTGCGTGCATGAAGATCACTCTCTCTCTGGTGATTCCAATGATGCATGATCCTTCCGACACCCTATTCTCCCGTTCCAAAGGGGGTTATTATCATGCACATCATCACCACTCTCGCTTTACGTTGACTCATTTTCTTGTTTTGATGTTCTTGATCTCTCTCCTTCTCTTTTAGTCCTACAGTCGAGTCAAGGCAGGGGATATTTTTTTTCCCCTAATCAGTTCAAGAATTCATCTTTATCATTGGTCAATTATTTTTTTGTATGGCACCAGCACTAATTTGAATGTTTATTTTGTTCTCTTTTTTTTTCTCTCTCTCCTGTATCTTTATTCTGTGTTCCTATCCTTCCTTGTTCCTACCCTGTTTTATGTTGTCATGCCATCTTGTTGCATGATGTTGCCCTATTGCACTCCTCCTCATCACCTTCCCCCATTCTCATCATTACACTACACCCTATTTCTTCCAACTTTCCTTGTCTCCATTTTTTATTTTATTATTTATTTACCTTAATTTTTTATTCCTCCATCTTTTTCTCTGGCATGTCTATGTCTTTCATCCCCCAACTGTTTAACCATCTCTATCCTCTCATCTTTGTTTTTTTCCTTTAATCCATCCTTCTTCTTCTTCTGCTCATTTATTTTTTATTCTCCACCTTTGTCAACCTTCTACTTAACCCCACTCTCTTCCTCCTGTCTGTTTTTCTTTTCTCACAATTTTCTGATATCTCCTTAACCTATCTTCCTTATTCCATTCTTCTTTCATCAATTTTCTTCTCTTACTCTCTTCCTCCTCCTTCTCTTCTCTCCTCCTCCCCTACTCTCCTCCATTCCCCCTCTCCTGCTCTCATCACTCCTCTCATTTTCTCCCTCCTTCTTCTTCTCCTCTTTTCTCCCCTCCCCAACCTCCTCCCTCTCTTCTCCTCTTCTATTTCTCCTCTTCTCTCCTCCTCCTCCACTCCTCCTCTTCCTCTTCCTTCTTCTCTACCTGATCCTGCATGTCTATGTTTTCCCCATCTCAGATACTGGTCCTCCTTACGGAACCTAGTGATATCCCTGTTAAGTAGTATGCGTTCCATTGTTAGTCTCCTCTTCCTCCTTTTCCTCTTCATCCTCATCTTCGCCCTCCTCGGGATGCAGCTATTCGGTGGAAGGTAATTTCAAGACACTCCGCATTTGTGTTGTCTGATCCATTTGATCGTTCGTTCTCAGTGTGAATAGCAAGTTATTATAAGGCATATTTTGATATTGAATCCCTGTAGTTGTAGACCAAACAGACTTGTCATATACCTATTGTAATAAATATAAATATATTTTTTATTAATCCATATAATCCATGTGTTATCATGTACCCGCAAATCCCTTTCACTGGTTACCGAAAGTGTGGTAAAGCCTATATCCCGGGAAACCCAAGAAATTTAACCCTTTTCCATCTCATACATGTATTTGTAATATCCGGCTAACATAGTATATTCTAACCTATAAAAGACCTGCACCACCCTATGTCTGTTTACATGTTTCCATGGAATTGCAAATAGGTACATTACATAATACCTATAGCTATCGCAAATAGTTTAGAGGATATAATTAAGAAAGATGAAATAGGTTGACCAAAATGTTTTTGTTATATTTAGCACTTTGTAAACTTGTGAACATGCAGTGCATTTGTTATGTAGCTGATTCCCTTTGAGACCTAGATATTATATTGTATTACATTTATTATTATTATTATATATTATTAGTCCTTGTGCAAATTTTAGAATATCTGAATTGCTCTATATTAATGGATAACTGTGATATGTATAAATGTTTAAACTTTAAATATTTTGGATACCAAAATATTTAGTATAAAGTTATACTCATATTGAAAAGTGTTATGTTGCTACTACATATTGGTTGTATATAATTTTAACCTCTAGTTCAGTTAAAAAAGCAGCTGTCAGCAACCCCCGAAGGTGGCCTAAAGTTAAGCCTAGCTTAAATCTGGGGTTTAGTTATGGCGAGCAAAGTGGGACACAATAAAAAAAGTTGGTGTTCGATTTGTCAAAATTTTTGGTAGTGAAACTATCAAAACTGCCTTGGAATGATAAGTACAAAGGTTTTCCTTAGATTAGAATGAGATTCCAGAATTCACCAAACGTTTATGGAACATGCAACATAGACAGATTGTGTCCCATTTTGTGAACCAGAGTTAAACCACTGATTTAAGCTAGGCTTAACTTTAGGCCATCTTTGTGAATATGGGCCAGAGGGTTTAGAAACATCCTACATATGAAATTAATCTGAATTATTTAACGAAGTAGCATTGAATGAATTACCATATATCTTCTAAACCCTTAAGACCGTAGCTTTGCCTCCTTAAGCCAAACACAAATATACTGCAAAAATACTGGTGATAAATATTCAAGACCAAACTTGTGTTAAACTTGTGGTGTAAGATTTCTGTGCTGGACTATAGTAATGATACAAAATTTCTTTGACCACTTAGTGTTAATACAAAATCTGAAACACCAATTTCTTGTAATCTTTTGCAGATCATACATATTATAATTACAAATAGCAACAAATTCACATTTTTACACCATGTAACACCCATGGTGTAAAATTTAACACCACTGTTTTTGCAGTATACCCAGTAGATACTGCAAGCACCTAAAAGTATAATACCTGCATCTGTATAGCCCCCTTCCCCCCTCTCACTATATATTAAACGGGGTAAGATCTTGGAGTTTGGAACAAATAGAAAGCTGTGCTGGGTTACCTCTATCTGTTTGCATATATGTATAGGAAATCTAGGATAGAAAAATTTAATTCCACTCCATTTGAGCTTAAAGGTAGTATCAGCCTTTTTAACAAATTGCGAAAACTAATGCAACTTGGCATAACTGTAGAATATGATCGACCTATACTGTCTATTCAATCTTACTGTCATAGGTTGCCTAGATCAGTAATACGAAACGAAAATCTGACTACCAATCTTGACCAGCTCTCCATCAACATCGTTGATATTACAGCACGTGTGGCACGGACCGCACACAGCAATATACACACGGCGCATCAGCGTGCATTATTCTCTGCGCTAACGATCAGTGGTTCGCACCTTACGGTATATTTTTCGAGGTTCGAAAAAATAGGAATGAATTTTGATAATCGCAATATAATGACAAACATACACATTTGAGCTTAATCATGTTGTGGGATGATATAGTCATTGGTATACTACTATATCCTCTCAAAAACTAGAAATTTAATATTTTTGCCTGCAAAAGGCTGATACTACCTTTAATAAATGGTATTGGATGGTAAAGTTTAGGGGAAGCAAACAGTGTTCTTCAGGTTTCAAACTCCAAGATTGTATCTCTTTAAGCTATAATTGAAAAAAAAAAAAGAAAACTAAATTATTGGATGCTTCAACAAGCCTGATGTCAAACCAAACAGACTTATAATACATTAATGGTGACATTTACAAGTTATATTAAAGTTATGTGTATTGGAATTATTTTTTGAAATGGCATATTCGATATACTTTCTTCTTGGCAACTTTTATTATAAAATTGGATGTGAAAGATACCTTCCAAAGTTATGATGCTTACTCATGAATTGTGAAATATCTTAGATAAATAATCAATATCATGATACCACAAAAATAATTCTCTATATGGAAGTCAAAAACCTTTCATTAAAAAGAATATTGATAATTTTCAAAAGAGCTGGAGATACTAACAAACATAGTCTATTATTAATGATTATGTTGCTGGGAAACTTTCAAGAGATAATTATTCTATATTTTAACTATTTCAACACCCATGATCTATAGATTGGAATACACCAGTTCAGAATTCTTCATCAATATATCACTTTCTATTCATTTTTATGCCAGTATGATAGGCCTAAGGATATCAACTAGAATCTAACAACCTAATGCTTTCCACCCGTTGATATTGTGTACCCTTTTGAATATAGCATAGCTACTAAATGACTTCCAGTCAATTGAAATATATAAATTTACATCTTCTTATCGATTTGAAAGTTGTTAAAACATGTGTTTTATGAACAATATTTTATTATCAAAACAAAGTTGGCCAAAAAGTGTTGAAAGTGTTGAATTATATTTTACATATAAATTGCCAGAATAAATAAGCTTGGGATATGTCCCTTCTAAACTTAGATTACCTTTGTTTTGATGCGCACTGTAGATACCTAACCATACATTATAGTACTGATCTCTATAAACCTTTGCTTGCTGTTCTTGTCTGCATGTATTATTGTATTGATTGATGTAGCCTGTACTATACTAATACAGTATCTATCTCTGTTGCTTTTTAGCATGTCTGTATGCATCTTATTAACATGTAGCTTTATAGCAGAGTTTGTCATTAAATCTTAATCCCATAAACGAAAAACCACCAATAAAGGGGCTGCAGATGATCTTTGATTGAGGGAGGGGGGGGGGGAGCTGAACATGCTGAAAAGTATAAACTGATGGTCATTATCATGTTTACATGTATGTGCACCTATACTGAAAAATGGTGGGGTACCCACCGAGCCCCCCCCCCCCCCCCCCCCCCCAACCCACATCTACGCTGCCCCTGCAATAATTTGCAAAGCAACAACAAAGGGAAAAATATTTGGAAGGGGGATTAGACATTCCTGAATGGATATCAACAATGCAACTTAAATTTGCTTTTACGTTATATTTTAATGGGTTATAAATTTCCAGTTTTATTTTTTCAGTTGAAAAGGTTAGAATCTCTGTTGTCCGAAAACTCTCAATTCAAGAAATTATTTGTAGCATCTTATTGGTGGTTTTCAGCTTTCAGATCATAATTATTCCAATGACCAAATTTTTACAAAGTGGAATATATGCTTTTCACAGTATCTTATGCAATTCATGAATAAGGATATTTTTAAAGGAAAGAAATCAAGCAAATTATTAAAGAAAACCTGTACACATTAGCAGCAAACAATTGGTATACTTTTTCATTATCATAGAAAATGAGGGAGAGCATTTTTAAAAATTACACATTTTGACAGACAATATATTGCAAACCAAATATTCATGTAATCTTTTTTAATCAATTGTTAAGTTTGAAAAGACAAAATGTGCATTTAGGGAAATTCTTATAAAAGGTGTTTAAATTTTATTCCAATTGATGCTTTGTAAGGCAGAATGATTATAGAATATTCAATTTCATGCTTTCTTGTCCATAAAATGAAAATTATGTCAGGTTATGTGAATAATAATAGTGATGATCAATATCAACCTATCAGTTGCATCATAGCACTTATAAAGATAACATCTGAATCAGAATTCTTAAATAATGCAATGTGATGTTTTGTTTTTGTGGAATTTAGCTTCAATTATGATGCGACGCAGCCGAAACCTTCTAGTAATTTTGATACCTTCTGGATAGCGTTGATAACAGTATTTCAGGTAAGAAACACAGAAAGTTTATAAAGCTATTTTTGTGTGTGTGATTTCTCACAAAACGCTGACTTGACTGCTCTCAAATTTAAATGTGAGACCTTTTTAGCTAAACTATGTAGCTAAAGGTTCTTTTTTTACTTTTTTATCATTTCTTGGTTGTCCATTATGTAGATGCATGTATGTTCACATTAATTTAAAATGTCATAGCATTTTGTGAAATACTCGGAATAGAAGTTCAAAGATATAAAATATTTTCAAGAAAAGGGAAATGAAGACTTTCATTAAAAAATGGGTTACTGTAATCGTGGAAATTTCGCAGATTTCGCGCAAAGATTGGCAAGCGCGAACTTAAAAACGTGAATATACGAGTATGCTTTCTTATGCACATTTTGAATAGTTTCAATTGCGTTCTTACGTAAATGCAGCGCAAAGTTAAGAACTCGTGAATATGTTTTGAGGCCGCTCAGCGCAAAAAATTAATCACGCGAAAATATCAGCGAATACAGTATATGTCATTTTACCAATTTGAGATTTTGTTGAAATTAGTTGCTAAAATATAAATAAAATAATAAAACATATTCCTCTGTTATTGATACTTGACCTTGCCTGGCAAATGTCAATATTCATACCTCTGATTAATATTGCTCTCTCTCTCTCTCTCTCTCTCTCTCTCTCTCTCTCTCTCTCTCCCTCTCTCTCACTCACTCTCTCGCTCTCTTTCCCTTTTCCCATTTACTTTCTCTTCGGATATCTTAATTTTTCTGTTGTTGGTTTATTTCTCTCTTTCTTTACCCTCTCTCTGTTTCTCTCTCCTTCTCTTTATCATTCACAATTTTTGTATCTGTATATACTTTCCTTCCCCCCCCCCCCACTTTCTTTCTCTATGGATATCTTCTTTCTTTTCAACATCTCTCCCTCTTTGTGCCATTATCTCTCTCTCTCTCTCTCTCTCTCTCTCTCTCTCTGTCTCTCTCTCTCTGTCTCCTTGTATTTCTCTCTCCTCTGTGTTTATATGTGTACAGATCCTTACTGGAGAGGACTGGAATGCAGTGATGTATCAGGGAATCAAGTCCCAGGGCGGGGTACCAAACGGAATGTGGGCGAGTATCTACTTCGTCATTCTGGTGCTATTTGGCAACTGTATCCTTTTCATTTATTTTAAATTAATTAAACTTTACTGTATTAGCGAGGACTGTCTTGTGGAATTTACAGTAATATCCCTTTGAATTGAACTACCAGTAAAACCCCTTTGAATTGAACTACCAGTAAAACAGTCCATTCCTATATGTAGTATCTGTACTCATTATAATGGGGTAGACTGTACAGGAGACGAATTCGGTTTGGGTAATGTTTTGTCATGGTGGCAGCCATTGCTGGGGGGCTTCCAATGTACTACGCATGCTCCTTGTGTGCGTATGCATGCGTAACAAAGGAAAATGTAAAAATGCGCAGACCTACGCGCACATGGCGCATGCCCAGTACACTGGGTAACCCCCAGCTATAGGGCGGGCACATAGAGGGCTCACTTCCCTGAAATGCTGCCCGATTTCATCTATACGATGTCTATTAGTTCAACATTTTGTTTTTGTTACAGGATAAGGATTTATTCAGTATGCTGTAATTAAAAGCTTTTTATATTTAATCCCCCATTCCACCTGTGTCCAGCATGCACAACTTAAAGAGGTCTATTGTTATCCTGTAAGCACATCCTGGAAGAGAGTGAGCTACATGTAGCTTGGTGTTCAATGAACTACCACCCCAGCACTCTATTGTTCGCTGAAAAATAGCTTCTTTTAGGCTGGTATGTTAGCTGGAATGGGGCTATGCCCAACCCATGCCAGGTGATCTACATTTTTGTAATCTCCCGTACCAAACCCATGCAGCACACCAAGTTAAAGAGCTGGTAGAAGGTCTAAAACCCAGCCTGACACTAAAAATCCTTTGACAATGACATTAATCTACATTTGACATTAGGATAACATGTATATGACAATAGCTTTGGTTTTTAACTGACTTTCTACTTGAAATTGGTTACAGGTATATAAGAACACTTTAGCGTTACATTATGATTTATTGTGGGAACTTGATTATGTTACCACATTTTTTTTTTCTTTTAATGTATAATTTTATGTTGGATATGATATCTATTATGATCTTACCTTGTAAAATTTGTTGTAATTCTGCCTTTGGCCGCGACAGAATTTTCTCTAATAAACTATTTCAGTTAAAAAACTTTGAGGTAATGTGGAAGATCTTGGTAAAATTACATCTTCAGTAATCAACTCTGGCACAGAGCTATCATTTGGGTAGCACATAAAGAAGAAATGACTTTAATTATTGTTGTATTATTATGACAAAAAGAAATGATGGTAATGGTTGTGAGCATGGATTTTCCTTAGCACTGCCTTGCCACAGACACACTGTTGAATGTCTTCCTTGCCATCGCCGTGGACAATCTGGCCAACGCCCAGGAGCTAACCAAACTGGACCAGGAGGAGGACGAGGAAAACCGAGCTGCAGCGGCACAAGAACTTCAAGACCTTCAAGCTTTACAGACGCCTAACCTCAGCAGGAGAGGGTCACCTAATCCTGATCACCCAGCAATGTAAGTATATCAGCAGTGGAAGGTTTCACAGTGCACCTGAAAAGGACCTACCCACTCTCGATGTTTCGATGAGCATGTTCTTACCATCTTCAGGAGAATGAGTCGAAGTTGGTTTCAACTGTTTTGTTGGGTCAGAAAAATTTCAGCTCCTGACAAATCCTGCTAACTTGTGGTTGAACAGCATGCCATGTGTGGAGTGGCTCTTAATATTAAAGTTTGAATTTGTTTTTGAAAGAGTCTATTAAAGGATAGTGAGTTTACTGTATCAGCAGGTAATTCAGTCCAGTCAATTATGGTTGAAACAAAGAAGGAGTCTTAGAAGGCTCTAGCTTTGTGGCGGATCTGTTTGAATTTCTTTGGGTTGTGTCGTGTGGATCACTCATTCAGCTGGACATAGTCTTGGATAGGGATTGAAACTAGTCATTTCACCATCTTAAACAAAGCCTTTACCGGTACTTGGTTCTCCTGTTTTTAAGTGTAACCCATCCTGCATATGTAAGTCTTCAGTGTCCCTGTGACAACACCATCTTCCCACCAATAGTTGCTAGTGCAGAATCTCGCTGATTGTTTTTGTATCCGTTCAAGTGAGTTAAGGTTTTTCTTGACTAACGGATCCCATTCTGCAGAGGCATATTCTAGGATATGCCTTATCAAAGATTTGTAGGCTGTGGATTTGACCACCTTGGTGCATTCCCAGAGATTTCGTCTGATCACATTTTGTACCCTCTGTGCCTTGTTCGTGCAGACTTTTTTGGTATGTAGATTTCATTTCAAAGTGCTCAAAAGTTAGAACCCCAAGTAAAGATGTGTGTCGACATTTGAAAGCTCATGACCGCAAAATGGTATTTATGCTGAGTTCATTTTGGTGCGTGGGTCACGGAAAGGATTGGGGATCTGGTTATGATTATGGTCAGAGTTGGTTTGAAATCTACTGATTCTCCAGTATTAGTTGTCAGGTCTACCTAGGAGAATAGTCTATGATAGGAATATAGGGTTGGCCACTGTACACTCGTGATAATACAGCTGTACTTGCAAGCTTTCAGGATGGGTAGAGAATAGAGGATCTTGAAAGTAATGTAGCACCATCACAACATTCTACAATATCTTGGTTATGAGATTGATGTCCTGCACACACCTCTACAAAAACATCGTCAAATTGGCAATAATGCACGCAGTGTCTTAAGAATCGGGATGCACTGAATGGTATGTTCTTTTCCATTCAGAGATCATTTCCAAAGACATACAATACAGGCTCCACAAAAATGCAAGTATCAGCAACATATTTTTTCATGTTCTTTTTTGAGCTAAAGTGAGCAAACGCCTTTTCAAATTAGGCCATGAGGCCCTGCAGGACATCAACATTTGAACAATATAAGATATACAGATACAATTTGCAATTACAGTTACACTATACAATTTTACCAAAAATATATGAACATAGTATATATATCGTAATATCATAGATGCAAACTACCATTTCATTACATTTCCAATTCTTCTGCTATTGTCTCTTTACGCTTCGTCATGATGTAAGACAATTCATTGGCTACGTATGTGCAAATCAAATCAAAATAAAATCAAATTTTATTGACATTAAATCCACAATTTCGAATTATCATTATCATACAAAACATACAAATGATTTACATCCACATAAACATAAATTAAGGCAAAAGTATACATATTTGACAAAATCATTGAAAAATTAATATATTATACAATGTATATATTGTTGTATGCAATATTGATTAGGCTATTAGGATTTGAATTTACGATATGTATCCAGAAGCCAATCATCAATTTCAAACTGGAGATATATAAAGGGTGACGTCCTATTTCCGATAGAACAGCACTGTGCAAGATGCTTGAGGTGTCTTATTTATTTCTTGAAGGCTTACATGTAGTAGGAATGAAGATACCTCGTGATTTTCATCAACCGGTATTTGTTTATAGTCAATAGTGTTTTCTTCTTGATTATTTGCATATAGATTTATGCCAACCTGATCTGGCATTACATTATCTTCAGATGCAGAATTTTGAATTATCATAAAAAATAAACAATACAAATCATGCAAATGATATACATCCACATAAACATAAATTAAGGCAAAAGTATACATATTTGACAAAATCATTGAAAAAGTAATATATTATACAATGTATATATTGTTGTATGCAATATTGATTTATAGGCTATTAGGATTTGAATTTACGATATGTATCCAGTAGCCAATCATCAGTTTCAAACTGGAGATATATAAAGGGTGACGTCCTATTTCCAATAGAACAGCACTGTGCAAGATGCTTGAGGCGTCTTATATATTTCTTGAAGGCTTAGTAGGAATGAAGATACCTTGTGATTTTCATCAACTGGTATTTGTTTGTAGTCAGCAGTGTTTCCTTCTTGATTATTTACATATAGATTTATGCCAACCTGATATGGCATTACATTATCTTCAGATACAGAATTTTGAATTATCACCAAAAATAAACAATACAAATCATACAAATGATATACATCCTCATAAACATAAATTAAGGCAAAAGTATACATATTTGACAAAATCATTGAAAAAGTAAGATATTATACAATGCATATATTGTCGTATGCAATTAGGATTTGAATTTACGATATTAAAGGAAAAAACCTTGTGATTTTCATCAACTGGTATTTGTTTGTAGTCAGCAGTGTTTTCTTCTTGATTATATGCATGTAGATTTATGCCAACCTGATCTGGCATTACATTATCTTCAGATGCAGAATTTACAAGTCTATTATTTATTTATTCAGTATTCTTTTAGCAGAGTAGCTCCTTCAGTCAATAATACACTGCTTATTTTGAAGGCCCTGTATACAATGTATAATACATAGATAAACAAACATAACAGAGAACAATGCATAACAAAACAGGGACATGAAGTACATAGTTATAGAACACGTAAGTTGGTGAACACTTTGGAAATGTTGAATGCAAAATATCTCATGTCTAGATTTCACATGACGTCTGAATGATCCCACATTACACTAAACCTTAGCACATCCACCAAGGGAGCATGTTATCCTAAACAGTGGGTGTGATCCATGCCCGAACCGGTAATGTTTTAACAGAGTTGAGAAATTGACACAGACCAATTGGCAGTAACAAGAGGAAAAATTGGCCATTTCAACTGATTTTGAACAAGGATTAATGTTAATGTTTGTCAAGAGGGTCTGGATCAACTTTTTTTCAGTTCAGTTTCAGTTTCATTTATATCTCATCCTTTAAAAAAAGACAAATTTACAAACATTCAAATCAACAATGTAACATATTGATATACATTACAAACATTTTTTACATAGTATATAAAAAAATATAATTACATTATGTAAAAGAAAGGGAGACGATGCAGCAGATGGAGGGATCAGCAAAATGCCATTGACCTGCCAAGGCTGATCCCTATTTCACTACATTGTGCAAAACAATAATTGTGTAAACAAACATCTAGAAAAGAAAACAAACAACAGCTAAAAAGCTATACACAATGTAAAAACAAAACAAACAAACACAAAAAAGACTTACAGCCAGTTACTTAAAAGTTTCAATTTAAAGTTACATTTTAATTTAAAGTTACATTTTTATGAATAAGATTTGATTCATGATAATATTTTTCCACCATTTCTTCCAGTGAGGATGGCACTAACATACAGCTGAATGACATGAAAGACCCACAGAGGATGAATGGAGACCACAACGGAGAGATGACGGAGGAAGGTAAGCACTAATACTGTACAAACACTAATAGGAAAGGGGCTGTGCACAACACTAGATTAGCAGTTCTTTAAAGGAAAATGAAAGGCTAGAGCAAAAACCCCTTAATAAGTCGAGCCATACTCCACTTTACTAAATAAAACTTAAATGAAGAAAATCCGTTTGACTATATCGAAGATATTGCCAGCTCAAACTTCAACTCAACTTGATTTTGAGTTACCGCGGAAGATGCCATCTTGCGATATTTGCATATTTCTCCATGGTCCTCTGCGATATTTGACGTCACTGACGAACAACTCGCATCGCGACGATCGACGAACAAGCTCAGCTGATCGCCCAGGCCAGCCAGCGCGCGTTTTGTGTGTTGTTTACGTGCAGTCGGCTCCGCAAGATGGTGTACTGTCAAGCATTTGGCTGTCGGAATCGGTCCGATAAAGGCGCAAAATATGTTTTTTTTTCGGTTCCCGACCCACAAAAGAGGCCTGAGATATCTGAGAAATAGAAATACTAAGCAAAGTAGTCTGCTGCAATTTTACAATAAAAGAAGCAAAAGGACAGAATCAGATTGATAAAGTTGAATGTTTCGATGTGCGGTGTACTCGGCGTTTGATAAAAGGAATGGCGCACGTACGCGTCCGTCGAGCCAGCCAGTGTTAGCGACCGGACCAGAGACAGGATCGCTCCCGATACCAGCCCGGCCGGCTGCGACAGCGGGCGGTAGCGACGGTGAAAAGCAGCTTTGGCTAGCTTTCTGAAAATGCGCACGCATACGCGTCCAGTTATTGTTGAATTGATGATCGTAAATTTAGAGTTGTATTTTATTTTGAATAGAAACAAAATAATAATAATGTAAAACATGATACTATAATATTCAATTATTCAATATGTCTCTTTATAATTTATAACTCATATATTGTGATTCGGAAAATTAAATCGTGATTAGTGTATGATAGTGTGTACAAAACATATCTGAGTGGGGTTGTTCGCAAGTGACGTCACAGTTTTGCTCCAGCCCAGCCAACATGGCGACCTCCGCTGAGCGATGTCTAACCCAAGGTAGCCCAACTTTGGAGGGATGGTTCTCCTTCCTTGGAGATCAGATTTTGGTGGTTGATGGCTTATTTTGACTGTCATATATGAAAGATTGTTACAATGGGGTTGTAGCTCTAGAGTTTCATTTTCCTTTAAAACGGGATGGCCGTGAAAACAAAGAGTGTAGAAAGAGTTCTGGGTAAACAATTTCAACCAATTTATATATCTTTTATTGGTCTGTGTTCATAAGCATTAAACATCTGTTTGTTCTAACTCTGAATGCATTAACAAAAAAATAAGAATATTAAAAAAAAGGAGTTGAACAAATTTCAGTGCTTTCCTCTTATGATTCTAGATTTCCAGTGATCTACATGTATTGTGTTGTTCAAATTTGCATCCCTGCATTGAACTTTAGTCACGATTTTTGTTATACTTTTTATTTTATGGGCTGCTAGATTCCTGACTAATAAAACCTGATCATATGATTTTGTTGTTAAATCAACTTTTTGGGGGTCTTAAGAATATAATTCAGTTTATGAATATGTACAGTAATATTTATGATTACTCAATTAGAATAAAGTCATTTGTCTGAAGTTAGCAAATTATGGTTTCCAAGTTTTAATTCAGTTTTATATTAAATTTATACGATGTTATACATGTTCCCATAGGATACAATGTCCTTCAGGGGTTCGGGTCAAGAATCCTCTCTCTTTCTGTGACATTACAAAGTAGTTTAAATCAAACCATGGACCTCTTTGAACATATATTTCACAGACAGCTCAAAACAACCAATAAGTCCCCAAAACTAAAACTGATAACACAGGTGTTTCTCTCATAGTAATTGTGATTCGTCATATCAAAATGAGACGCAAGTTGCCAAGCAAACTCAGCAAAGGGTTGAGAAAATCGGCAAAATAATCAAAAATTACAAATTTTGGGGTTAAATATTGTTTAATTTTCTGATCATCAATGTTTAATGTGTGCTCTGTAAAAAAAGATGAGTAAAAACAATACGGGGAAAGCATTTCAAAATTGATTATTTTGCCGATATCCTTGACTCTTTGCAGACGACTTGTCTTGTTTTGATATGATGAATCACAATTGCTCTTCCTTGATCTTTATATCTAACTTGAGATTCATATCATTTCAAAAGCTTGAATCTTTGATGAAGAATAAAAAACACACATGTAACTCTAAGGGTGGTATCTCACTTTGCAGGAACAAAATTGAGACAGATTTGCCAGCATGGCATTGCACTAGATCTGTCTACTCTGTCTCCGCGACAGATTTTTTATGCCACAGGAGACAGATCTAGTACAATGCCATGCTGGCAAATCTGTCTCAATTTTGTTTCCGCGAAGTGAGATACCACCCTTAGTAATGTGTAATGGCTTAATATGGGTAGTTTTGAGCCACTGACTGCAAGGGCCGCATGCCTTTCATCAGCACTGGAAGTGTTATCATGTAGAATATTCATGTAGATAGACTGGTGGTTCGGGGTTATTAATTAGTACCTCAAACAAACCACCAAACTGATTCAGAACCGACTTCAAACAAGAACAAATTCTTTGCCATTCACGGTAAATGCATAATTCATGCATAATTCTTTTATGGCATTGCATGATGGGACAGGATTTTAGAACAATCTACTGATTGCAGCACTCACAGCTGTACAATAAATGACTATGATTTTCACCAATGTTCCATAATTATACACAAATCCTTAAATACCATACATCAATCTTTTAGAAAATATTCATGTTTTAAATTGATCTACATGAATGACCATAAAAAAAAGTGAATTTCAATCCCAGAATGCATTGCGATGCAAGAACCGTGTCTGCACATATTTCTTGTTCTGTATGTTGATCTGAGCTCTGTAACGCAATGGTTCACCATCAATTGCTCATTCGAAAGAACAAAAAGGTAATGAAAACATGATCTTGATTTGCCGTTGAAACTTATGATGGTATCTCACTTTGCGACAAAAAAGAAAATATCGTCTCTGCCATGGATAAAAAGTAACAGAGACGTCTCCGCGATGTCTCTGAGACAATTTTCAAAATTGTCTCAAGGCCATTTCAAAACCGTCTCAAAGCAGTCCCAAATCTGTCCCAAAGTAGTTTCTGCGATTCCCACGACTCATGAAACGTTGCGGGGACTGAAGAGACGTCTCAGAGACGTCCCGGAGACATCTCCGCGACAAGTTTCAAAACCGTCTCAAAGTACATGTAGTCCTAAATCCGTTTCAAAGTAGTTTCCGCGAAGTGAGATACCACGATTAGCGATAGATCGCAAACCTTTGTGTTAGGGAGCTCAGGAATCAGTCTGGCTGTTAGTCGGAGGTACAAAAGATCATATGCATTCTCTACATGCTTGTAGACAATTAACAGTTATATGTGTGGTTTGTACTGGCTCTACTAACATGTGCAAGTTTTTGATCATTGCATGCTGTATTATAAGAGGTGGTTAACTTTCAAAACTAATGACAAACTCTTGATTTTTAAAGGTCAGATTTGTTCCTCCTTAATCTACAATGTGAATAAGAAAACAAACTTTGTCCCAGAATGTCTGAAGATTTATAAAAATATATCTTGTGTTGATGATATGCACTCATTTTTAAGAGCGAAAGCGGAACTTCATTAAGGCCCGGTCCCACTGGCGGGAGGATTAATTGTGCATGAGTTGCATATACAAATTTCGTTCATCCCCAACAAAAAAACAAAAACAAAACAAACAATCCGCAATTCATACGCAAATCATCCTAAAAAGCCAGTGGGACCGCGCCTTTAGGCTGCAATACCTGGACGCGATTATTTTTTGTACTGCTTTAATTGAATATATGAATTGTAAATTATCCCTTGCAATTATAGATTCCATATTAACATGTTCAAATCACCGGTTGGTTTTCGAATGATCGATGAATCATTCTGAAATAAGGTGTCAAATGTCTTTCCAGATACCTTTGATAAGATTATATATATCATATTGTCAATATCTCTTTGATTGAAATTAAGCTCAAGATAAATTTTGATGAAATATATGAGAAATGTGCATTAAATGAAAAAAAAGAAGAAACACTGTTATACTGTAAATATATGTTATAGATATTGCAGCTGAAATATCTTCCAATATGTTTCATATAATCATTCATGAAAAAGTAGTATTGTCTCTTTCGGGGTTAGAAAAGTTTCCTATTTCAAGAGTTTCATTGATACAGTACACTGCCATTATAATGAGGTGTTTACGCCATTGTAATACTGAAAACATCTGACACATACATATGTAAACACAAGCACAAATTTGAAATGGGGACCAGTGAATCTGCCTTGTTATACATTTAGCAAAATATTTTGGTATCTGTACTCGTTATAATGAGAGTAGACTGTATGATATTGGCTCTATGCATTCTTTTGTGTGCTCTATATGTACACATAGTTTTTTAGCACTGAAGATATGCCTCATTGTTCATGTACATATATCACTACATGTAGCAATTTTATCATGTTTGGGTTTTCAATGCATTCATCTGATGTGGTGTATAACGTGATGTGGTGGGGGATGATCTATCAAATGTACATGTGTAAATCAAGAGACTGCTTCATGTAATCATAAGTCATTGTGCAATGTGTGCTTTAGAGTGTGTTCAATGTCCAGTTTCAAATTTATATGCCAACATGAATCATGATACAAAACGCAATCACAAAACACAAACACAAACGCGATCAGCGGTGCACCGTTCAGTGTCCAAAATTTAAACCTGTTTATACGTCGATCGTCTTTAAATTCCCCCCTCTCAAAAAAAAAATATCTTCTCCTTTTTTCAATTGCACCGGAAGCTTCCATTGCGAGAGCACATTTAAACACGTTTGAGAACTCAATCCTGTTCAGTGTCGCATTTCGTTGCAATCGCGATGCTCAAGGTCGTAAAATTGAAGCTGATTGTGTTTGTAAACGCATCTTTTTCGGCGTTTAAATTTAAATTGAGATTTGAAACACGTTTATTTTTACGACCGGGGATGGGGGACAATGAACACCCTCTTTGTTTTTCTTTATATCAGCGTTTTGTATCATGATTCATGTTGGCGTATAAATTTGAAACTGGACATTGAACACACTCTTAATCATGTTGTACATGTACATGTATGTGCTGTTACATGTAGACAGCTAGCAAAACATACACATCGTCAAAACATTCGGCATCACTGTCAAACACCATCCTGGCATTCAAGACAAACTGGTCAAAAACATCAGGATGTTAGAGATACTTGTCAATGTAAAAAAAATACAATATTAAGAGCATTTCTGCCTAAGCGCCTTTCTGCTCTTACATATATTTTAATAATTTAATTGTGTAATAGTAGAATTGATGAAAAGAATACCTCAAAAATGAACAAGGTTGTTGCTATGGTGATATTATGCAGATGATTTGGGGTTTATGCAGCGCCAGACACTTTCAAATATATTTTGTAATTTTATAAAATACCAGAATTCTATATCATAAACATTATTCTAATTGTAGAATACAGTCTGGAACTTTATCATGCTATTTTGCCATAGATGGTGCATACACAATTAATTGATTTAGTTTTTCCAATAACAGGCATTAGGATTTCTGCTTCATTTTAGAAAGCTGCGTGCTGTACTCCAGCTTCATGTTAAAACTAACCTCTCATATTCATCTGTTTGTGTTTCTCAGCATTTGTAACTTGTGGTGTAGTTCATGTGATTTGTATATGTAGATCTCTCTTTTGGATCATACATTTTCATATCAATTTCTACAACATTGCTAGTTTTACAAGTATTGCTTATTTACATGTCTTTACAATTGTAAACATCTTATTCCAAATACTTAGAAGCATTAATGCAAAATCCATTTAACACTGATACATACATATAAGGAATGATATAAAATTACATGTAACAATTCTTTTGTCTTTGTATCATATGTATGTTATATAATGTATTGTGTTGTATGACATTGTATTGTATGGTATGGTGTATTGTATTGCATTAGATGATTATGTACATGATTACCTACTATACTATCCATGCATAAATGTTTCATATTTGGCTATGATCGCTTCATGGTGCTATCATTTGGTAACTTTCCGCTTGCATTGCAACCAATCTGGTATTCCTACTGATCGGCGCCATCTAGCCACATACCATTACATGATTTTGACTCATCATTTGCTGTTGCCTGTCTTTGCCTGAGCATCATGGAATCTGTCATCGCTTCATACTCAGAATCATCTCTTTCCATCCCCCTCATCATGCTCCTTCTCACTCACTCGTGCTCTGGTCACAACGTCCTTACCATTCACTTCCCACTCGTACTATTAGCTACGTTCACACGGTACGATTAAGTTTTTAAACCTCAAGATTATGAAATCTCAAGGTTAGATACGCACAGTACTATTACGTTTTTAAATCTTAAGACTATAAAATCTAAAGCTTAGATACTTGGATGGTTTACTTTCGAATTGCATTCACAGAGCGCACAAAAACTTTAGTCTCTAAAACCTGGAGCTTTGAAATATTGAGCTAGAAGCTCGCATTTGTGGTTATAACTGCAAGTATCAAACATGGTCTAATCTTGCTTACTTTTCAATAAATGCAAACCCTTGTTCTCACTGAGGTCAGTCTTAACCATGAGTTGGTGAAACTCAAGTTTAAGCACATCCTCAAGGCAAAAAATTACAAGTGGGGACCATCCACCTCTTGAGGTTTCATTAAAATGTACCCTAAAACTCTGAGATCTGTCGTGATGCCAGACCTCAATGAAACCTCAAGTTTGAAACCACAAGTGTGTCCTCACTGCCCAAAATATTAAGGTATCCTTACAATTTGAAACTTCAAGGACTACATGTACTTGAGGTTTTTATTTATCGTGTGAATGTAGCTGTAATCCTTTGGTTGGTTAGTGGTCTGACCAGGGCATCACTCTCTCGTCACATCCATGTAAACATGCTTGCATCCCATGCCATGCTAATTGGTAGATATAAAAGCATGCCAAGCTAAGGTGAGGTACAGTGGACTAACAAACTAACAGCCCTGCTTCTTCTTTCCATGGAAACCAAACACTGTCTCCCAGATCCAAAATGGTGTTGACTCCTATATGTGGTGTTATCACCATTTTGGTCTTCAACAGAGGGTTTAATATTTGATTTAACAGAAATATCAGCCCAGTCCCACATATCTTTAAGAGATCAATTGCCAAAGAAAATAACCTCCCTCTATATTTTCTGATTAAACCTAATGCCCGCTCTGACTCACAGTTTTCTTGACTGTAACTTTTTGTGACTGTATCAAAATTTACAATCCCAGAGAAACTACTACTTTATCCCTCAAGGACGTGAGACCTCCATGACATTCTTTATCCTTATTTGAGATACCTACTTCATTCACCCAGGAAAGTTTTGGCCACCTAGATATCTCTAACCAAACACCTTACCCCTTGCCCTGTTCCCTCTAAAATGCGGGGAAAGGCACCAATACCTTTGGATCTGTTTAACCAAAGAGCTTAATCATCTTACCAAAGACCTCTTACTCCCCCTACCTTATTCCCTCTCGAAAGCAGGAAGGACAACTACGTATCTCTATTTGTATTACCAAAGATCCTACTCCCCTCTATCCTGTTCCTTTCAGAAAGTGAAAACAGTGCCTATTTTTTTATCAGTAACCAAACACCTTACTCCCACATACCCTGTTCCCTCCAGAAAGTGGGAATGGCACCAATATCTCTTGATATGACTAACCAAAGACCTTGCTTCCCTCAACCCCATTTCTCCCAGTAAGTGAGACCAGCACATATTTCTTGATCTGTTGAACGAAAGACTGTACACCCCTACCCATGTTCCTTCCAGAAACTGGGAAGGGCACCTATCTCTCTATCTGTTTAACCAAAGACCTTACCCCTTTACCCCATTCAATCCAGAAAGCTGGAAGGACACACCTACATGTATCTCTTGATCTATCTTTTGAGCCAGATACCTTACTCTCCTACTCATGTTCCTTTTAGAAAGTGGGAAGGGCACCTATTTCTCTCTCTGTTTAACCAAAGACCTTACTCCTCTACCACATTCTGTCCAGAAAGCGAGAAGGACATCTCTTGATCTATCTGTTAAACCATACTATCCTACCCAGTTCTCTCCAGAAACTGGAAAGGGCACCTATTTCTTTATCTGTTTAACCAAAGACCTTGCTCCCTGTGCCTCTTAGACGATGCAAAGAACCGAAGCTTCCTTGGGGGATGCTACCACCAGCTCAATGTGCACGGTATTCCTTGGCCATGCCCATCCTGCGATGATTGTCAGTGTCCTTGTGTTTGTCAGTGTAGCTGTTCCTGTCAAATGAGAAAGGACGCAACCAACGAAAAACAACAAGGTCCATAATGTTCCTCCTCTTTTATAATGTGGTATTCCTTTTTTCTTTAATATTAAACGTGATTTGTCTGAGTTTCTGGTTAAGATTTGTTTGCTGAATGTTTTATTTGTTCATACTATGCATCTGATATTTGCCGGGTTGTGTGTTTATGCTTGTTTCATGTATTCAGAATGTTTGTTTGTTCATGCAACTAAAATGAAAAGAAGAAGTTCTTGTAGCTTTTAAGACATATATTCATGTGGTAGATAATGCTAGTATTGTCTCCAGTTTCTTGTTAAGTGTAAGAAGATCTTGACAGAGGCAACCAGGTTTCCGATTGAGTAGTGAAACTATAGTTTTGGAGTGAAATATGTAGTGTTGGTAGATCTATGATTTTACTGCTGATAGTAGTTATGCGGCGGTCACAACTCGTCGTAGGCTACGAGGCACGTGCCATCAACGTAGCCTGCGTTGCATGCACAGGTCGTGGGTCAGCATCTGCGATTCCTGCATTTCTGTAGTAAGGGTATTGAAAAAACTTCCTGCACGTCGTACAGGCAACGTTCCTTCATGGTGCATACGCTGCACAAATTTTCTACGAAATCCATCGTAGGGAGTTGCACGTCGAAGGTACGGCGAGTTGTGACCGCCGCATTATCCTAGACGGTGTTTCACCAAGTCATCATAAAGTTGCGTATGACTTTAAAGACAACTTGAATATGAAGTGCCAAACGGGTGCCCATAGTAAATTTTGACTGTATTTCCAATAATCTCAATTTAATTGATGCCAGACATTACACAAGTATAACCCTTTACAAAAGCTTGTTAAACATAACAATGTTAGTCTCCATCGACACATTTCAACTTTATCTTACATGTATGTGCATGAGTAAACGTGATGTAGCATCCCATTCTGCTTAGCACTTTCAAAAAGTAAGTAAGGTCATGTGTAACTTGACTTACAAAGCCGTTCATCCCCACAATCGGCTTCATGAAACGCCCCTGGAACGTTTGGTTGCTGGAACGCTCTCCAAGGAAAAGCATACTTCAACAATCATACGCACCTACAATATCTGAATGAAATTGAGCTGAATAATTCCCAATCTATTTATGAGATAAAGACTTGATTTAACATCATTAGCAATCGCAACTTTTGCAATCCCGTACTCATTTTTTAACGTCCCCACCATTTTCCACTGCCTCTGTATTTGGCCAAGCAATCTTAACCAACTCTTTAAGGGGCTAAGGAGAATAAAGTTTCTTCTTCCAGGACCACTCATAACCTCAAGAAAGAATACTTGGTGCACCATGAAACCTTTCACTCCTAATTGTTCTACCACCAGTGAAACCTGCAAAGAATATTTACATCTTTTGTGCATTGTAGTGATGTCATATGTCACACCATTGTTTAGATCAGGCAACAAACTTTGAATGAAGAGTGACAGAGGAAGGAACTGTAATGCAATAGTCATATCTGGTAACAGTATTAGATCCAGCCTCATCTCATATAAAAGATTGTATTGGATCATGCCAAAACATAATAGAGCCACTGTTCTAACCATACAATTGTGCTCAAACTTTTGTGAGAGGGAATTGTACTAGAACCGCGCATGGGTAATACTTCTTACAGTCATATGGAACTTGCTGCATCTTCTCTGTGGTTGCCTATGGATTTCAAAGAAATTCATAGTCTTTGATTTAAGGAGATGCACACTTTTTTTCTCGAAAACACCCATGAGCCCTACGCTTGGCCAATTTGGTGGATTCACAATACGGTGCGCCACCTATCGATTGCAGCGGACAAGCCAAAATTCGCAATGCCCCATGGGAAAAAGTGGACATCGAAATTAATCTCTGTGTGGTTCGCGCTGCGCTGCATATTTGCATAATAAAATAATAATGATAAAAATGTGATTATTATGCCGCGCTGGCCGGTACACCAAGATCAGCCAACTATATTTTTAGCCGTCTACCCACATTGGCCGAGAAACAGCAGAGTCTGCCACTTTTAAACGGTCACCCAGTCACACTAGCACTTTGTTGTGTGCGCTGCGCCTGCGATGTCGACCCCGAAATTAGAAATTGGCCTGTCCGCTGCAACCGATGGGTGGCGCACCGTATTGTGAATCCACCGAATTCGAGGAATCACAAGAGTTGGTTGTCACTCAAAACAGCCTACGGGATATGCCATCGCACAAATTTGTATCACTGATTATAACCATAAAAGTGGCTTGAAGTGGCTATATCACTATCTTTTTTCATGACATTTTCGTTTTCTTTTGTCCCCTCTCTTTTAAATGATTTATTGTAGCTAGGTTTGAAATGTATGTTGGAGTTTTTTTTTATAATGTAGTTGTATAGAGGGTGACTGTTGCAGTGGAATAAAGTTTTTTTTTTTTCATGAATGAATATCAAGAGACGTGGCCTAATGGTGGTATGTCACTTCGCTGAGACGGCTTTGAGATGGATTTGGGACTACTTTGAGACAGTTTTGAAACTTGTCGTGGAGACGCATCAAATACCTTTTTTCTTCTGTCTAGGAGACACTACTTTTTTTTTCCGTCGCAAAGACTTCTCTGAGACGGTTTTGAGATGGTTTTGAGACGGTTTCGAAATTCCCAAGACTCATGAAACGTCACCGGGACTCGGGAGACGTCTCCGCGACAAGTTTAAAAACCGTCTCAAACCAGTCTCTGCGAAGTGAGATATGGCCTTACTTCCCTGACGATCTAGGGTGACAATAAGTGAAATAAAAAATGTTTCTGGTCAATATTTGACAGATAAATCTGTAACAAATGATATTCATAATGATGTCATTTTTTTATAATGCCCAATCCTTTCTATAGAGTGCTCAAGGCAAATTTACAGTTTAACAGAAAGGTTTTTGCATGACTCTTAATTTGAACGTTCAACACACTTTTAGTGTCTTCAGGTACAAGTACATGCTAGTCATATATACATTTGTAGCAAGAATTAGCAAAACGCTATCCCCAGGTTTTTGTGGCGTTAAGCATTACGAGGGAAACAGCTCCCTACAAAATGGAATTAATTAAGAGCATTTTATTAAGAATTTCTCTTTTACTAGTAAAACAAGGCACATGTTTTAACCGTTTTATATATATATATATATATATATCCATTGTTGAATTGTGCATCATACATATAGTTTAATACGAATCCTTTAAAAAAGCGAGTTATTTGGGATGTTACCATTAAAATCTATGAGAGAGGAAGCACTTTACTTTATATTTCATGTGGTAAGATGTGGATAAATATTACTCTGTGATCTAATCAAAAGAGGAGTTGTCAATCTTGTAGATTAATGTGAAATTATATAAAATATGAGGGGTGGATGTAATGAATTCTGTAAAGATTTGTTGAGATCTCCTTATTCTGAACAGCAAAAGGGTAATTTGATCAGTATTTTGTTGCTACATACTTCAAACAAGAATCAATGTGCCTATAAATATCATTTAGACAAACAACAAGTTCTGAGCAATCAAGTTCTTGCGGACGGGCAGCTCAAAATTGTATAACTAAATGAAAAGTTGTGTTATCTTAACTTGTTCTGTGCCTGCAAGATTGTCAGCAATCGTTGTAACTGTCAAGGTGTTTATTTTGGGACCCTTGAGTTCTGTTTCAGGAAGAATTTATTGTGTTTTTTACAACTTATACTCTGTACAAACTATTCAACAAATACCCACATCTTATCAATGTGTACTGTAAAACATTGTTATAATCTTGAGTGGAATGCTCTGTTTTATATGGCACAGAATGTGGTTTTACAGTTTTGCCTTAAGAGAATTTCAGATTATCTTATTTCAAGATATTACATTCACTGTATTTTAATTCGTATAACCTCAATAGCTTAATCCGTACATGATATAAATGGGCGTTAAGAATGCAGTTGTCAAAGGATCAATGCTGGAACAATTTTTATACATTTTAATTTAAAAGTTATTTCTACCTTCTTGTTCTCACAGAAGCCGACGAAAATGATGAATCGTTTCATCCCAAGCCAATGGTTCCTTATAGCGCCCTCTTTATATTTAGCACCACCAACCCGTAAGTACCCTTTCAGAGCAAGAAAATATTGAAGCTATCTATGGTATAAGGTGTTTAAAAAACTGGACTCATGTCATATGATTGATGATAACTCAAAAGTTCTAACACCTGTCAAGTTTCTATTAAGTAAATTGAACTGAAAACTGGTTTTGATTCATTATCCATTGGCATTTCAAAACATTCCTCAAGATTTGATTTATTATATTTGAGTATTTATATGATAGACCTTATATCAATGTATTTATTGAAATATAATATATCAAGGATATTGCTCAGTCATTAATTGGATATAGCGCTATATAAATGTAAGACATATATTGTTATTTTGACAAATGATGATGATGATGATGATGATTATAGTTGTTTTGACCAAAGTATTATATGCAGCCTAATTATATACATTTATTGAGAGCTTCTTCATGGGTCCACTCATACAAAAAAAAATAAAAAAATCGAAATATGAGACCTACATTAACAGCTGCTCCTTTTGAGTAAGGCAATAGGGGCAATAATGGCTTACCATGTTTATATACAAGGCTTGCTGGTATGAAACCTGAAGTCGTTACGCTAGGTAAATGAAATCATAGTTGTATAATCATCGTTTTTTACATCTTCTCTTTCCTGTCAACAGTGTTCGCCGTTTCTGTCACTACATAGTCACATTACGCTACTTCGACACGATGATTATGATTGTGATTGCCCTGAGTAGTATCGCCTTAGCCGCAGAAGACCCTATAGATCCTGATAACGCCAGAAATAAAGTATGTACATTATCAGTAATAATAATTATACAGTCCACTCCTCCTATAATGAAATGTTACGAACCAAACCAATTACATTTTGATAACCCTTTCTCGATATACTGTATAAGCCAATATTTTCGTGTACAGAAATTTTGCGATTTTGGACGAGTTGGGGAAATTCGCGAGAGCAAAATTTTTGGGATTTTGTTGATGAATTCAATACTATGAATAGCCTTGTACTGAAGTGGAAATTTTCGCGATGACCGACTCGCAAAATTCGCGAAAATAAAGTCACCGCAAAAATAACCACTTATACTGTAAATAACACAGAGACACTTTTGCACATGTTTGTTATTGTGATCTGGAATAATTTCCTTGCTATATATATTATTATTAAATCTTGCATCCAAACTTGTTGTAATGGGAGTCGGCTGTTAATTATATATTTACGAACAAAGGGTGAAATTGAGAAGATGTTGATAACACAAATTGTAGCAGAGGATGAAACCGACAAGAAATATGTAATATGAAAAAATATTATGTTAATTATATATTACACCACTAGTGTTCTAGAATACTTGACTGCATCTTGACTGATTCATTTCTATATATTTCCCCTTCTCAGGTTCTAGAATACTTTGACTATATCTTCACGGGGATCTTCACCATTGAGATGGTACTGAAGATCATGGACATGGGTCTACTCCTTCATAAGGGTTCCTACATGAGAGACCTCTGGAACATTCTGGATGCCATTGTCGTTGTTTGTGCCTTATTTGCTTACGCCTACAGGGGGTGAGTTACAGATGGTTTATATCCATTTGGTCTAACAACAATTTGGTCTAATTTACAATTGGTCTAATACAGACTTGGCCTAATTCCCACTTGGTCTAATGACTACTTGGTTTAATTGCCAATTCGTCTATAGCCAAATGGTCTAATTGCATTTTTGTCTAATGCCCAAATTCATATTTGGTCTATTACCAGTTTGTTACTGGAATTGACCAAGTGGACATTAGACGAACAGGACATTAGAAGAAATAGGAATTGGACGAAATGGTAAGTAGGCGAAGTGGCTCTTAGACCAAGAGATAATTAGATGAACTGGTTATAAACAAAATGGACTTAGACCATGTGGGATGAGACCAAATGAACATTAGTCAAAGTGGTTTTAGACCAAGTGGCCATTACCTTCACATATAACATGTAACAAAATTAAACAGTTTTTCACAGATCAATTGAATTTATAACCCATTATTCATTTGTTTATACAGTCTACATTAATAACAATGGTACAAGTTGAGAAATATAATTTAGGTAAAAACTATGAAATCATCTGAAATGATGTGAATATGTAATATCATATTAAAATATTTGGGGGGGGGGGGGCTAAAAAACTTTATTTTGTGTAATTTGGTTTTTGTAAAGACAAAAGTTGTGCAAAATTTTGTCCAATGAGGAAAAATTGCAGTTACAAAACGCTTTGTTCCTAGCACTGCTGCACGTGGGCATCATGGCCTATTATATTTGAACCTACACAGTGCCATAGCCTCACACAGGTGCAGAATGATCTTTTCTTGATTGTAGTAAAACTAACCATATCTCAATATCTACACCACTGAAGTAGATGAAAATAAGTGCAGAATAAGGAATACCAAACATCACCAGGTTGTAATCAATCTTCCTGCTATAAAGAAAATATTTTTCCGCTTGTACCATTTTTAATAATAGAGACTTATAAAAGGAATTGGATCACAAAAACCTTTTCCATCAAATTGATTTATTAAATGCCACTAACAAAGATGAAAAGTAGTCATTGCTTTCATTAATTACAGGAACCTTATGATGATGATTTGAATCTTACTGATTGTTTTTATTTTATTTCCTTTTTCTCTGTGTGAAATCAATCGCCCTTGCATTAGGGATGAGACCGAAGGTGGTGCCAGGTAACTTGTGTGCCAAAAAAAAAACTGGAAAAAAAAAAACAAGTAGATTTTCTTAACATGTAGAATTCTTTCCTCTTGTTTGGGTGGTAATTTTTTTTTTTTTTTTTGTTCTGTATTTTTTAATCAAAATTTGTGAGTAGGGAACCTGGAAAGAGCCCCCTCTGTGTTTATAATCTAACCTCTGTCTGTGTTGTATTTGTAAAAGTATTTAATTTCTTAAATTCGATGGTTACAAAACATAGAAGAGAATGATATTACCATCAAGTACAAAAGCGGGAGATAACAATTGAGGAATTTCCTGATGATGTAAGGAGTGTATTTTTCAGTCATATTTGCCTAATTGGTGCTTCCAGTTAAGTCACTCATAACACGATCAGTATTCTCATGGAATATAGATGAAACTTGTCCTAGTGTATTTATTTCAACTTATTTGATGGAAAAAATTAGGAAAATCTGATGTGAGGAATTAAGTGTGCACCGACAATATTTATATAGGATTTTTGCAGTGTGGGTCTTGTTTCAAACATTTTGGTCACACTGTGTTCGTACGGTGATCATTTGAAGAAATGCAGTGTTTTTTTTAACACAGTGTGAATATTGCTAGTGTAGACAACTTAAAACCATGTGACAACAATTATTTACAGTGTGTATACAGTGTGTATGCAGAATTACATGCCAATACGGAGTATGTTTACCTTACAATGTGAACACACTCAGACACAGTGTGAACATGAAAAAAATATCACAGTTGCATGACAGAGATTACAGAAGATTGTGATACAAAATATGTATTCTTTTTAAAATTTAAATTACTATAGTTACACTGTTTGTTTTCCTAATTTTGTGACGTTGAGTGTGTGCACCAGAGTTTTTGGGTGGTTCTATAGCTCTTGACTGTTGTGTGTTTTTTTGTTGACATGCCAGTGTAAGAACTCATGTCATATGATGATTGATTGAAAAAATGTGATAATTTACATATGTGACCTGCTAGCTCCATTCCAATAACAAGTCGCTAGAATTTCTTTTGGGGTTTGTTTATTTCCTGAAACTAGATTTTTCCAAGCTTTGAATTGATGTCAAATGCTTGTAGTTTTCTTAAGTACCACAAAGTTCGATCAATTTGTTATGTAAGAGTATGAGCTATTAATGATATCCTATTTATTTATTTATTTTTTAATATGGTGGCTCTATTAAACATTCTTTTTACGTAAAAGCTGGACAACAAAAATACAAAGAATACAATCATTTGCAGATGATATACGATACTTGCTTCTCCTACCAGTTGATCTTTTCTCTTATTTTGCGACTCACAATTTATTGATGGTTTGAGCCATCAGGTCACATATTGTATATTTTTTTACTATTTTCTAGAGAAGAGAGAAATATCAATCAATATTGATGATGAGAATAAATTTGTCAGACACCTGTTGTGTAAATCCTAATCCTTGTGTGTTAACTGAGTTTAGAGTTAATATAACGAGTGCCAGTTTGACCCTAAAATTGTAATCAGAGACACGCATGTTCGTCGTCTCAAAGCTTGTTTTCCCTGTATTGTTCTCTCGTTTATATGAAATATGCTCTGGGGACTATTCCTCTGCAGCCAATATTTAATACTAATCTAATATCTAACTTCAGTTCTGGACCTTTGGCTGTGTACCTAACCCCTCCTCAAACCCTAAATCTTACATAAACCCCAGCCCTACATCTAAGACCAAATTATAAAGCCACTTGCACTATTCTCTTTTCTCCTGTATGCACTCATCTATGTTTGTTTGTTCTGAGACACCGTAGTTCATTATGAACTGTGATGTCTCTGTTTTCATATTCTTGTGTGTACTATTTAAGAGATCCACCTGCAAGCATGGATGTGGATACTTTAGAAAGGTAAAATGGTCTCTTTTTCATGTCATTGCTCAATGACAACATTGGTGCAGAAAGGACCTACTAATTCATTTAATGATAGCAATAGGCAGTTCTTGTACAGTGTGTTAAAAAAGGGAATTAGGACTGTTATTTTTTTTTCTAGTGAAAGAAAACAATTCATGATACATTGAATGCCTTATTTCAAAGTTAACCCTTTTCTTTATTTTGGCGGCTGATACTTTATGAAAGACCCGTGGAGAGATTAGCAAGAAGAGTCCAGAATTGAATTGTCAAAATCAAATTTGGGAGAACAGAGCAAAATGTTTTTCTCAATGCCAAATAGAATCTACTGCCTGCTACAGGTTAGCAACTTGTTGAGAAAAGTGTCCAATGAAAGCTAATAAAGAACATGAAAGAAATGATACTTGACCTATTCTTTTCTTATGCAAGCTTTTTAAACAAAATTTGATTAGGCTATTAACTCTGTGTGGTTTGTCTTCTTGTACCATGTAAGTTGCCTAAAGAAAAAGATAAAAACTTTTATTATATTGAAATATTTCTTGCATTTTTTACTTGCACTAGAATAATATGTGATTGTTATGGTTTCCCCTTTCAGAGGACACACTGTTTAAGGAAAATATCAGAATACCATTTGCGCTCTAAGGAGAAAGAGGTTGAAATTGAACTAAATGGACATAAAATGCAAGATATAAAAATGGCTTACAAAAAGCATAGAAATGATTAGAGATTACTCAATAATTAATTGATAGATAAGTTTTAGAATGCCATAAAACTGTTCTAAAGTTTTTGCTTTCTTTATGTAGTTTATGTGTTAAATGTGTCTGCAGATGTAAACATAGGAAATTACCAACACACAAAATAATAATTATAAACAAGGAATGTTATAAGATAATATTGGTTAACAAAATTTGCGATTATTCCCTTAAATGCAAGCTTTATACTTGTTTTGATCGGATACCAATTGAAAAGGGATTTCATAAAGTACACACTGAATCTTAACAGTTATGCTTGAGGGGCTTGGTGCTTTTATTACTGTAGCACTATGTGCAACAAGGCAGCTTTCGTTTTATAGCTATCTGCCAAATTGATGTAGACTGTCAAAAAAATATCAATTAACTAGATTATACAGATAATTAAAGAAGCTATCGGAAACTAAAACCAGAAGAGTGGTTACAGGTGGTGCTAAGTTAAAAGGATTAATGTATTCTATAGATGTCTCTCACCACAGACAATCATAGTAATAGTAAACATGAAGAAGTCCCAACATTTTTTTTACAAACATTTGACTAAACTAAAGAGACAAGTAGTCGTTTTCATTCTAACATTTTCACATGTAACTAACATATAGTATCAAACATAGTTACACATTGCTTCAATCACACAAAGTCTTTTTAATATGTTTGATATGTTGTTGATTATTTCTAAAGGGGGTATTTAATTGAGCAGAGGCGTCAGAAGCCTGCGCAGAAAGAAAGTATGGGGGAAGGGCAAGTCATTGTGTGTCAACACTGGTTTGCCCTCCCCCAATGCTTTAATATGTTATTCATAACAGGTAAATGCTTGGGGAAAATCACAAGTTTTGAGGGTTACGGTAGAGTTTGTCAGGGTTTTTGAAAAAAAGTTGAAGATGGTGAAAAGCAGTTTTTATTTGCAATAAAAGTCATAAACAGTTTTAAAATTCTTTGTGAATAATTATTTAAATATGAATAAAAACTGTTGTCACCTGTTTGCGACACTTCCAAAAATTTGTCAAGCTCTGACAAATCTGCCAAATATCACTAAATAAGGAAAATTATTTAGATGTATAGGACTTTTGTGCAGCTTCTGAGGATATTTCTTTTCAATAAAAAAAATAAATTAAATGATGGATCTCAAACAGTCTCATGAACATAGTTCTAAGAAATTTTCTTTATTTTGTAGTTTTACTGAATAAAAAATGCAGAGACTGTTGATTATTATTTCTCAGTCTTGTACAGTACTTACATGTAGATGGTGCTGAATTCACTTTGTATAATTATAACATGCCTTTCTATAACCAGATATGGAGCTATACTTTTTATATCCATGTCTCCTTATTAACTCTCATATAACCCCTTTTATGTATTCATATTCCAGTATAACAATAACACCGTTCAGCTGCATATATGTTTGTGTATTCTTACTAATAGTTCATACCCTATAATATTCTCATGTTAAACTTTTTGTCAAATATTGTTTTCTATATACTTCTTACACCCAGACCCTCAAATAGCCTCAATTTGTGTGAAATTTAGTAAAAGTTTGATAGTTACAATTTGCAATGTCTGTAGAATATCCAAATCTTAAATATAACATACTCTATAATTTAAGATAACTTAAGTATTTATGTACCTACTATCATTGGTGGAAAATGCACCACAAAGTATAACCATCTGTCTGAAATGCTAGGACTGAGGTAAAATTTGTCTTACTCTGCATGTGAATGTAAGAATTTTGTCCTAAATTTTACAATTAGCTATCATAAGTGGGTTTAAATAATAATGAGAAGAAAATGACAAAAGGAAAAATGATTCAAATATGGTCTTACATGTATATGCTGTGACCAGTGTTCGTGGATGGTATTGAGTAGGAACTGCTTAAAAGAGAACATTTCGAAAAGTGCATTTTAAATACCGGTAATTGTCAACATCTCCCGTCTTTCAAGAGAATACTCAAGGAATAAACATTAATAAATGAATTATCTAGTGCTTTAGTACCTTTATAAATATACTGTAGACTATTGAATGTTAATGTATTTTTGACTGATTGTCTTTTCCTTGTTTTTGTAGTGGTGGAACTGATAATTTGAATACCATCAAGTCTCTGAGGGTACTAAGAGTGTTACGACCGCTCAAAACCATCAAGAGAGTTCCAAAACTAAAGGTATGAAGCTGTCTGTGCGTTATGCTGCTGTCACAACTTCTTGTGGATATAAACCTATACCACATGGGCCAAACTCATTTGATCTACTAACTGGTCTGAGTTCTCCATGGTCTGATACATATTTGGTCTAATTCTCAATTGGTCTCTAATTGCCGATTCTTATAATAAACAAATTGTCTAATTGCATTTTAGTCAAACTTCTCTAATGAATATTTGGTCTATTACCAGTTTGTTACTGGAAGTGTACCGATTGACATCATATTACATGGACATTAGACGAATTAGACAAAATGGTAGATATGCCAAGAGGTAATTAACGGTAGACAAAACGGTTGTAGACAAAGTGGAATTAGACCATGTGGGATGAGACCAAATGGGCATTAGTAAAAGTGGTTCAAGACCAATAGAAATTTTACCCTGCTTGTGTACATTGTACCCCTCCACGCCATCTGGAGTGGCACTTGCAGGAAAATCTTTTGGCTGAAGCAGAGAGTTTTTTTTTTTTTAGGTACCTTACTCATGGGCAATGTAGCCACGTACACTTACTACTGCCTTGCCAAATGAAAGGTATCGCAGGCTTAGGGAAATACATGTACACTTGCAAAAACACAAACCATTGGTTGTGAGATTAATCAAATTGAATGTGAAAAAATGTGAAATTTTATTGTTGATTAATTGTTCTAAACGGTTTGCAGAGGATACACCATAAATCACAATGTGATGTGCACTTCACAAGTACTATTTTTTACTGTAACATTGATTTGATATGTTTCTTTGTCCAGGCCGTGTTTGACTGCGTCGTGAATTCCGTGAAGAATGTCACCAACATCGCCATCGTCTACCTCCTCTTCATGTTCATCTTCGCCGTCATCGGCGTCCAACTCTTCAAGGGAAAGTTCTTCTACTGTACCGACCTTTCCAAGGTCACGGAGGAGGAATGCCAGTGAGTTCTTAGCATTAACTAAATTACGTTTTGATCCTCAAATTGGCACCAATTGTATTTTTATTGCACTTCAAAAAACTTTAAAAGATAAATTTCATATTCAATTACACTTTGCTAATAAAATTATAAAATGCATCAAAAGATTTAGTAATTTGTGCATGAAAACAGTGTTATCCATTTTTTGTGTGTTGCCAATTTAGAGATTTCAGTGATTATTTTCATTGAAGGTATTCTAAGTCAAGACACTGGCAATTAAATAATATTCATCAGCGAGAAGTAGGTTTTCTGTATAGGAGAGGATCGTTACTATCTCTTCTTCCGATGGCGGATCCAAAGGTTGCATACCTGTTGCCCCTATTCTTTAGAAAACCACTCATTGGATGTATAAAATAATAGATTCAAATCAGAAAATATTCGGCTGCACCCCTGTTTTTCAAACTTTTGATCTGGGCCCCCACCCCATATTTTCAATGCTTGAATGCCAAAATGTTAATTATGGTGACTTAACTGGTGTGTTAGAACCAGCAAGTCATATTCATGCTTTCTACAGTCTGTGTAAAAAAAAATGTTAAATGAAAAAAATTATTTAGGTATGAAATCTTCTCAAATGATTTGTGAATGTGGTGCCAACTTAAAGCCAAAAGATTATTCTCACTGATGCACTTTGTTTTGTATAACTTGCTTTTGTAAAACAAAAGTTATGCTAAATTTTGTGCGGCGATGAGCTAATCAAAATGACACACATCTATTGTGTCGTTGCGCTGAATTAATGGCTATTATGTGCAAAACCTATAGAGAAGCATGCGCAAAGTACATTTTTTCTTGATCATAGAAAACTGGACATATCTCAAGCTCTAGAGCACCAAATGGGATGAAAAAAGTGCAGAAGAAAGCCTGATTTTTCTATTTTATGGAAATATCAAACACTTTTAGAATGTGATTAATTTTCATACTTTAAAAGTTTTCCAACTGTACCATTTTATTTGACACAGACTGTACATGACACATTCTAAAATATTCTGAACCTCTCTTTTTTCCTTTTAATCTACAGGGGAAGATATTTCTTGTATGAAGGAGACCAAATCAAAGAAAGCAATGATCGAGTGTGGGAGAAGTATGAATTCAACTATGACAACGTCGCCTTAGCCATACTCACTCTCTTCACTGTGTCAACAGGCGAGGGATGGCCAGAGTAAGTAGTATAGAGATATTGACTGCTTTGAGGGGCATGGCCGTTCCTAGACTGCTCAAGGAAAATTCCACATCTGCTATAACCCAAGACGGCAGGTCGCGGGTTATGGCAGATTCAGAAGTTCCCGATTAGTCTAGAAACGACCATGTCCCGAAATTAAAAGCAGTCAATATATTGTTTATATGCCGAAAAACAAGGGGATCTAAAAAAAACGTACATGGTCCAATTTAGACTAACTAACTAAATTGGCGACCAAATCGCGCTGCAAATTATGGTATCTGAAATCATCGCATCGCGCAAAGCAGCCTTATGCACGTAAACAAATGGGGATCGCACTATGCCCGTTGCTAAGGGGCATACAGGGTAAAAACGGGCATAAATCCAAGTACTATTGACCGATGAGATGTTTTGGGGGCATGGTTGAAGACATGACCAAGCTTTTGACCAATCAGAGGACAGGATTATTGAACATTCTTAAAGTGAGGTATATAATATAGTATAGTAAATGTTGTGATACAGTAAAATAATAGCAAAATTAGTCCATGAATATAGAGAGACCCTTTTTTTCTGTTCTTCGTTCCGTCTGGTCAGAATACCTATACTTTGTTTCTGTTTTTTCATTTATTATAATTCATTTTTCCTTACTAGAACGAGGTCGGTATTTTTATTAGATACATATACGACAGATATACCGATGCAAATTTCTTGATTAAGCAAGGCCTTGAATAAAAAACAAAGATCTTTTCAACAGGAAAAACCCTAATTTATTTGATTTGCTTTATAAAAAAAAGGGAAAAAAGAGAAGAGAAAGAAAAGAAAAGAAAAAAACCCCACAAATAATAAGGCGTAAATATTCATATAATGAATGAAAGCGCCGTAAAATATAAAAACAACAACAACAATCGAAGTGCATTGGAATAATGGTAAAAGATGTTCTGTATTGAAGTAAATAGAATTAAGGGTACAATAAAATAATGTTGAAATACCTTTCTTCTTCCCTTTCAGTGTTCTGAAGCATTCTATTGAAGCTACAGAAGAAGGCATGGGTCCCACTCCATACAACCGCATTGAGATGTCACTCTACTACGTGGTCTACTTCATTATCTTCCCTTTCTTCTTTCTCAACATCTTTGTTGCCTTGATCATTATCACCTTCCAGGAACAGGGCGATCAGGACTTCTTTGACGGCGAAATCGATAAGAACCAGGTGAGCTGGTTTATATCCACTTGGTCTAACAGCAGTTGGTCTAATTCTCCGTTTGTCTAATACCACATGGGCTAAACCCATTTTGTCTACGAACTAGTAATTTGGTGTAATGTACCCTTGGTCTTATAAAAACTTGGTTTAATGACCACCTGGCCTAATTACCATGCGTCTAATAGCCAAATGGTCTAATGACCACCTGGTCTAATTGCAAATGCGTCTAATAGCCAAATGGTCTAATTGCATTTTCGTCTAATGCCCAAATGAATATTTGGTCTATACCTGTTTGTTACTGGAATTGATCAAGTGGTGATAGGCCAAGTGGAAAATAGATGAATTGGACGTTAGAGGAAATGGGAATTGGAAGAAATAGAAAATAGGCAAAGTGGTAATAGGACCAAAAGGGGATTAGACGAATTGGTTATAGACAAAATAGTATTAGACCATGTGGGATGAGACCCATTAGTCAAAGTGGGTTAAGACCAAATGGCAATTTACCAGTGAGATTGCCTGTCGATCCCACCACTGCCACCATGTTGGGTGACATTTACTCCAACGAAAGTAGCCTTGGGCTCTATTTCATTTCTAAGGTGTAGGGTTTAAAGGAATTTAGTAACTTCCAAAAACAACAAGTGCAAAAGGGACTTAAATGAGTAAAATCCTATTGCTCTGACTGTAAAAAAATACTAAAGTTTCGCAGCAAAGTGTAGTCATTTACTCTCTTAAAACAGTGAAAACAAACAATATTCAAGGTCATGCACGATCAATTTACCACCACTCGTTACGAGCTTCAGTGGACAGGACGCCCAGCAGGGTGAGTGCAGGGACTGTACGTTATCAGCCGTGCTGGAAGAATACTGTTTGAAAAGCATCACCGTAACGGTTTTAAGAGTCTGGATATGAAATTGTAGATAATCTTGATAATTAAGAAAGCAATTGGCCATGCAATCATTGTATTTTATTATGGCGTTGGTCTTTAATAAATTATTTGTCCTATTGTATAAAGATACCTTTGATTACGAGATCCCGTTGGTTACGAGTCCACTCTTGAACTTTGACCTTCTCTCCACAGAAACAATGCATAGAATTCTGCATTACTGCCAAGCCTGTGGACAGATTCATGCCACAACACAAGAACTCTCTCCGTTTCAAGGTCTGGAAGTTAGTGGTGTCCTCAGCATTTGAGTATTTCATCATGACTCTTATCACATTAAACACCTTTACATTAATGGTCAAGGTAAGAGATCTTCTTTTCAAATAGAGTATTCATTTTTCCTTAAGTATCAAAAGTGTCCGATTGTAACCAATAATTCACAAAACACATTTCACAACCATTTTAATAGTTTATGAATTGCCTTTATTTAAATGTAGCATATTTTGGGCTTTATTACCAATTTTTTCAGGTAATATGACACATACTCTTTATTTATTGTTCATTTGAAAGATTTCCAATTTTCAAAATAATTAATTATGTTTAAATCTAAAGTCCGATGATAATCATTGAGTGAATTTAACTACTTAATTGTATTGAATCAGTATGTAATGTCAAAAAATATCCTTTCGTACTTGTATTTTCATAACTATGTATTTATATTGTGCTATAATTTTCTAATGTTTTTAAATTGCACAAATGTCACAATTCAGCTATTGGATGCAATGGTATTTTTTAATAAACCTTGAATTGAATTATAGACTTTCCAATAAATAGATTCAGGCCTACTCACCTGAAATCACACAGTCTGAGATGTTTCACCAAGATGCCCGAAATTTTTCATAAGTTTTGACTGTATTTCCTATAATCTAAATCAAATTTGAAATATTTTTTATATAGTGAAAGTGGTAATCTATATCTGCATATTTTCAACTTTAGCGAATGAAATTAAAAATAATTGGAGCATCCCATGCGGCTCTTCATACATGCATTTCACGTCCTTTGTAAATTTTTCGGGACTTAGGAATGGCTTGATGAAGGCCTATGTTTTCAGGAAATGATATTGTTAATGTTCATTAGGGGTATTAACTCTTTGCCTGCCAAGTTCGACTATAGTCACAATTGTACTTATTATCTATACAATCGTAATAATTCATTTTCTCTGTAATGGCTGGGCTAAAAGATCTGAAAATCACTGATAATGCTAGGACTGGGTCTGCGGCATAATTTCTTGTAGTTCATACTAAGCAAATATTATCATACTATTTTTAATAATTTTAGAGAAAAGTCTTCTTTTTTCTGCTTAAAATGAATGTGGCGTGCAAAGAGTTAATGGGTGCACATTACATGATGGCCAGTTCATTGTTAATCATGCTACCATTTTTAACTCAAATTAACCAAAATTTAGACTCATTTTTATATTCTTGACTTCAAATGTAAATCTGGCTATACTATGGATGATGAGATTTTTAAGTTCATAACATGTGTGTATAATTAATTTTTTTTTGCAGTATTATGGTCAACCTGAGCTATATTCTGCGATTCTCAAATACCTCAACATTGTGTTCACAGTTCTCTTCACGATAGAAGCCATCTTGAAACTTATCGCATTTGGAATAAGGGTAACGTATTTCATTCATAGATTATACAGTCCCTATCAAGTAAAATGGTATAAAAGGGGAAAGATTTTTAATAGTATGAAGATTAAGCACAGTCAGTTAGTGTTTGGTATTTCCATAAATCCGGGGAAAATAGACTTTCTTCTGCAATTTTTCTCAATTCATTTGGTCCTGTATATCTTGATATATGATTAGTTTTCTATAATCAAGTAAAATCCATTTTGCACATGCATTGCCTATGGCTTTGTGTAGGATTTGCCATGAACTCATTTCTCAGACCAAAGAACTTGTGTAATATCCATTCTCTCCTTATCTCATAAAATTTAATATAACTTTTGTTTTGCTAAAGCAATGATACAAATAAAGTATATCATAAATAAAAAATGGATTTGTCTTATTAAATGTCATGGTTAAATATAACAAATATATATATGTTTGGTGTTTCTTTCTCCTTGTCTCAGAGTGGAAATAATAAAAAAAAAAATGCTCATTTATCTGCTTAACTCAGTAACTTGATATATAAACCATAATAGCCAGATATCATAAATTAATAGTCTATAAATAAACCAAAAAAAATCAATTACATAAAGTAATCAATGACAAAATATTATGAGTAATGTTAAATAAATCATGTGTTGTGATAAGTATGTTAATTCTTTAATATACCTCATTGATAAATGCATTTATTGTTTAATATCAAACAAATAATTTATGAGTTGTGATTGCATTGGCCAGGAATATGGCTCAATGTTTAGATTATACACCATCTATTCAACGAGGCAATCTGCGTTTCCTTGAATAAACCAGTGGAAAATCTTACAATGAGTGCAATATTGCATGCCCCAAATGCATAAACAAAGGCATGAATTACTAGTTATGAGGATAAATACATTCATTCTTCAATGTACTTATTTGGATTAATGTTATTGTAATCATTACAATCCACTATTAAAGAGACTCAAATATTTTTTCCTATTGAGCATTCTATGATTAAGAGACTATATTACCTGTCATGTTGTCTCTTTCTATCTTACAGAATTACTTCAAAGAGGGTTGGAATATCTTTGATTTTATCACCGTCGTGGGCAGTTTGGCCGATGTGGTCATCTCAGAAGTTGGGGTAAGAATTCATCATCCTAATCCCATGCATTAGTCATTCAGTCTGTCTTCAGAAATTTAACATAGTCAGATAGGTGCCTGTATAGGAGCATACTAGTTCCGTCCAATCATTTCCATGATAAATCATAATGTCTTTCCAAATATTTCATAAACCTGTTACAATTTGTCAAAGAACAAGAAAAACTGTCTTTATTATTAACCCATTGACAACCATAACCAGGTGCTTCATGTATTAAACCCATGGGAATCACAGAATTTGGTAGTGAATATACAAATGATGCATATGTACGAGTGTGTCGGTAGGAATCGTATGCATTAGTTCACTATGGAATTGTTTCTTCTAAGCTGCGTTATTAATTATAAAACTTTTTATGCTGAAGAATGAAATTAAAATCTACATAACAACAATAAATCAAATCGTGGCATTCGTGTATGAGGCCGCATAGGGTTGTGTTTGGGAAAGAAGTATCTGCATTTATTGATAACTCATATCGTTCATGCATCTCAAAGAAATCAAAGCACAGCTCTCGACCAATCAGATTGCCAGGAATCTTTGACCTATTCTATAACAGGTTTTATAAGACAGGTCAATATTAAATATGGACGGATATAGTATGCTCCTATGCAGTCTCCTAAATCTTTTAAAATTCCTCCATTTCTACAATTCCAAGTAGTATAGATTTGTCCCCTCCATGGGTATTCATGGGTTGAACATCTTTTTCCTAGATTTACTTCATTACATGTCATCATGCCAATCAACCAGTAACTTACTTTCCCCTTCTTACATTGGAAAAGATTTATATTATCTATAGTATTTATATGTTGCTGGTGTAAGTGATTTCTTTAATATATATACTTATATATATATATATATATATATATATATATATATATGCACAGAGGTGCAATTTTTTTCTTTTGTCATCTATTCCGTTTTATTTCTATTTGTCATTATTTTTTAACCATATGATAAAACTAATCAAATTACTGCTTATTATATAACCCATAACCTGCTCTGATATATCAAAGAAACTGGAAATTTGATTGTATTCTAATTCTTTCCCTTATCATATTTAGCCAATATGATAAAACTAACCAATTGACCGCTTTTTTGTAACTCAAATAACCCTTTGCTGATATTACTAGATATACAGATAATTTAAAGAGAAGCAGCCCTATCTATGCCTTCATTAATATACCTAACATGCTCCTTTAACAAGAGCAAGTAGTATAAAATATGCTATTAATTAACCCACCACTATTGCTTTGTGTGACTGCACTCATGATATAGATAATAATACCAGTATATCCCCACTGAGGCTCTGGTTGATCAAGTGCTGCCACCTCTAGATACTATCCCCATTGTCCTATAGATTATAGAGAAAAGGTTTATGGCATAACTGCATCAATTTCCTTAAGAAGAGATTTGTAGGTTGCAGATCCCACAACATTCCCCCAAAAGGATTCCTAGAAAGAGGATTATTAGGTTGCCCACCCCACTACAGAATCCTCAAGGACTTTCAGTTACGCACTCCGCTACAGATTCCCCAAGAGGAATTTTTTGGTTGCATTCCCCACTGCAGATCATCAAGAAGGATTATTATATTAAGCACCTTGCTACAGATTCCACAAAAGGGATTTTTTTTTTTTTGGAGGGGAAGGGGTTGCATACCCTACTGCAGATTCCCCAAAAGGGATTTCTTTTTCTTTTTCATGGGGGGGGGGGGGTTTACAGACCTTACTGCAGTTCTCTTAAGGAGGGTCATTAATTATTTATTATTAATAATTAATAATTTATTAATTTCTCTTAAGAATGAAGTCTCTGCGGATTAGCTATAATATTTAAACAATCGAAATAGATTCCCAAGAACTGATCACACCAGTTAATGTTCAGAATAGAATAAATGGTGTAATAAGTAAATTGCATTGTGTATATATATATATATATATATATATATATGTATATACATACATATAAAAAAATGATTACAAAAGAGCCATGTGCTATGCAATCTTGCACCTCTCTTGTTGTGTTCGAATAGATTTTGCCTCCCAGATAATAGTTGTCCCTCTCACACACACTGCCCAGCATAGTGTCCCTTTGTATCTTCAGATCTGTGCCTTTTTTGTGGGTTTTATGTTTCCGTGAAAATATGTGAAACACTTGGGTTTAGTTAAAAAGTTGGGAAAAAGGTAGGTCAAGATTTAAGATCACTCCTGAGCCCTGTAAAGCAGGCACATTTTATACCCACAGAGCTGGTGACATTGTTCATGTGTCCATTGAACGTTGATATAAAACGTGTGTTTGACGTCGGTATATTTGGGTGTAATGTCATTATATATTTTGGTAATATTTTGGTAAATGTGTCCTCCAGTTGCCCCCGAGTACGTTGTGTATCTCTTATCCCTCGTAATCCCTGCCCAATTTCAGACTCTTTATCCAAACGATAAACTATGTGCCCCCTTCCTGAATATACCACTGACACGCGGCGTCTCAACCCCGCCCCCTCCCCCACCTCGCTGACTGCATGTTTATGTGATAATTTATTTTTTTTGTATTCCTTTTCACTTTTTTTTTTTTTATTTGTAGAAGGTAAGTAACCTGTAGGGAGAACCTGTACGTGTTCCATGGGATCCAACCTGCGAAACCTGATCTACCAGTCTCAGCCCCCTCCCTACCTTGACCCGTTGACCCTGACCTTTAACCCTTCACCCTCACTTCCTTTCCCTTTTAGTCACACTCCTAGAGGTGCTGGCATACTAACCAATCACTGCTATTTACTAACATTTATATTCTCAGTCTATTTATTAGGCCTAAAGATAACACACAACAACTTATAGTTTCAACTTAATATCATACATATATTTCATTTTTTAGTTGAATATTTCTTAAGAAGGATTATTTTACTGTAGTTTCCAGTGTGTTATTTTTAAGCCATTTATCACATGAATTTAAATGAGCATTGCAGTATGTGTATTAAAATACTGTTTGTTTACTGGCATATGTGTTGGAAATATCACAACTGTGAGTTCATTGTCTATTCAAAACTACAGACAGGGTAACTGATTAAAAATGTAATTACAGTATTGAACATTACTTTAAATGTACTTCAGTTCATGTTATTAAGTATATGTATTGATTTTTTCATGTAAAAATGCCTGTAGAATATAAATGTTTTACAATAAAACATGACAAATTTTGTCGAAAACAGAATCATATTGGCCCGAGTCTTTAGACGAGGGCAATATGGTTCTTTTAAGGGCAATATATTTGATGATCCCCGAAAGAAAAGCTAGTCAATATTTTTATTATAATCCAAATCAGATATCTAGAGCAAAATCATGAAAATTTAGATATCTTACCCTTTAAGAATAGGGTTCTACTTTGTCGTGTTTTTATCAATCAGGAGGTCTGAGCTTTTCCATTGTGATGTAATGATGAAGTCATGATCTTATATTCATTAACAGTTATGACGTAAATTGTTGCTGCGCGAAGCAATTTGACGCGCATCTCCTTTTATGCGTCCTCTGATGCCCGGATGTGAGACCAGGAAAAAATACAAAGGTGTATTTTGCGTCGTCTCAGCATGCAGAGTGGGTACACGCATAGAGACCGAGGAAAATAGAAATAATAATCTATCCCTTTCCGATATTCATGAAATCTAGGGCAATACGGTTTTGTAAATGAGGAGCTCAGATGTCTGATATGGGCAATAATTGATATTAATATAATATGGACTAGCCTTGAGGGAGACACGACATTTATGGCCCTGAGTAGAATCGTATTGCCCCGAGTCGAAGACGAGGGCAAATACGATTCTACTCAGGGCCATAAATGTTGTGTCTCCCGAAGTAGATAGTCCATATTATTATTATTAACCAAATCAGACATCTAGAGCGAACACGAATTTCATGAAATACAAGGGTAAACTTACCAGCATTTCTTGTTTTTACACGCAAAATCCCATAGACATTTGACCGAAGGTGATAAAGTAAAGGGCTGCTTTAAATACCGTGTTGGCATTAGTGAATTCTACATCTTTTGTGATATCGATTATATCTTTATAAATGGATTTCATATACCTGTTCAATCCAGCTCGGATGCTGTTCAGAGTTGTTGTTTTGTAGTGAGTTCCATGCCATCGGTTTGCCGTACCTCGACGTAGAACTTCGCAAGAACAGAGGCAAGGTTTTTTTTGTCCACAGTTTCCAGATCAAGCTGAAGGTTTTTCTCCGCAATATACTCCTTCAGAATATTGGCTGCTTGTTTAGTTGCCCTCTTAGTATTTGGTGCATTCCTATCTTGCAAAATTCCATCGAATTCATTGTCATCAAACGAAGCAAACCTCGTCTTCGAACTGTGCGTGCCATGTTTTGTTACAATCAGATGTCAAAGTTCACAAAATTCCCAGGCCGGCCAGACACGTCGCGAGCCGAATGCACACAAAACTTCAAAACTTCAATACCGGTCGTCTGCGCTGAATTCATGCACAAAACCAATTGCAAAAGTTGCTTGCGATCGCGAGTAATTGCCGCCTCATTTTCGGATGTGAGTTTATGGAACGCTGTTTTTACACGCAAGTCCCATAGACATTTGACCGAGGGTGATAAAGTAATTTATGGACCGCTCTCTCTTTTGCGGGGCGATAAAGTGTAGAAATCACATTGCTCAGAGGTCTGATACGGTTAATAATATTGAATCTCACTACATGTTAAACTATACCGAGCTTTAACCCTATTCTGACTGGGCTTTTCAAGAGGAGATTTTGACTGGGGGGGTCAATTTGACCCCCCCTTGAGATCTCGGCCGCGGACGGTCCGATCGCCGCGAAATTTGCATGAACGTTGCTGCACATGTAAAGGGTATCGCTGATATATTTCTTTTGAAAAAAAAATTCACATATTTAATTTATGCTAATTTATGCATACTCATGTATGCAAATTAGATGCTTTTTTATTAAAATCGTTAATATTTCATTAGTAAACATAGTTATGAAGCTCAAATTTTTTCTAAAAGTTGCTGAGTAGCAAAGTCAACAGTATTGAATTGACAAATTCAGAAATTTCAAATTAATTCTTTTTTATTTCTATTGTTTTGTGAATTTCTTATGTTTTCTATTGTTTTTATTTCTTATGTATTTCTTTGTTTTTGTACTTTTTTATGCTTGAGAAATGTTTCTTGATCAATATAAAGACAAATTTTATCAATCAAAAGGCTCAGAAGGCACAGTTATCAGTGTTATAAAGGAATGTAGGAAAAGCAGTATTTTGTACACAAACACATGCAAAATGACGATTTTCGTTCAATTTTGGCCTAACATGGGATTACTTAATGTTGCGTAATGCGACAACGGGGTGTTCGATTTTTTTCTCGAACTTGGTGTCAAAAGTTGCGGGACACTTGAAAGAAAAAGTCATATTAGAGCGCCAGGTCGGGACTTGCAGCGGTTGCGCGGCAGTCACGGATTTCGTACAGGGGGGGGGGGGGGTCAAATTGACCCCCCCCCCCCAGTCAGAATAGGGTTAACCCATTGAGGACTGAGCCCGAATATATTGGGGCTAAGGTCTATGGGAAATGTGTGTTGTAGCAAAATAAGCTTGTCTCCAACAGGTTAACTTTAAGAGAAGTACAGTATGATATGCAGTTACAATTGTGATATCCAAGTAGTTTCAAAATTAATGTTAACACCGATGATGATAATTTTAAACCATTGTTTATCAAAGTTTGTGATTGTTGAAAAGTATTCAAGGTCATTGTTAAAAAGTAAACCCTACATTTGTAAAATAAATAATCAGTAGCCTGATCAAGGAATGGTAAAATTTTATGATTCGATTACTCTGAAAATTTTGTCTTGAGGCTACTCAATTTTGTTTTTAATTAAAAAATTCAATCAAAATGGCAAGGCAGTAGACATCCACAATCTCAATAAGATTACAGTCATGAATGTAACAATTTGGTCAAATAAGTTTGCAACCAAATTATGTACCGTTATAGAGAGGTGATGGGGTCAATGTAAAGAAAAGCTGAATACAAAACCCTATGTGATTATCATGCAGTGTGACTCTCAGGTACTACGTTAAATGACACATTGAGATTGTTTGAACATAATTGAAAGATGGATTTATGCTCATAGAGTGATGGAAAAGAGAATCTATTCCGGAGAACCTGGTGAAGTTGGTATGCCAGCACCTTATCTCCGAAACCCCTCTTCCCCTCTCTTTGGTACCCCTCTCATGCCCCATAGACCCCAGCCCCTCTCCTGCATACCCCTTCTCTGCCCAAGAGCCTCTCTTTGGTACCTCTACAATGCCAGATTGACCCATGCTCCAACTGATCCTGCGTCCCCTCTCCTTGATATCCCTACATGCCCTGTCTCCCTCACCTCAAGATGGCACCCGGTACGGTACACCCCCCCCCCCCCGAACCTAGCTACCTCTCTGTAGTACCCCTGCTCCGCCCCACCAATCTCCTTCGTTCATCCACCACGCCAAAGTCCCTCCTCTTTTCCTGGTACCTTTACCATTCCCAATCGCCCCCTTCCATTCACCTTTGTACTAGTACCATGCCCCTGCCCGTTCCTATGGTATGCCTACCACCCCCAATCACCACACCCGATCACCACCTGCCCCTGTCCTGTGGTAAGCCTCACAATCCCCAATCACCCCGTCCCTATCCTGTGGTAAGCCTACCGACCCAATCACCCACCCCAATCACCCCATCTCCCTATTCTTGGTGCCTGCCACGCCCTTCTCCTTTCTTTGGTGTACCTACCATGCCCCATCGTCGTCCCCCCCCCCCACTCCAATATAGCTTCCAATCTTCCAACCACCAATCGAAACCGTCAATCTCCACTGCTCTAGGCTTCGGCAGACCACGCCTTACCAACCAGTTACGTAATCAGCATTCACCTTGGTGATGAGTTCTCTATCATTCTGTTTCTTTATTTTTTTCTTCTTTTTTTTTACCCCATTCAATTCGTTTAGCTACATATACCTCTAAAAACGCAAAGTTGTCATTTCTTATCAAGTTTAAAACTACAATTCGGCAAATCAGTAGAATTTCTCTCTTATTTAGGATTCCTATATAAAAATACAAAAAATATTTATGAAAAGAGAAGCTCCAAACGTGCCTTCTGTACCTTTTTAGTAATTTTTTAATGCTGAAAAGTTGAAAGACTGGAATGTATTATGTATAAGTAAATTTTGGTTTAAAATTGGAAAAGAATATATTTTTCATGTTGTCAGGAAGTTTATATAAGCCTACATTAATTTAATGATCTAATTAGTTGCGAAATTGTTAAAATTAAGGGGAAACAATATTAACTACATATGAGAAAGATTATTAAAAGAAAAAGCTCTTATTGGATCAATAAACTTAACTACTTTTTTTAAATTGTGGGGCTATTAGAAATGTACCAGTTTTAGTGATATACTTTGTATTAAGTGGTAACAAATAGATTCCGAAAGGGATCATTTGCATGCTTCTCTAATTTGCTGTTATTAGTCTATACACAATGATCTATGCTTTTAGAAATTCAGTCATCTTTTAGGTCATATTTCTTTGAATTATTTTCAAAAGTACACACAATTTTTGGTATTTTCTTTATTTAAAAGCAAGCCTGCACCATCCATAACTCTTCTTGTCTGAGTAGTGTCTGCCTCATGCTTCAAACCCACTCACTCCCCTGCATGTAAACTATACACCACCCTCTCATTCACGTACCGCTTGTTATCTCAGCCATATTACGTTGTTATCCTTTCACACTGTTGATAATTGATGTCTTTCCACAGGGAGCCTTGATTACAGGCAGCTGCTTCATGTTCTTATGTTGCTCCTTTTATTTCTGTTTTGGTCTATTCCAGGGTAACAGACGTGATATTGAGAGATTTTGGTCATTAAAAACATTTTGAAACAAAATAGTATTTGCAAAACATATTTTTGTTCAGTGAATTAAGCACATTTATCTATAATGATGAATTTTGTGACTATAATAAACACGACACAAAATATCATTTTATGTCCGCCACATTGTCAATTCTCTACATAGCTATTCAATAAACAATGTGAAGTTTGCTGAGGATGTCACCAAAAGATGTTTGTGCCTAACTGAATAAAACATATTCATGAACTAATAATTTTATTTAAGATGTTTCAAGAATATAACATCCCTGGTTGTCCTTTACCCTGCATTGACCGTTTGCTTGTTGCTATGAATACCTTTTTTATATTCAGTCTGGATACCCATATGTCACTCATCTGTGTACTTTGTTCTATGTATGCATGAGTTTAATAAGATTAATGGACGACTGATACACATTACAGACGGGACCTCAAGGGATAAATGAGATTAATACTCATTTTCTTTACCCTATAACAGTACATTGTAGCCTTTGAGCAATGATTTTTGCATCATCTAAATCTAGAGTGTTATTTATGACCTCGAGATTGAGCGGGAACAAAACATCTGAAAACATTCAATTTATTTCTGTTCCAGTATGTCTAGTTGGATTGCTGATGAAGATGAATATTTTAACAAAGTGATAATAAAATAGGCACCTTAAAAATGGCATTAAAGTTCATTATTTCCATGTACAAATTGGCAAATATTTGGAGAAGTATTTAATTTACTTTCAGATATTAAGTTCAATAAATTGATGTTACAATCATTTGTCAGTGACAGTAAATTATTACTTCACAAATAGAGTTCAAGTACTATGGGAAACTGCAGTTTATCTCAAAATAATGGTCGCACCATTTCATGACTGAATGAGTTCAGTGCATGCAACTATCCATTAACTTTTTCTCACAAAATATTTCCTTCTAGGCTTCTGGCTCTGTACAAAGATATTCAATTAAAAGTTGTTTTAAACTGCTTGCACTCATGTTTAAAGAGATAGTCAGTTTGACAAATGTGATGTTTTCATTATGATTATGCCAAATACTGACTTTTGTCTCGAGTTTATTTTGCAGGTTTTGCTACTATTTCATTTAAATGTTATTGTTGAATGTTATTCTTGATTTTCTTTTCAGTTGGCCAAAAGTGCACATGTCTTTCTTAAGTGTACTGCATGAAAGCTTGTTCATCAGATGCTTCATTATTCTTTTACAACAATAGTGGGGTCCCCCAAGGATCTATTATTGGACCAACACTCAAGTTTAATAAAGAAACAACAGATTCAAACCAATTGCTACATTCAACAGATCTTAATGTCTTTTGAAATTGTACATGAGAATATTTTTTGATAATAGTTCTCCTGTGAATATTGCTGAGCAGTCCTCTTGAAATATAAAAGGTCCGTCTTAAGACCACCCCATGGTGATACTGTTAAACTCATCATTTTTTAAAAAGTTATCATTGTCAGCCTAAGAATTCATGATAAAATGGATCTAGAGCTATGTTTTACAAAAGGATAAACATAATTGTGATCATAATCATAATATACAAGTAACTCATTCAAATCTTATATAATTTCAAGAAGGAAGTGAAAAGTCTTTGGGAAGTTTTTAAGTTAAATTTGCACCCAAGGCTTCTACATATTCATTCCTGCATTGCTTTTTGGAAAGTTTTCAATGTGTCATTTTGCGTGCACACTGTATCATATTTCAACTTTTCTCCCTTTAATGTTCTTCTGGTAATCTGGCATGGGCTCCAGCGATATGATGCTCCTGACTTTGTTTCATAAAGATTTATGACAGTTCAGGTTACGATTCAATTTTGGTATTAGTATTGTGCTTAACCCTAACCTTATAACCGGGGTAAATAAATTTAGATATTGTTTGGAACTGACGATGGAGCCATTGTCATGAGAGCTTTTGTTAGACAACCATTATTTTGGCTTGTTCATGTGAATTTGACTTGACCTTCTAGTTGTCTGTCAGTGGCTCTTGCTATGTATGCTGGTTGTCATGGTTATTGCACGTTATTAGTATTATTTTCTTTTCTTTTGTTGCTACGATTCTCTTCCTTCTTGTGTTTTGTCGGCAGGACGGTTTCATCAACCTGAGCGTGTTGAGATTGTTTCGGGCAGCCAGGTTAATCAAACTTTTAAGACAAGGTTCCTCAATTCGCATTCTACTTTGGACTTTCATTCAGTCCTTCAAGGTAAGTCAGCATCAACCATCCCCAAAATCTATGTGTGGGACTACTTGCTCTCTCTCTCTCTCTCTCTTTCTTTCTCTCTCTCCTCTCTAATTCTTGTTTTTTGTTTTGCTCTTTTTACTTACTCTTGCCACATATTTCTTTCTTGTTCTCTTTCTCTCTATATCTACATCAATTCTACTTTCATTTCTAACTTGCAAGTATAAAGTAATCGATACTCATGTTTCTTTGTGTAGGTAACTGTATAATTATATTACTAAATGTTCAATGTTTACACTTTTCATATAAAACATAAACATACATGTAGCAACCTCTCTTATCATTTTACTCTCAATATAACTTTGATTGATTTCAATTTAATTAATAATAATACATGGGATTTTTATATCGCCGTTTTCCATTTGAATAAAATGCTCAAGGCGCTTTTATAAAGTAATACAAAGAATAGTACACAAAGATGAATGTCTGTCTTCAAGAATAAACACAATTGAACAAATAAGACTTATGATTTGTCTTGAACGTTTCCAATGAAGAGGAATCTTTCAGCTCCTGTGGAAGAGTATTCCACAGGGCTGGACCGGCATGAGCAAAAGCTCGCTCCCCCAGGACTTTTTTTGACAAGGGAATTTGCAAAAGACCAGAGGAAGACGATCGTAAGGTTTGTGTGGGTTGGTATTTAATTAATAAAGATCTATTGTACTCGGGGGCTATTTCATTGATGATATGGTAGACCAAAAGCAGTATTTTGAAATTGATACGTTGCATTATTTTGTAATTGTAATATGATAATTGAGCTCTTCTTATCTCTCTCTGTCTGATCTCCTCTAGGCCCTACCATGGGTCTGTCTACTGATTTGGATGTTATTCTTCATCTATGCAATCATTGGAATGCAGGTAAGAACAAATATATATCTCCCACCTGTCGCCCCCCCCCCCCCCCCCCATTTACATGAAAAAAGCTTGACTTAAACCTTATTTAATGGTTATCTTAGTATTTATATCAAGAGGTACATGTATGTCCTCAATCTGATTACTAGGGAAGTCAACTCTGCTCACTTGCATTTTCCCCACAAAATATTATTTTAGCTTGAACAGGTTAAATGGTCCAATATCACACATCTGGTCCTTGTTAATTAGACACCCCAATAAAAGACCTTTCCTCTTCTGAATAAAAGATGCTCGACAGGCCGATACAAAGAAGTTTTAAAGGGACACCCAACCCAACACAAGGAGAGAAGCTATCTTATAGGAAATTGAAAATTGAGAAGAGCAATTTTTTTTTAATTCATTAATTTTGGTTATAGAATAAGAGAGTTTTGGAAGTTTGCAAAGTCTCATTTGGCCTATGCTATATTTTGATGTGCAAATCAACTTTTTGCAGAGCTCTAAGGAAATATCAAAACTATTGTATTTCATCTTCTTAAAGATTATCCCCACAGAATTTTCTTCAGAAATTCCTTCATCTGCCTTTCTTTTTTCTCCAGAGAGACGAGATCGTATATAATATGCACAAAAAGAATGTATATATTTTGTTTGTATTATGAATATTTCCATAACCACGCCATTGATCAATCAACAGATTTTTGGTAACATAGCACCTATCGATGGACTGCAAATTAATCGACATAACAACTTTGGCCAATTCTTCATGTCGTTACTGTTGCTGTTCAGGTAGGCGTACTGGGGGATTCCCCCCTTGTATGATGTCATCGTGGTGGTGGGGAAATTCCCTTTGCTGAGCATGGCCTTCGTTACAGCATCCCATTAATCATTATTTTCATTATTTTATTTAAGTGATTTCTTTACTCCCTCCACACCTAAATAAAATGTCTGCTTTATGTTGGCATGGCATGAAGAGTGCCCCAATTCCCCAAACTTCGGTTATAATCTGAAAGATCTTTGAAAACAGAATATCATGGAAATATGAAATTGTTATATAAAAAGAAAATATAACCATTGCGATCATTTATATACAAATATATTTGTTTAATGAATTAAAATCTGTACCTGTATTTTAGATACATGTACGATGGAAATTTGTTGTAAAATGTTGTGAAATAGAGATTTTTTTTTTTTTTTCAAAATCATGAATTTTCTTTGTATTACCTCTTTTGCTTCTTATATTTGCCCTTTTCAAAATACTATGAGGTGAATGCATTTCCATATTCTGTCTGAAAGATCTTCCGGTTTATTCTGAATTGTGTCATATTTTCCCTAAGTTCAGATATCAAAGGTGCTATGACTCAAAATCAATTTTATTTTACATAAATTGCATGGTTTGCCGCCTTGGATCCTTTATTGCATGTGGTCCATTATATTATTTTTTTTTCCCCTCTGCATTTGTGCTGCACCTTCTGTCTTTCTGGAGAAGAATAAAAATGCCAATTACAAGCTGTTGCCAATTTGAGTCATGGTACAGATATCTGACTTAATGAATAGATTTAAAAAAAAGAGTCCACCCTTAAATTAAGTTTTTGTTTTGTAAAAAGCACAAGAATTAGAGAAAAGGATTTTTAAAGCTTGTGGGAGATCACACAGTACTAATAAAGTTATGAATATATTCATATGGCAAAAATTGATAAAAAATTAGATTGCTTTTTAAAATTGGCAATGTAGTCAAAAAGATGAGATTTCATAACAGCAATACTTAACATTTTGCTACAATGTATGTGGTTTTATGATAAGCTTTCATATCATTTTTTTTTTTTTGAGAAACTGTTTTTACTAGTTTATAAGTTTTTAATAAAACAATCTTGATTTTTGGGTGGACTTTTCTTTTAAACTCTAGTCGTGCCTCCACTCTAGCTGAGCTCCTAAGTTAATGTGATCAGACAGGTAGTTCTTCCTGGTTTTTAGGAGATCTATTTCGTACGATCACGTCTGTTTGGAGTTAATTCAGCTGGGATTGAAAATTCCTTGCATGCATCATCTTGTTATCATTTTAAATCATTTGGGTTTGTTTTTGTTTTCTTTTTCTTTGACCTCATCTTACCCTACATGCATTCAATCCTGGGCTTATATTAGATCTTCGGCCCAATTGCCATTAGCCCCGATTCCTCTATAACCCAATACAACAATTTCCACGTCTTCTTCTATGCCTTATTGCTATTATTCAGGTAAAAATTTGCCAGATCAGTTGCTGTGTTTGTGCTTTTTTGAGCCCAGGTTTCTTTTGTAAAATTTGCAATCAAATGTAACTTTTGAACGCAGATATTGAAAGGCTGGTTCTGATTGACTGGCTGCCAAGGAATTGCGTTCAGTTGCAATATCATATACAAGAAACCTCTGGCTTTTTATGAGCCCAGGTTTCTCTTGTAGAATTTGTGATCAATTGCAACATTTGAACGCAGAATAGCCGATTCTGATTGGCTGACAGTCAAATATTTGCATTCAATTGTAATTTCTTATACAAGAAACCCCTGGGCAGTAACCCAGTCTAACTCACTTCTTTCCCCTGAGTGTTCATGTTTGCTTAGCACAAGGATCAGAATACCCTGCATAAGGTCACAAGGTCAGAGGTCATTACATAATAATTTGAAAGCTTTTTTATGCTTAGAAATCATCATTTCAATGTAGAAGAAGGCAGGATTTCAGTGGCATTTCCATAAACCATGCCAATTTTGTTTATTGAATATGAGATCCCAGTGAGGGTATAAATCACACATTTTTACAAATTTCATATTTTAGTTTGGCACAAGCTATCTAAATTAAACATAGTCAATTTGTTAAATGATACCGATTGTGTATCAATAGGTTTATTTTTTAAAAAGCCACCTTATCAAAATGAACTTATACTTTTCACTTTATAACAAAGGGAGGTCTGTTGGGTTCGAATCCCGATGGAATCCCATTTTCTTTGCTCATTTTTTAAATACAATTTTCCTTAAATAAACTTCAATCATGCTTGTCTTTTTTTTTCTTCAAATAAATGTAGTTGGTAAAGCTTGTTTTTTAGAGAGCTAAATTCATTTTGAATTTTTCATTTTTGTTTCTTTGTTTAAAAGAAATATTACCACCTATTGAGAAAAAGGATTTTTACCTGTATGAATTAAGATTTTAAAATAGTTTTCATTTAATGAATAACTATTCTCTTTGCTTTTCAAAATAATTTTCAATCTTAAGTTACACCTAGTTTGTTAAGAATGTCTAAATGAATAATTACGAGGTTGGTATTACTACATGTACATGTGAGTAATTAATAAAATTCAAAACCTCTGTGTAAGAGACTATAGTGTTAAATTCATATTAGTACCGATGTGTTGGCTCAGTGGTTAGAGCGTCCGCCTCATAATCGGGAGGTCATGGGTTCGAGCCCCGGCCACGTCATACCAAAAGACGTTAAAAAAGACGTTAAAAAAAAACAAGAAGGGGATAGAGCAATGTCCTTCTGGCGCTGCTCAGCGGCTGCCGGGCCCACGAGAAAAGGGGCAAAATAAATATCCGTTTCGTACAATAACATTTGGAGCATTTTTTTTTCAAATTTCATTTTCATATTTTTTTGAACAGTACAAAATAAAAGTTAGATAAATGTTGACCAATATGGATTTATTTCACAAAAAGGTTTTCTGATCCTAAGTAGCACATGTGTATGTAAATGCAAGCTTTGCTCTTAACAATAACGTATCTGCATGTCAGTGTATTAACTTGTCTCTGTGTGATTGTGTATATGGTTGGTAAGAAAAAAAAACACTGAAAGAGTGATGCATTAGATGCATTTATTTACCTATACAGCATATTAAAAAAAGTTCCAATCTTGTATACTTTGGCGATTTATATGTAACATATAATTAAAGTAGAACTCTACACCTTTACAATGGTACCTTTCTTGTATTGTAACTGAGTAAATTGCAAGTTAAGCTGACCGGTACAAAATCCATATTTTGCAAATCTTGAGAAAATGAGTGAATACTGTCACAGGTGTCACGCATTTGATTATCGCACACAAACTAATTCTATGATGTGTGGCAGCAGTGAAAGGATTCCCTCAGTCTTGTATAATTTTCTAAAAACTTGCAAATACTGGATTTTTTTACCTGTTACCTTCATTTGTAATTCCCTTGCTTATGTATGACATATGTAATGCAAGAAAGGTACTATTGCGAAGGTGAAAAGTTGTTATTTAATCATATGTTATATATAATTTCTAAAATAAATGACTTTGGAATATGATCCCTCTCAATTTGGATTACCTGTACCTTTTGCCAATATGCACTGTATAACTAATAGGAATACGAATTGATTTGTACAACTATCCAATGACTTTAATATGTAGTCTACCTAATTAGATTGCATATAACTATAATACAGCACTGTCATTTTTTTTCATTTTTTTTGCCGTTTTTACAACTACTCATACTTATGCGTGTAGTTATTACTTCTAATTAAAGTGTGAAAGAACAGTTGTATTTGTTTTGTGACTGTGTACATTATATATTTTCAAATTGAAAGTTTTGTATTTTTTGTTTGTAGATTTGTAGGGAGAGATGTAAGATGAAGTAACATCAGCTTGATTCAGACTTGAAATTCTTTTTCTGATATTATGAAACAAAACAAAAAAGAACTGAACAAAATTTATTTAAATTTTAATAAATCTGTATTGTTTAATTCATGGTTGAACTCTCAACTAAAAAAAAATGTTTAGAGTTAATTGAGATTAACTTTCTAAAAAAATCAAACGTTGAAAATCTTAACTCCTGAAAAATACATGTAGTAAGGATGACTTTGTGGGTTTTTTCAGTCATTATGTTATTATATTTGAGGGTAAGAAAAAGATTAGATAACTTGGAAGATTGTTTAATTTCGCAATTCGATTGTTGAATATGTTGAATGTTATGAAACTTGTTCTGTCCATTTGATGTAGTTTGAATGACAACACTTTATCCTTTTTCTATCTCTTAATGTGTACCCTACATGTATCTTGAGAGTTCTATCTCCTTCATTGTAGTTTTCTTGCTCTGTTATATGTTCATTTTTTCCTTCACTGGCTTTATTTAGGACCAAATAAATCTGTTTATTACATACATGTACTTTATATATCTGTCTCTTACCACTTAACTCATATCATCATTTATTTCTCATCTTCATAAAGGGTTTTACTAACTCCATTGCGTTTTATCTTAGATTAGCTCATGACCTCGTTATGAATTCAAGTTCTTGTTTATATGCGTCTAAAAGGCGTATATGAAAATATATATATGTTTGTGTGTATGGTGTTCACATATTGTAGTGAATAATCTGTCCCTACAGTTTTGGCTTTACAAAAGGCAATCATATCAGATATCTTACTGCAAGAAAGTAGTGTGAGAACATGATTGGAATACACAAGTCATGACTGTTGAAAATCTTTAAAAATATATAAAAATACTATGAAGATATATCGTCAGCTGAGAACCAGAAGGGCGCTATTACAGATCAAAGATGATCCGTTGAGAACCAGAAGGGCGCTAATGCCGTTGACTTTGTAGAGCAATAACGCCCTTCTCGTTCTCAACGGAACATCTTTAAGATGCATTAACGCCCTTCTGGCTCTCAACAGACGATATGTGATATTTGTCTGTTGATCTTAAATTTCATGAAGAGGTATATTTTACAATGAGATCATGCAGATTGGTAGGGTATACCTTGAAAAATTAATTTGCAGGAAGAAGAATTGGATATATTCTAAAAGTAGCAATAGTGCGCTCCCACACATTTTTACGTCTCCTCTGTTGCTAAGGGTACTTCCATTTTGCAAAATACTGTCTTCTCTTTCTAGCTTATTATAATATAAATTTAGATCATTCCAATATGTAAAGTCTTTAACATAAACTTCATGTTTTGTGACAAATATCTATAGCTGACATGAGTGTCTGTCACAATTAGCTATTTTTCATTAATATATTTGTTCTAATAATAATAATAGTTACATTTATATAGCACTTAATACATATATCCACATTGGTGTTTCTAAGCGCTTATAGTGTTAACTAACTAATGTGAATATAAATTTGATTACTTCTGCTCATTCATTTTTGTTCATGGTCTGAAAGATCAAATAGATAGATGCAAATATAGATAGATAGATGCAAATATAGATAGATAGATATTCAAGAAGATCTTCTACTATCAGGTTTTACTTAATTTCTTAATGGGGAACACAAATGATTTTTATATGACTTTTGTAATCATTTTGTAATTTTCATTCACACAGTGTCACAAAATATGAATTCGTATGAATCAATTATGGTAATTAATAACAATAATAATGCATAATGAAGTCGTAATGGTAATTAAAACACATACTCATGATAATTATAATAAAGATAATGATACGTAGTATATAATTATAATGATATCGATAAAGATCATATTGAATATTTTTTTGAAGCATCATTATTCTCAGGAATTATTATTTAAGGAAACTAAAACAATGCTTTTTTGCTTACTCCACAGATGTGCGACAGGTGAAGCATGGCAGTCCATCATGATGAGCTGTTTACCGGGAGCACATTGTGCTGACCCGGACCCTAATAATGAATCTGGGATCAAAGAAGATGCCACCTGCGGCTCCTACTTCTCCTATGTCTACTTTGTCAGCTTCAGTTTTCTCTGCTCATTCCTCGTAAGTATCATCACTCTGTTTTAATAATAATAATAATAATAATAATAATAATAATAATAATAATAATAATAATAATAATAATAATACACCATGTACATATGATTTTTAATGCGCCAAATCCACTTTGCAGAGTGCTCGAGACGCAATGGAAAAAAGGAGGAGAGAGGAGGATAAGAAATGCATGTATATCGTCTGTTGGGAGCCATAAGGGCGTTATTGCATCTTATAGATGTTCCGTTGAGAGCCAGAAGGGCGCTATTACTGTACAAAGTCAATGGTAATAGCGCCCTTCTGGCTCCAAACGGAACATCCTTGATCTGCAATAGCGCCCTAATTCTGGCTCCAAGCCGACGATATAGTACACATGAATTTGATAAAACAAAAATAAACAAGCTAGGAGTAACAAGCACAGACAATATAAGATACACACAGGATATGGGTACAGTGATAATAATGAAATACAAAGCGAAAAGAGAGGATAAAAGATCTACAATGAGAGGATCTTCTGAAATATACTGTACAAAAATGGTACTAACATTCAACAATGATTACAAAAAGGGAAAAAAAAATGAGAAGAAAATATACCTGAAACCGTACATTTGTCGAAAAAAACCCAAAAAACTCATTTCATTCATAGAATAAGATATCTATTACTTTTAGTAAAAAAAACCCAAACAAGCAAATGATACAATCAAACAGAATAATGAGAGAAAGGTATCGAGAGGAAAAAGACATGCTCCCTCTGAGTGCCAAAGAGTTTATTCATATTCGATTTCTCTTTATCTATAGATGTTGAACTTGTTTGTTGCTGTTATCATGGATAACTTTGACTACCTGACAAGAGATGCATCCATCCTTGGTGCTCATCATCTAGATGAGTATGTCAGGATCTGGGGAAACTTTGATCCAACAGGAAGGTGAGATATTTGGTAAAATGGACCCCTCCATAGAAATACCAGCTTCCCAAATTGATTAACAGTCGTTAGTCAGAGAGTGCCCCTCCATAGAAAGACCACCTATCTAAATTGATCAACAGTTGTTGGTCCCCTCCATAGAAAGGCCACCTTCCCAAATTGATTAACAGTCGTTGGTCAGAGAGTGCCCCTCCATAGAAAGACCACTTATCTAAATTGATCAACAGTTGTTGGTCCCCTCCATAGAAAGGCCACCTTCCCAAATTGATTAACAGTTGTTATTAGTCATAGAGTGCCCCTCCATAGAAAGACCACCTTCCCAAATGGATTAAAAGTTGTTGGTCCCCTCCATAGAAAGACCACATTCCCAAATTGATTAACAGTCGTTAGTCAGAGAGTGCCCCTCCATAGAAAGACCACCTACCCAAATTGATCAACAGTTGTTGGTCCCTTCCATAGAAAGGCCACCTTCCCAAATTGATTAACAGTTGTTATTAGTCATAGAGTGCCCCTCCATAGAAAGGCAGTTTTTATTAGTCATAGAGGGCCCCTCCATAGAGATACCAGCTTCCCAAATTGATCAACAGTTGTTGGTCCCCTCCATAGAAAGACCACCTTCCCAAATTGATTAACAGTTGTTGTTAGTCATAGATGGCCCCTCCATACAAAGACCAGCTTCCCAAATCAGTTTAAAGGGAAGCCCACTCAGAAATAAGTTGATTTTGATAAATGAAGAATAGATTGGTTACATGAGAATCCATTTGTCAACAGTAAAAAAAAATTGACCTGATCTTTGAAGTCCGTAAAACTCTTGAAATTCTGTAAATCATAGAGGTATTATTTGCGTTGTAAATAAAGGGTTAAAATTTATTGAAGTACTTTGAGATCATGGAACATGAGGATAATTTTGGTAGACTGGAGAATGAACATGTTACTTCTTCTTCGAGTATAATCCTCAAAGGGCACTGCAGCCTATCTTGAAGATAACTATGGTTGGTAATTCGTTAGATTAATGTTTTCTTGTCTCTGTTATGCCCTATAGTGGGAGAGTACTCTACAAAGATATGTATGACATGTTGAAGAACATTGAGCCACCAGTGGGCTTCGGTAGAAATTGCCCTTACAGAATCGCATATAAGGTGAGTCAACATGGCATTATTTTAATGATAACGAAATAACAGGGGATATTCGAAATCTACATGTCTTTGATTTTTCCACAACTTACCAAGTGGATATATTTAAATAAGAATTTAGTTGTATGTCTCTTGGTATCGATACATATCATATTTCATTTTTGTATAATTATATCCTGTCTTAGATAATGATAATAATTAACGTTACTTATATAGCACATATCTCAAACATAAGAAATTCTCTATGCACTTAAAAATAGAAAAAGATGGCAGTATAATAGAAATTATGAAATACCATTCCATACATTTTTATTTCGTAGATTCATGTATTGTTGATGACATATGGGATTTTTATTTCAAAGTAGGTTCTCATGTAATTCAGATAAAATGCTGCAAAAAGACGATTATAAATCAACTAAGTTTAACCCAACTGAATTAAATGAAATTAATAATTGGTTACATCATCTTTCAGGTTGTAAACATATATGACTGCTTAAAGCACTTTATATTTATTACCAATTAATAGCAGATATAACTTTATTACATAAATTGTTCCCCTATATGCATAAAACAATCTCTGTGATGCGTTTAATGAAATGAGAATAAAACATGATTATCCTACACGTAGCTCCCTAAATACTCTAAGATCATTATGAGATATATTTTGTGTAAATGCTGTTGTTGCATTTTATTTCTATTTTCTAGCGTTTGATTCGGATGAACATGCCTGTAGACGAGAACAAAATGGTCCAATTTACAACAACGTTAATGGCGCTTATTAGAACAGCCTTAGATATCAAAATAGGAAAAGGTAAGAATGATTAAAACTAATGAAAATCTCTTAATAGAACCTTTTACTAATGTTATAGCATTTACAGATGCGTCTTCAAGGTACAAAATGTACTACGGTGATGAATAAATCAAGTCATCTTTAATGTATGATAACATCTGTATGAATTTAGTACATGTTGCTTTTATTAAAAGTTGATATGTCAAGCTTTGGGCTGTCAAAATAAATTTTTGAATTTTCTTCAAGCAGCAAGCTTAAAATTTGAATTCAGTATACAACTCGTCTCCAATTATTTGTCATTCATTTTGGAGATATATCTTTAAAAAAATGTTTTTAAGAGTTTTCTTTATAAAAAAGAATGTTAAGGTCTTACATGTACATTATATCTGAAATATTACTCAAAATTAAGTCAAAAGGAGCCTGAGCTTTCGATCGTAGCAGAATCTTCGTCAGAGACAAACTGACACACAAATGTAGTGAACAAGCATAGCTCAGGCTCATTTTGATTTAATTTTACTCCACTAGCTCTCTTTTATGGGATAAGGAGTTTCAGCAGTTCTTTTTATTTTTTTTTCTTACCGGTATATTACTCATTACTTTGAAAAGCCTTATATTGTATTGAGTATTTATTATCCAAATACATAATTACAAGGCATATGAACATGACATATGATAACATCATAGGATAAATGGTATCAGAAAAATAGCATAAATGCTAATCGGGTCTGGTACCAGGAAGACATTGATTGTACTTACACATGTATTTTGACATAAATATGCATAGAATTATCCTCGAGCTTCTTATGATTAAAAAGAACGTATTTACAATATTGACAATATTTGCTAACTTGCATAATTAAAAATGCATAAAGTTATTCTAGTTAAGGTAATAATTGTTAAATATGTATTTCTTAATACACTAGGAATATTAAAAAAAACAAAAAAACAAAATAACAAGGTTATTTATGGTTGATTCATAATATATATTCGTAGGGATTTAAAAAAGGAATGTAAGGATCTGCTGTCTCGAATTTGGGTTAGCAGTTCATTCCAAAATGTTGCACCAACAAAGGAGAAGGAGAATTTTCCATAGTTAGTTTTTACTTTGGGCAGATATAGACTATGTCTCTGATTATGCTTTATTTGTATATATGTTTATTTCAGTTGCCGATAGAGATCGGCATGACGCTGAGCTGAGGGAAGCAGTCAAGTGTTTCTGGCCTCATCTCTCTGCAAACAAATTAGACCTTCTAGTACCTCCAGACAGCGGTAGGTCCCTCAGATAGGATGTTAAATTGCTTCAAATACAGGAGTAAAACAATTATAGACTTCATCTTTCATTAAAAGTTTAATCGCTCTTGAAAGCATAAAAGATTTCTTTTCCACAATATATTGAGGAATTTCATACTTGAAATCTTAGAAGGTAGATAATTCTATTGATTGTGCAGAAAAAAAATCAACTCCTGTTGGGCATTTCGTCAAAGGACTAGTCAGACATTTTATCCAATAAATTTGCTCTCAGCCAATCGGATGCAAGCATTTCAGTGGCTTATAACAGTTTGTCGGATAAAACGTCCGACAAGTCCTTTAATGAAACGCTCCCCTGATAATGCTGTAGTGGTAAAATGGCACCCCTAATCCATGGATAATGACAGTGCAGCACAAAGTGTATCATGTATCATATTTTGTAATTATCATTATCACTGAAGTGTCCTTTTACACCATTGGTCTGAAATGAAAACAGATCCCGGGAGCGTAAAGGAACCTGTTTATAGTAAAAATTGTTTAGTGTATAAAGGAAATTTGTATAATCATTATTATTATTACTCCACATAATTTTAGAACTGATTGGCGAGAAGCTGACCGTAGGCAAGATATATGCAGCACTTCTAATCTATGAGACATGGAGGGAATACAAGGCCAAGATACAAAGAGACGGACATGCTAGAACGGTAAGTTATACCGCCCTCAAGTGTCATAAAGCCTTTATCATTCCATCATGTGACTTGCTTCCTTTTACCATGCAAACCCATGGACCGACGATCAGGACCTGGAGAGGAATCGACTGTGACGTCTCATCTCGTTTGAAATAATTCTTTAAATGTCTCCTTATCACTTCATCTCCTACCATCATCCCCTCTGAGAAATAAACCAAATGGTTTCCATAGAGATCTAGTCCAATGCCTGATAATATCCAATGTTGTGCACGTTTATCTTGCTTCATTCATTCACATTTACCCCCTCCCCCTCGAACCGGAGGCCGGCCAGAATCTGTAATAAATAGCCAGCAACGGACATCCCCGTCCCTCTCCTCTCTACGTAGAAATGCCCCCCTCCCCGATCCTCCCAGAATGGCCAACGCCCCCCCCCCCCCACCCCTCATCGTCATTAGCATGCATGTCTGTAGGACGCAGCGTCTCATCTTCACTGCCATTTTTTTTTTTAATTATTATTCTTTCTCATTGTTTACCAACATCTGTCCATCCATTTCCATGCATTACTTGTTCCCCTATTTATCGAAACTGGCTTATACATGTAACGGTCAATGTAAGAGAAAGAGCAAGCTTCGAGTAGGCATGCAAATCAATACACATGTAAATCCAGCTATGGCATTCCACATAGTTAACTCTTATACCGTTCTCTGGTCGATTTCAGACAAATATCTCCCATCGGTGATTTCTGATTTGTTTGACGAGTCACTGATAAAAGTAATGATTCAATCTGCCTTTGAAAGGGTTTTAATTTCATTTTATTATTATATTTTTTTCTCTCTCTTCCATTTTTGCTCGTCTTCCTTGGACCTATGTTTTCTTATGGGGTACCACAGATGCGTGAAGTTATAGTAATGTCTTTTTCTGCTCTTGGAACAATCTACCCAGTTTTCTCAAAAGCTTTCCCTAACAATTTTCTCACTTTTTGCCTGGCTTACTCCACTACTAGTGTCTTTTAATGTTTCATTTTTTTAACTTAAACTTTCTTTCATGTAAGGGCAGCCAGAGACTGTCCGTAACAGTTATCTGTGTGGTGTGTCATATACTACTAGCATTTAGCAATAACCGGTTTTATAACTTTTCTCCTTTTTTGCCACATTTTTCTCCGCTTGCCAACCAAATTTAAGAATTGCCCCTTTCGTATTCAAAAGAAAAGACATTTATGAATATAAATAATGTTTCAAACATATATTAAATATATACAAACATATTAATAATTGTGCAGATTGATTATGAAGCCTTTGATTCTATCAGTCAAGTTGGGCCCCTTATATACTTTCTTCCATCAGATTTTTCTCTCCTGAGAGCTTTTAAGATCATGTTTTCCACCCAAGCAATAAAATGCGATTCAAATTTTGATTGATCAGATCCTATGTTTTCGGCTGTACCTGGGGTCTATCAACGAACAAGAACATGCATGGAAAATGGACCAAATTAGAAAACTTGTTCTATTTTTTAGTTCTTATTTTGCTTTACTGGTTATTTTCATGCATGGTTTTACAACCCTTTCATACTTTTAACTTTTTTTTTCATCTGCGTGAGACAGATATATGTCTTCTTCCAAACTCATTCTATAGTTTGATTCTTTGTTGTGCTGCCAACGCATTTAGGCTACTCGATTGATTTGCAGTGATCTAACTACTTCAATTCCTTTTTCATCAAAATAGATACCTCTTATAAATTAGAAGATGAAAAACATTTCTTTCTTTTAATTACTTGCCCCTCCAATTTTTTTTTCTGCAGAAATGAGGATCCCCATTTAGTTCCAATAAGAAAAAAATGCAGGATAGTTTCAGTTAAAACAATTTTTATTCAAGTATCTTGAATTTGATGCTCTTCTGTAGATAGTAGATTTTCAGCATTCATTGTGTTCTTTATTTTTAGATAGATTATTTATCTATTAAAGATGCAAAATAAGGCAAATAACATAGTACAAGTATGAAAACAAGTATAAAAAAGTATACAATCAGATTATGTCAAATTATGGAATTAATTTTTAATTAGTAATGGCTTATAAGCAATCAATACAAATTTTTTTACAAATTTAATTTCCCAATCGTTCTTAATTGATTGTAAAAGAGGAACAGGGAAAACATTCATTGTATCTTTTGAGGGTGTCTAGAAAAATATGTTTCGTATATTACTTCTTATTAAAAGAAATTTTTAAGATTAATACTTTCTCTCTATTTTAAAGGGTTTTAAAATATTTCTATTGAATTGAGATAAAATGGACTCCCCAAATCTTTGCTCATTGTTAGATTTTTTTTTTTTTTTTTTTTTTAATTTTCTTTTAAAAGCCACTGACATTTGGTTTTAATCTCACAAAGTTAGCTCCATATGAGCAAGTTTTAATCAATCATTCTTTTATTATCTCTTTTAGATAGTGAGCCGTGTGGATTTCACCATTTTGTATCATTTCATTTATGATTTTAGTCTTTTTCTTTGTTTGTCACAACTTCATTATACTTCATTTATGCACCATTTAGATTGATTTGTTTTAATATAGCAGTTGAAAGCAGAGCTTTTTAGAAGATGCATGAGCTTTTAGTGTTGCTGTGGACTTTATATTTGAAGCTATAGTTTTGAAAAGCCACAAATCACATTCATTCACATAAACTTTTTTTATTTTTATTATTTAAAAAAAAACATAATTATCATGTACAAGTGTACTTTCAAAGATGTGAAATGTATGGTTTTGGCTAATGAGTAAGCATAAGAACAGAACTTTTGCACAAAAAAAAATTATAAGAAATCAGTCAATGGTATTGTGAATAATCCAAGATACGGGACAACCTATAGTGTCTCACATTATTAGTTTAGAAATCTAGCTTCAAACATGAAACACGAGGTTGATAAAGAGCGTTTACATTAACATAGAATTTTACTCTTAGCCTTATTTAGCTTGCAAAATTGACCTTTGAACATTAAGCTAAGACTTGATTAAAAAAATATCTGATGAATTTATTCTTTTTGCTGCTGCTGCTGCTCTTAGGAGGTTTGAACTCGGATCGTCCTATTCTTAGACGACACACTTACACTGTTTATCATAACATTTAGCTATAAACATAGATGTAATATATGTTTGTAAATTATCATTTACCATTCAAATGTGGCTCAGGTTCAATCGTTATGATATCAAGTATCGCGATTATGGCATACCTTCATTTATGTACGATTATAATATCATTATTATACTATCATATCATAAATCATTACTATTGTCATCACATTCAGTCATTATACCAGTAATTCTGGCACTTGTAGTAACAAATCATTATGATATACCTGCATTCTTGTATTGTTAATATCATTGTTATATCATATATTTTAATGTAATAATTCCTATTATAACAATCAGTCATTACCACTGCAGATATTAGTCAGGAATTCCAGTTACTATAGTAACAAATAATTTACCTATAATCATATTATTTATATCTTGCTTATCATAATTATCATAATCATTCCTCTCAACACAATTAAACATTATCATTGCAAATATCAGTATTTTTGGCACCTACTTGTATAGTAACAAATGATTTCCCTGCATCTATATATTATTCATATCATATTAAACCTAATAATTCCAATTATCACGATCAATCATTATCTTTAGTAACAAATGACTTTGCTGCATCTATTTATCATTCTTATCATATCATAATTATCATAATCATTCCTATCATCACAATCAATCATTGTCATCACCCAATGTGTGTGATTTGTGGCTATTAAGCTTCAGCTAGCCAGCTGCGGCAGTAGTACTAATGCAGAGTGTGTATTTTAGCTACATCTGGGGGATCAATCTCGGACATGTGCTACCCAAACGCATCCACAAACTCTAAAAATGGACCAGTAATGGCGTATAACAGTTTAATTTGCACCCCTATTCAACTTCACATCAGAAAAAAATACCCTAAATGGCATTAACATGGTCATGTTTAGTAACCTAAAGGGTAATCGAACGTACCAAGTCATTTCTAAAGTTACGAATGACTTTACAAATGACTTGAACATGTTCTTGGGTGCTATACTAATCACGTGCTTAAATACATGCTGTAACACAAAAACTGATCACTAGGCATTTGTAAAGGCATTCGGAATATATGAACGACTTCGTTGAGCAAAGCCCTGTTTTAATAAATTGAACCTAAAAAACACCTGTGTTCTAACAAATGCAGTGATTGAATTAAGACACCCCTTTTTGAAGGAAAGCGCAGATGATGCCGGAAGGCTGAAAATTGACCCATTTTGATGCTTTTTGTGGATGCGCATGCTTAGCATATCATGAATGATCCCCTTAAGCCTGCACCTCCTACTGCTGTGTGTGTTCTAAGTGGAACCCCATTCTCTGCATGCCTTACCTATCATCATATCTATCTCAGGAATTGGTCTACTTCAAATACCTCTACAAGAAGTACCCCAACTTTGACATCAACGACGAGCGGTACACCAACACCTTTTCCGATGAGTTTCGTCGAGTATGCTACCATCTTTTTATTTTGTTTGCTTTTTAATTCAGTTATGATTTCCTTGGCCAAAAGAATTGAATTCATTAGGAGTTTAAAGTGAGGACCGTTTCAGTCACTTTTTTTTTTAAAGTCTGATATCATTATGTTGTTGTGCGTTACCATTGGACACATCCTAAATGGTTTTACATTATGGGAATACCAATACACCATCCATAATACAGTCATGAATTTTCACATTTACAATGCCAATATATTCATGGGTTGTCTTTTCTATCTGTTTGTCAGTCTTGTCTTGTACATGTATGTCTGTCTTTAAACTTATGGTATGCTTTGTTTTAATTGCAAAGGGAACAATTTTGTGTGGTGGATGCTTATGTGCTTGGGTGAAATGTCTTCCCATTTTGAGTGCCATTGTTTTCAAGGGAAGTGGTGGGAATTTAAAATGAGGATGAAACAGTTACCTGAAAATTTTGTAAATTAATACATTTATCATATGTCTTTCATAGTGATTGTAGTGGTGGGGTGTATTTATGAGCAGAATGTTATGTATTTGTGGTGACGGGGCAATAACTCTCACATGTATTAAAATATAGTAAAAGTTAAAAATGCACACCTATATAAAAATAGGTATTGTGACTTGTATCACACATTGATACATGTACATGTATATATGTACATGTATAAGGTCATGTGTGAAAACCTTATGTGGTGATGGTCCTAAGCATATGTGTGGTGAAGGGTTCTCTATCTGCATCATGTGAACTGCATTCGGCTTGCTGGCATGGGATACAAGGTTGGATTCAATATGGGTCACTTCACATATGGAGATTACGATGCAGTACTGTCGGATCATATAGGAGAGTGCACACAGATGGAAAAAACTATAGGATAATGGATATGCCTATTGAATGATCAAGGACTATATTGGATGCTAATGCATTTTCTGTCACATCAAAACTGTGGGCAGTGATAAAACACAATAAGTGTGATGAATTAACACAAGAGAATCACTGTACGACATTACTTTTTATCTCTTGTGTGAAATCGAATCACCGCAATGTACCACACTGTGCGGGGAACCACAGTTAAGCACACATAGGAATTCAACAGAAGAATTCAACCAGCAAAAATACTTCAAAGAAATTCTGCTGAGGCAAAATGGTAAGTCTATTTGTCACAATGCTGCTAGTTACTGTTTCTGCAATTTACTCTCTCATAAAACAAAAGGAACGCCATTATGGATCTCCATAAGTTCATCAGTAAATGTCCGTTATTAAAAATATTGGATATTTGAGTGTATTCTACCATGTATTATATTGTATTTCTATTGTTCAGATGTGTTGGTTTTTGTAAAGGGGATATATTGTAATCATGCAGGAATTTTTAGCATAATTGGTGGAAGGTACATAGTCATGGAGGTGGAGGGTACATATATATATCATGCCGTGTCTCATTGTATTGCAGTAACTTAAATCATGTGTTTTATTTTTAATATGCTTTCATACCAGATAATATGAAATACTTACAAATCCTTGTTTCTTCGCCCCATTTAATCCTTTCATAAGCTTTTCTATTCTTACTACCATTGATCACTTTCCAATTTGCTTTTATTTACTAATTCTGAGAATTTTCTCCCCAGGATTATGATGGTGACTCTAGCAAATACAACTGATTAAATTTCAAAATGGATCAGCATTTTTCCAATATTAATACCAAGTCTTTTGCTTTGCAGATGCCCTTAAATCCATTTTCACAAATGAACTTCAACAATCGTCAAATAACAATTTGTAAATGTATATCTGTATTATACTTTTTGTGACAATTTGCTGAATAATTTTAGGTTATGTAAAACACTACAGGTATACCATTTCTATATGAATTGCCTCACCCAACCCAGGTGAGATATATGTGTACCAGGATGATGTTATTCCTTGAGCCAGTTGAAGACTGTTTAATGTACCTAAAGGCGGGCTCACATGATGCGACTTGCTGCGATGCAATTTTCAGGAAAACTTTGATATTATTTGATACAAACATTCAAACACAGAATTTTATACTATCCGAAGTTGTGGGTATTCCTATGAATACCAAAATTGAAATTGAAGGCGATTGCGAATCCTTTTCTCTGTATAAATTCAAATTGTTTCCATATCGCAGTGACGTCACATCGATCCTGCGCTTTTAAGGTAATTTGACCTATACTCCTAATTAAAGGCTTGCATTGGAACAAAATTTTGATTACATTGTTCCTTTACAATTTTTATCTCTAATAAGATAACTTTGCATGTTTCAAATGTCGCATCAATATAATGCAAACAACCATTTGTTTAAAAAATCGCATCGCAGCAAGTCGCATCATGTGAGCCCGCTTGAAGCCAGAATCCTACAATGTAGCTAAACCTGCACCTTGTAATGTCATTTGTGCTATGCATAAAAGGTAGTAATATTGTAATTTCTAAGGGGAACTGGAAGGTTCATGTAAAAGCCTTTCGACATTTAAAATTTAGCAAACAGATCCAAATATTTTGCTATAGTTTTTTAAACAGTCCAGATTGCTTTGATTTTTTTCTAAATTCCACAAAGCAGCAAAGGGAAGAGATGAGACAGGAATACATCAAGAAGATCCAATCACGCAAGGAGGCAGAGCGGTTGCGCAAATCACGCCTGGCCGTCGGAACGTCCGGGGATGCGGACGACGAGGCCGAGATGCCCACATTCCACGAGGTATATGTGTAAAACTGCCCTCTATTGTTATGGGCAGAGGATGACTTTTCAACAAAGTTGTGATGGTTAATAGGATGATTGCTCTATATGTACTTGGAATGTTGACATATTTGATAAAAAAGAACACAATAATTTGTTTATATTTTTGGCGTAAAACATGAATGAATGGTGCAGATATAACTATAGAGAGAGACGTGTAAATGAAAAAGCGGATTGGTAGCGATATAAGTGTATTCAGAAGCACAGTGTATTGATTTAATTGCTCTGTCAACAAATAGAGTTGATCATTTTTTTTTCAAATTTTGTATGACTGCATACAACTATGGATCAATGATTCTTCTCCCTTGGACCCCAGCCCAAGTATACTCAGGCCTATTGTAAAATGAAGTTAAAATAGCTACTCATAAAAAGTAGCCTTAATTAGAACTCTTTGATAGACTTTGTGTAACAGTATATTGCTGGTTGCCTTTAATAATAATAATTATAATAATAATATTACCAAATTGAGGACTTAAAACATTTCTAGATCATTATCAGAAGCAATGCCTATTACCATCACATCTTTGTTATTTAGTTTACACATTACTTGGTGGAGGGGATCTCTTTGAATATTATATTTTATATGTATCATTATTATGGCAACTGAAGACAACTAATAAAATGCTGCCAACACTAACAGCAAAATCAGTGTGGTTATGGGTATCACTAAACTGGGTGTAAATTTATCTTTGTGAGTTTGGAAGTATTCTTCAAATGTAAGTAGTTGGATGTAAAAAACAAAAGACAAAGAAAAATTGGCAATTGTGCAATTATATTTATGATTACTAAATCGGCAATAGGAGAATGGGCGATGTTTAAAGAAAATATATAATTACGCTAAAATATATTTCGGCTGCAAAAATTAAAGAAAAGGTTATCTTAGATTGCAAAGCATTATAGAAAAAAATAATTATTTATATTGGAATGTATACCACCTGAAAAAATAATTGATTGTGGTCATATATATATATATATATATATATATATATATATATATTATAGTTATATTACTATATTTGGTTATAGCATGCAAAGGTACATGTATAAGGTTTACTAACAATGCTGTCCTGTTATAAAGTAAAAATTATATTAACTAGCCTTATCTGATATTCATGTAGTACTCTGATATTTTTTGTACATGAGACATATTCGAAGAATTATACATGTAATGCTCATTGTATTTCTTAATTTGATTCCTCTTAGAATATCTGCATGTATGTTTTATTACAACTCTTATGATAAAAGCTGAAAATTGAGAAAACATGCAGAGGGCCACAAAAGGGAATGTGCTGATACATTTATGTGTCATGAACTGTATGCTGCCATTGATCTATCAGAGCACAATTCAACAGTTTAAAAATAAACTGTTTCCGAGAAAGAGAATACATGTACATCAGAATTGAGATGAGCCCCTGCACGTACTATCCATGGTATCTTTAAAGGGAAAATGAATGCTTTTTATTCAGCACTGCATGGAAATAGGTGATAGCAATACTTTTCAATTCTATACAATGGCTCAAAAGTACCAATAATTCACCAGAGTATTAACAAATGTATTTTAGTTTACTTTCTTCTGAAAAGATACATGTAAAACCAATTGCTTTTACTCTGCAATGATATCTATTTAAGTTTATACCTAAAGAGTGTTTTATCCTGTTGACTGGACAGAATTTATTCTATACATGTGGAAAATAAAACAGAAAATGGATTCTGGAGATTTATTGATAGTTTGAGCCAACATGTCTTCTAGCTCTTACATGCATGTAGACTGAATCGCAATGAAAGTCTTTGGTTTTATTCTGCTCTTTCCCTCTGGGTTTTCTTCTCATCTGTGGCACTTTGTTGTTGATATGGTGACGGGTCTCATAAAATTAAAAACTAAGTGTAACCGCTTATCATCTTGTATTAAAGGTCAAAAGGTTTCACTAACCCTAAGCTCTCATAACACTCATATTCTAGTGTGAAGTACATTAATTTCTTAGGTAATTTTCTTGTTTTTATTTTATGTCCAACTACACTTTACACTCTTTCTTATTCTATAACAAGCTTTGAGTATACTGAGATGAACTTAAGTATTTCATATTATCATATCCCATCTACACCTTACACCCTTGTAGAATCAGGTTTGGATATAATGATGAACCATAGCACTTTATCTTATAATTCCCATCCACACCTTACACCCTTGTAGAATCAGGTCTAGATATAATGATGAACCATAACACTTTATCTTATAATTCCCATCTACACCTTACACCCTTGTAGAATCAGGTTTGGATATAAAGATGAACCATAACACTTTATCTTATAATTCCCATCTACACCTTACACCCTTGTAGAATCAGGTCTAGATATAATGATGAACCATAACACTTTATCTTATAATTCCCATCTACACCTTACACCCTTGTAGAATCAGGTCTGGATATAATGATGAACCATAACACTTTATCTTATAATTCCCATCTACACCTTACACCCTTGTAGAATCAGGTCTGGATATAATGATGAACCATAACACTTTATCTTATAATTCCCATCTACACCTTACACCCTTGTAGAATCTGGTTTGGATATAATGATGAACCATAACACTTTATCTTATAATTCCCATCTACACCTTACACCCTTGTAGAATCAGGTTTGGATATAAAGATGAACCATAACACTTTATCTTATAATTCCCATCTACACCTTACACCCTTGTAGAATCAGGTTTGGATATAATGATGAACCATAACACTTTATCTTATAATTCCCATCTACACCTTACACCCTTGTAGAATCAGGTTTGGATATAACGATAAACCATAACAATTTATCTTATAATTCCCATCTACACCTTACACCCTTGTAGAATCAGGTTTGGATATAATGATGAACCATAACACTTTATCTTATAATTCCCATCTACACCTTACACCCTTGTAGAATCAGACCATGGATGGCGATATATCAGATATATCTGAGGCCGATGAGGAGGTGGAGGCTGCTTTCTAATTCATCTTGGATTAATTCATGTGTATTCAATATAATATGGTGTCATTATGTGTTTAACACTGAAGCAAGCACCCAACACCAGATTGTTGATTGTTATTTAAGATTCGATGACTTTGTGGAGGTTTGATTTAATAAGTTGTTCGTTTATTATGTTCAGAAGGATAAACAACCAGCCAGAAATTTTGATAAAAGATTTGCAAAATATTATCATGGTATCAAAAAGGTGTGACTAAATACCAAAAGTTATCAAAGTGTACAGTGGGATAAATGTACCTGTACTCTTAAACTGCACTTCATTTAAATTGAAGAAAAATAGTCTTTTTTTCCTGCCATTTATGAATGGTTGATATTGGCAAACTGTCAATTATTATAATGATGGTGTATTATTTTGTTCACACTAAAATCAACCTACATTGTTAGGATGTAGGGCCTCCACAGCTCAGATAATTAACCCTTTAGCACCTAGAGACTGCGTTAAAAGTGTCAGCTTACTCCCTAATGGAAAGGGTTTTATTCTGTGTTTGCATCAGGGTGTTTCAATAAGAATTGCCTGTAAAACAAACTTCTTTGTGCAGAATCGGACAGCACACATCCAATTGGTAATGCACAACAAATATGGGCATATTTGATCACATATTTTTAATACTATCTTGACTATAGCGTTTTTAAGACAGGGGCGGTTTAGGGCAGTTTAGTGAGTAAGCTGAGGGGCAGTCTCGGGCGGTTTAGGTGCTAAAGAATAAAGCCTCCACAAAGTTACTAAACACTTCATTGGTTTTTAAAAAGGATACTCATGCTAACATATTTGATCCCACGAGAGCCCATGCACGGAATAGTGCACTTCATAGCACTGGACACCTTGTTAACACTTTCATTGCACTGCTTCCAGTAATTTAAGTTTCTCTTCCATATATCACAGTGCTTAATCTTGAGCCTCAAAAATGTGCCAAATATATATATTTCAAATATATATATATATATATATATATATCAAAAATATATTTTGAATATTCTACATCTACATGTAGTTTTTAAAAAAAGCTGTTCAGGTTTTGTTTTAATCACTTAAGCAAATCTGTTTGCCAAACTCAATTTAAACAGGCATATTGTATATAGCATTTTTAACAAAAATGGCGTGGTATCAAAATATATTATTATTTCTGAGTATTATTGTACGGTTGTGTATTATTTCATATATTTGACTAGAAATGTATTATAATGTTCGTAAAGGGTAACTAATGTGCAATAGTTTTTTTTTTTAATAAACTGCCAACAGTATATTTAATATTGAACAGGTTATTGGCAATATATACATATTTCAGGGGATATAGACATGTAATGTAGGTGACTAACATATATGGAAAATGGTTTAATAACAATATTATTATGATATTATGTTTAATTGTAAATAGTTAGCATATTGGCATTTTTATCAGGTATTATATTCAAGTGCTGGTTGTGCAAGTTCATATAAGCTAAATAATGGGGCAATTAACTAGACAAGCTTGAATCAGGGTTTTAATAATTATTAAAAAAAAAAAAATAAAAAAAATGTAATAATTGATGATAAAATGTTCATGTATGAAGATAAACAGTATCTCCAGATTATTTTTTTAAAGAGAAAAGGTGAAGGACATAAAAATTCCAATGATAAATAAATCCCCCTCATTTGTTAGACATTCATTAGCAATGGTGTATGTTTCAGTGAGAAAAAGCAAAGCAAAGTCCCTAGCCTAAACCTTTTTTTTTTAATTCCTGGTTACAAAATACTTTGGCTCGTATATGTATGAGTGATTAGCTTCATACTTGTGGTGAATGATCTCAGTCCTTGAATAATATGGTAATTCCAAATGCCTTTTTTGCCATATTGCCACATAAATGTAATATTTCATGGACTGCATGCTTCATTTTTATGCTTGGGAAACATGGTTTTTATCTATCGCATGCCTTTCTTGCATTTTTTTCCTAGCTTCTAAGTCCCCAAAGTCCCCTGTTTTCTGGGGTGTTTGGAGCCAGCAGGTCAAACAGGAACAAGTCTTATATCCAGGACCTCAGGTCACGCTTTGGAGGTCAGAGGTCACGACCTCAAAGCCCTTTCGTCCCTAGAAGAACCATCAAAGGCCCTGTGTCTCCTTAAGGTGCAGAACTCACTGCTTCAGCTGTAATGCTTCAGCTACTATAGAAGCCTTTCAGTTACTGTATTATGCGGCAGTCACATGTACACAACGCAAGACCAGCGCATTGAAAGTTGCGAGAATTGCTGACAACCCGCACACAGAGTGCATACTAGAAAACACATATTAAAATGTGTGCAACGAAAGCACATCGTTGGCTCAGCATGCTTGACGAATGAGTAAAGCACACCCTGTGTATATACTGCGCGTTGGCCATGCGTCGAACATGTGACTTCTCCGTTACCAGAAAAGCCTAATCATATCATTGGCACACATTGTTGGTGGTGGGATACATCATGCATGTTGATCATTTTCTCAGTGTTAACTTTTTGCATGTCTCTAATACTTTGACGAAACCTTTTCTTGATCTCTCTCTGTGTCTCTTGTAGCCGGATCATAGCCCCATCATCCCCAGAAGTCATCTCCTGTTTGCAGGCGTCTTTGGTCCTCGTTCGGAGAGGAACCGGGATTTCTACCAGCTCCAGCGCCGACGTTACTCTAATATAGTTGGTGCAAGACCAGTCTCCCCTTCCCCCTCCAGAAAGATGTCCGAGGGTCTCTTCCCCTCTCCCTCTCCCTCCAGGAAACAATCTTCAAGTCCAAGGGGCTCACTTGTTCCCCCCTCTCCCTCTCGGAAAGCCTCTCTAACTCCAAGGGGCTCACTTGTTCCGCCCCCTTCCCCAACCCCGTCTCATAGAACTGCTGCAATACGATCTTTTGTGAATAATTTGTTATCAGTCACCAAAAACTAGGCGGTATTTCATTTAATTTTCTTTAGATACAGTGATAATAATGATAGTTGCGATTGATATAGCATCTATGATATCATTACAGCTTCAAATTACTCCATAATGGTGGATTTGTTAAGGAAACATATGCAAACAAATTGGTTATTCCTCAAAATATAGATCAAGTAGGCCTGTATATTAATTCAAATGCATACATGTATGATAGTAAAGTCTTGAAAAGCAGCAATAGCGGACATTAATGAGGGAAAATTACTTTAGCCACAACGAGACATATATAGCTTTATTGTACTCCAATCCGAGGATAAAGAAAAAAAATTAATGAACCCCATAATTTCGAATTTCTCCCATTTTCCTCGAAACCATGTAGAGATGACTTTACTGAAATACGCATCCATGTAATGTATATCTTGAATGATAGTACTGAAATCTAAGGGACCTATGGCTTTGACATCCAATCCAATGAACTCTGAGTCTGGATAAGGGATGACTGGTCTTGTATCATATTTTGTAATATAAACTTTTGATTTAAGCATATTTATCCCACATTACTAACCTACATCTTCAAGAACATATTAATCCATTGCTTATTTTTTTTTTATTTCAGCTTGACACCAAAACCGTTTTTTTTTTTTTTTTTTTTTTTGGTTGGCTTCGATTATTTACAGATCCAGCGTGATCCATGGGACAGCTCTGTATTTGTCATCCTTCTCTCAGCTGATATACTATTGTTGGTGTTTTGTTTCTTTTCTCGCCTGCAACCATTTATATCCTCTCTTTGTTTTAGGACAGTGTCTGGGCAAAATAAGGTGGATAAACTGACTACTTCTTTCATCAACAATAATTGATAATTCTTTGAATCTATTTGTGCACTCTTTCTTGAAGTATTTTGTATTTTGACATTAATTTTTCTTCATTCACATGTCTGTTCGGGCATCAGGCTGTTATTAGCTACTTCAAACTATTTTCTCCTGCTTGCATTTATTTGACCGGGGTCTTGAAGAATATCATTCTCACGAATAATACTCTATCTCTATGTCCGTCGGTCCCCCTCTTCTCCCCCTCTATCTGTCCATCACTCTTTCTTCTGATATGAAGGTTGCTTAATGCCATAGTCATTCATCTCATCTCTAACCTAGGTGAAAATATCCCCCAGGGATCAATCTTGTGGCCCCTTTTGATTTCCTAGTGGACATGAGTACACAGATTTGTAAAGGTTCGATATTCCTAAAGTAATAATCTCTATTTTAACCAATCCATATTTCTTGATTTCATCTTCATCATCTAACTTCAAATGTTTATGCTTTACTGTAATTAAAAAGGCTATGGTATTATTATTTTCAGAATTTGATTATATTTTGTTTATTTGGTACAAGAATATAGTTCTGCAAAATGATAGAGTTTTTGTATTTTCAATCAGTTTGTACTTGTATGTTTATTTTCTGCAATTTTATATCAGTGATATTCATGTGCTATATATTCTAGCTGGGTTAAACTATCTTTTCTACACTGACTGGGTAAATCTTGCCAACCATATGGTAGTAAGATACAAAAGCTGATGAATATATCGTATTACCTTTATAAAGAAGAGTAAAGATAATAGCTTGACGATATATGAATAAGTTCAGTAACGGTGAAAGTTTGTAAATACATGTTGTGATCACATTTGTTGTATATATCAAAATATATATCATTTTAAAGATTTATGTTTTATACAGGGGTTGTGTTTTCTATGCATACATGTAGGTTAGCCAAACATATATATATTGAAGTACACATGAGGCAGCTTACCAGAGGTAAACCCTTGATCTGCTGCAGGTTGCCTGCTTTGTATGGTTATAAAGGATTTACTAATCCCTCTCTTATGAACTCAATGGAAGATTAAGAGAGGATTAGTACATCCAGCATTTAATACTGGTCATATTCAAACGTGAGTGACACGACATTTTGACTGATAGAAGGGCACATATCTTTGCACTTGTAGGTTATGAATGGATCATGACTACCATATTATGTATAATGTAGGAGTGGCATGTGTCATTACCAGTTGGATTTGAATTTTACAATTGGTCCTGGAAATTATGATTAAAAAACAGTGCGTGAGTGACACGACAGAAAAAAGACATGGGTTTCTGACCATCATTGGTTATGGTTGGATTTGTGCCCAAGTAGATCTCTAAGGGTACCATAAGTACTGGTTTGTGTATATGAATAGTGTATCTCTCTGACATTTATTGTGTTTATCAATCATTCCCTCTCTGCCGAAAATGGTCCACCTCTATGTGTCGTGAGTGACACGACATCCAAAATGTGAGTGACACGACCAGTGCCTTAAATTCAACATTTCAAGTAAATAACTAAATCCAAATTACCTGTATTTATATGCCATGTTAGAGTAGTCCATTAAAATTACTATAAGCAAAAAAAATCTGACAAAAGTGATTGGTGTTAAGAATAAGAGGCATTTAAAGCACCATAGTCCCATACGTGCAAATTCCTGTTTGCTCAATTATTCAGCGTAAGAAAACTCGATCACATAATAATTGAACTTAAATAATTGTTTGTATTGTAAAGAAGCCTTTGTGTTGATTTCAGATCCTAATTTGCATTTTCAAAGGCACAGCGCCACATTAAAATTTCAGCTCAATGTCCCACTTAGTCTGAATATGACCTACTGCAAAGCAGGCATATAATTCATTTTGTTAAGTTTTGCTTCAATATTTTTGGGTAAAATCTTTATTCTAAGCAGGGGAAGTCATATACATTTAAGTTTTAATCATTGTGGTAGAATACATGTATTTCAAGGCTTGACTGATTTAGATTGTCCAAAATTTTCAGCATTTATGCAAAATTAACATGTCATATGCCCGTTTACATGGGAATATACAAGCGCATAGGGTCTTTAATTCATTTTTTGTGATACGCACTAGACAAGAATTGTTCATTATTATTATTATTATTGTATTATGATCAGCTTGCCACATTATAATTATAGCTTTGGTGGGCTAAATTTATGTAAAGGAAACATCATTTTTGAACTGGGCAAAAAGTCTTCCAAATTTTTTCATTAAGCCTGATTATTACTGAAAAATGTTATTAGTTGATATACATGTAGGCCTACTGTGTATTATGATAATTGAATATATGTATTGTAATTAGTATGTATCATGAATTTATGCCAGATGGCACAAATTTTGAAAATGTAAATGATATGAATATTTAACAGTAAGAACATTAAATGATGATTACCTGCATGCATAGCTGTTTAGTAGGGAGCACACACAGTATATATTATAAAGAATAGAAAATGGAATTACCACCTCTTTTCCTGCAACTGGAAATCTTGTTGAATAATATGACAAATTTTAAAGCAACTCTATGTAGCAAGACAATGACAGCATCCTTACATTTTAATCACTTTGTCTGAAATAGAAAGTAATATATGTTGCAGAATATCAAGTAAATTATACTTTTAAAAAATTTATAAACACAGTTTGAAATTAGGACTCTAATATTTGTTTGCCAACAAATGAATTGCAGTCTATAATCTTAAATGTTGATGTTATGTGGTGGTCACAACATGTTTTATGTAAGTTCAACATGCAACTATCTCCGACTCTCAACTTTCTTTGTCGTTGCATGCTGCACATACAACGTGTTGTTACCACAGCATTATATAGTTCACAATGAACTTTGTTTCAAGCACTGTTTTCATTAAATTAATTTTCCTTGCCAGAATATGTTGAATTTGAAGCTATACATGAATAGTTATTCCATTTATTCAGATTTTGAAAATTGAAGTTAAAAAAATCCTTTCCAGTGCTCATTATGCTAAATTTTTATAAATCTTTTGTTGGAAAAACGAACCAAAATCTTCACAGAATATTTGCATTTCAGATATTGTGTCATAGAAACTATTTGTGTTTAAAGATTGGAATTTAAACAGTAAGCTACAAATACAATCATGAATTTGTATCAATTTGACTGTATTTATCAATACGTTGAAAAGGGATTTTTATATTTATATATATATTTGAAAAGAAATGAATAGCTGATGTCTTCCTGTAATTCCATGACAATTGCTCCGGCGACAATTGCTCCGCTTCAAATTCCATACACTAATCAAATGACCAATTTAAACCCTGGACTTAGCACTATACCCTACCCTAAACCTAACATAACATATACCTATTGGAAACCTAAACACTAGCGTAAATCCATTCCTGCTTTCTATTCTTCAGGGGGGGATGGCGCTTTGTATTATTATGTAATATCCCCCCCCCCCCGATGAAAAGCATTCTTTATGGATTTATGCCAGTGACCCTAACCCTACATCTTTCTAAGAAATAAAGCCAAGAGCAATTGTCGGCAGAGCAATTGTCGTGTCACCCTTCCAGTTCTTTGTATAGCAACTCTATTGATTTCAAACCCGATATCAAATAATTAAATGGGAATTAAGTGTATTGATTTGTGTTTGTGTTTGTTTTTGTTTTAATTGTCAATGTATTCTCTTCTGACCTTCATGTACATTTCAAAGCTCATTTTTTACAATTCTTATTATTGAAGTAAAGTTCTTTGTCATGCAAGTTCTCGAGTGTAACTAAATAACACTTTATATGAGAACTCAAATGTGGGGAAGGGATTGTGTGATTGTTAATTTTTTCTAACTTTGGTGTTGATGTGATGACAAAATATTGAAATGGGACCGGATAATTGCTCTTTGTGTCTCTTGTGTGATGCATTATATGTTTATAATGCATATTGTATTACATGTGTTTGTTTGTGTAATTGTATGATTTTCAGAGAGAGCTTAATGTTTAAACTTTGGACGAATGTGAAGCTTGGCGTGTGTGCATGGTCATGATGGTTGTGTGATTGTGTGTGTGTGTGTTCAGGATCGTATGTTTGTTTTGTATCAAGTTTTGCAGAGTATTTGTTTTGTTACTGTGATATGTTGTGTCACTCTCATACACACATCAACATATCTTGTAGCATCAGAACCACATTTACACAAATCATAGATTTTATTTCCAAGCTTAAAATCAAGGAATAATGACACGTCTTATCATGAACATATCAAAGATTTCAACCTGGGCGCTCTGATTGCAAAATTGTTGCCACCCATCCCCTATCCCAACGAAGAAAAGGGATTTCCCCCCCCCCCTCCTTATGTGTTGTTTTGGGCTCTCTTTTGCCCCCTCCAAACATTTAGCTCCCCTTTATTTAAATAGTGATCCCTCTTTTTTGCCTCTATTATATATATATATATTTTTTTTTTTTTTTTTTTTTTTTTTTTTTTTTTTTTTTTTTTTGGGGGGGGGGGGTCAACCCCTGGAATATAAGCCTGAACATTCTGACACAGAACACTGAACAAAATGTCAGTCACCGATTATTTTTTCCTTTTAATTCTAGAAATCACAGAAAAAGTTAATACACTGTTTTAAGCAATCTGTTTAAGCAATATATGTCACAATATTACACAATTTCATTGTTGTGTAAAAATTCACACTTTCACTACTTATACACGTAGTAATGAAAAGAAGACAAGAATTGTTAAAATTATCCACTCGTGGATTTCACCAACAATTTCAAAATCATAAAATATTGTGCCCATGAAATATATTGCCTATGCAGTAATCTTACATCCTGCATGATTGCTATGTCAGGCAAATCATATGAGGTCTAAAGGTAAGCACAAACATAGGTCAAATTGGACACTTTTTTTCCTCTACCATGGGTATTTGTTTGTACCAAATACTTTGATTTAAGTTAAACATTTTGAATGAAATTAACACAAATTGAATAATAAAACATCTCACTCAAATTTAGTTTCACAAACTTTTTTTTGTGGGTGTGCAAATTTTGCTTTGTTTGGAAAGCAGAAGAATAATTTCTGCTTATACCAAACTTGAACTTGTAGTGTAGAGCAAAGCTAAACCAACAACACTTTTATATATTATGTGTACCCAAAATATTTGTTATAAATATTCATAAATGTGACTGAAACTGTCTGAACTATTAAAAAATGGGCAAATTTTATTCACCTCCTTCAAAAAAAAAAAGAACAATTATTAATGATTTATCAGAATTTTTATCAATCCTATAGTTCAATTGGGATACTTTTGTAAATAAGGGTTTCTATTTTGATTATATAATGGCCATTATGTTTTAATTTATATATTTCTATTCTCTTTCCTTGTTCTTTGTTTTATTCTATCTTTTCCTCTTGTCCTTATCTTCTCTTATTTCTCTTCAAATCTCCTTTTCCTTTTCATCTGTCTCATGTACCTCTTCTTTCTAATTTTCATCTTCTTCTTTGGGGCAGATATATGTACAATTTATTATCTTACAGTGCAATGATATAGCGTTGTGTCTCAGGCATAAGGGCGCAGACACATAATATGTCATAATATTTGGATCAAATTATTCAAACTTTATGTTTTTGTGATAGAATTGTAAAACATCTTTCTAGGATTCGACTGTAAGGTTGCAAAGATGTTATACGGAAGAAAATAAATCATATCATGAGAAAGACCATTTTATATTATGTTATAGCAAAATTTATGATTCAAGTATTTGGCCCAAAAATTATCTGTTTGTGCCCTTCTGTCAGACAAGCAACAATATGCTCATAGGTGTGCCTTTTGAGCAAGGGTAAATGGCAAAACGATATAAATTATCATTTTATTTTTTCTTAATATAAAAAAAAGGTCAGAATTAATTTTTGGAAAAGAGAAATGTGTCAGTTGTGTTTGTCCCTATTTGTCTAACAGTTTTTCCAAGATTTACCTGAATTTCTATTTCTTTTACCATTTTTCCAGGGAGATCAAATTCATATAAAGACATTTTTTTATATTCACCAAAAAACCTTTTCCTTCTGTTAGGGGATGTTTGTGTTACATATGATGTTCAGGCAAGATTTTATTGTACAGGTCATGTCATTTCAATTAGTTACAGTTTCAAGGAAATGCAATATTAAACAGATATTGATTTCCACTTATCCTTTCTCAGATGGCACACTATGAAATGTTTGGTTTTCGTTTATAATCGCATTTATTATGTTTATTTTGTAAGGGGATGCACATGATTTGTTTAGGGCCATGTGAATTACATACAGTGGTGGATCCAGGATTTCAAATTTTGGGGGAGGGGGGCATGCGTCCCCTGCAACCTCACCTGTATCCGCCACTGACATATCACATCTTGATTTATAAGAATATTATAATCAATTTACTATTGCTCAGGTGTACTGTTCTAGACATTACCGAATCTCTTTACAAAAGATGTGCATCCCCTCCAAATTGTAATTATTTAATGATTTTTATATTCATATGATAAAGTTTCATTATATCATATCATCTTCTTCATCCATATACCTGCCAACATTACGCACTGCAAAATATATTACCTTTTGGCCCCAATCACCAACAGCTGTTCAAAAGCACGCCTCTTGTTTTTTCTCCTTTTTATAAGTTTTTCTGGCTCAAAAGGATGATGATTTTAATGCAATTGTCGAGAACCTTGGTTCATTTTCAATGAGGATATTTACAAAGCTACAAATATCCCCTGAAAATATTTCTTTGCATGGTCTTATCCTGTTCCTGCAAAAAGCCATGGTTTATCCAAATTTGTCCCTTTAAAGGAGCATGTATATAGTGCTCTCAAATACCTGTAGGCATTGAACCCCCTCCATTCCTTCACAATGTCCACAAAGTTTCATTTCATTCCTCCCAAGTCATATCCAAATCTTTCACTTTTGATAAAATATGTGGCATTTATTCCATGATTAAATCATTAAAGTGACATTAGCATATAACAGATAACACAATTTCGAAAGAGATTGACCTCCTAGTTCTTGCAAATTTGTGGAATTTATTGTTTTATTTTACGTCTTTACATCATATTCAAATGATAAACCACCAAACCACCTTCTCTTCCTAGTAGAAGAGAGCCCTCTGTTGACATGAATTGGACATGGAAATATTAAACCAAGAATCAAATGCCTTAATTTTTTGTGTTTGGAGTGGAATTAAGGCCAATAATCCTCCTAATCCTGTGCCCTTCAGAATATATCACTGTTCTCCACCCAACATCATATATATATATCAATATCCCTTATTGAAAATGAGGTAAAGAATTTACCCTAGAAAGTAGTCAACAGCGTCAAGCATGCCTACATTTCACTGCATTTCATGTCTCGAAGTTGAATGTTTCATGTCGACCATCTGGCCGGTATAATTTTCCTTCAGGTTTTAAACTCCAGCACTATTTGGGAAAGGGTAGTTAAACTTCGCAAAAGAGAAAAGAATTTAAATATTGAAAGGCTTATTGCAAAGTAGAGTCCAGTCTCGTTATAACGAACACAGATATTAAAGAACAAAAGTTGATTCTCATTATCCCATCATTCCCAAACTTGTAAACCTGTGTCTATGACCCCATGTGTTCATTACAGTGCGTCCCAGATAAAAATAAACCCAGCTGTGAGAGCCTTGTGTTAAAATTGTATTACTTAAATGTCATTATTTTTTATACCATGTGAAAGAGTAACTCATATTCTATTCAGTGATACCAAAATCATACCTGTACTGTCAGGGATGACTGACCACTCGAGCTAAAAAAAAAAAAATTGGTCAAAAACAAATTGTTCCAAGTTTTATCAGAAGCAATCCTGCATGGCTCTCTAATCATTTATTCTTTGTGTGAGGTTAGCCTTCCTAAGTCCATTCATAAGGGACAATGGATTTCTTGGTCTATTAAAATGTAAGGGATGCTTCTCCTCAAATTTGGAACTTTTGAATTTTGACGCTTGTTTTTTAAAAGCCCCAGTGGTGCTTAGCCATCCATCACAGCACAGGTATAAGTTTGGTATCATTAAATAGAAAATGAGTTGGTCTTTATAATGGAATACATATCAGGTTAACATAAGCTATAAAATTTTAACATGAGGCTCTCAAAGTTGGGTTTACTTTTTCCTGGGACGCACTGTATAATGAGGAATTCGGCTTGGTCTTGAGTACCAATGTTATAATGAGATTAGAGTGTACTGTTTCCTAATAAAAACCAAAAACAATGCAGACTTTTTATGTATGCATAAAATGTTTTCACGGAATTGAAATGACATTTTAATTAAAAAGATACATGTAAAAATAGTACTCCATTTTTAAAGGAAACAGACAGAGATTTTAAAAAAAAGGGAAATTTCATACTTTTGGAATTTAATTAATCTGTCGTTATATTCAAAATTCATTTTGTCAAGACTATCATGATGGTCTTGATGAAATGATAAAAAAATACCCTAGCCCAAACTGTGCACATACCCTTTTTTATATGTTTATGTTTAATTTTGCTTTTCACATATATATTTTGTTTGATATTGTTTGGTTTCATCATCCGACACCTATTTGTCTTCATTCATTCACCCTAAATAGTTCATACTGGCAGCCCAAAAGGTAAATAAATCTCACGTCACTCCGATTATTGTTTTATATCACTATGCTTGCTCACCTGCTGCAGTTTTTTCCTTTACTACTTCTACTGCATCCAGTCTCATTTCTTGCCGTGCTTCACACGTTTTGCAGTATTTTTTTCTCTTTAATTTTTCATATCCCTGCTTTCATTTCATACATGCACATTTTCTTTTTTTATCTCTTTTTTTTTCAGCAATACCAACAGATTTCTGCAATTTATTTACTTACATATTTCTTTCTCTTTTTTTTATAGATTCTTTTGCAAATGATTCTTTTAACCTTACAATTCTTTTACTCACAATATCTTTTGCTAGATCAGAATCTATATCTATGAAATGCAATATACTAATGTATTCACTGTGTAATAGTATAAAGTGACAAAACATGGCATTTTTATATCAATTTATGTATATGCCATGTCGTTCACTAGTTTCTAAATGTCATATTTTGTAAATAGTACAAGTTGTCTGTTACATTATAAGTATTTGTACATTATATTAAATATAATTTAGTTCTCTTAGTTTAGCAAAGTATTATAGTGGCACATAACGATGTGTACAGAATGCTCTAGCTGCAATTACTATTGATATCGCAAATCTAAAATGTAAACTACATGAATTTATTTAAAGTGATTGTCTTGGTAGTTATTACCAGATGAGGTATAACAGGGGTATATACTTGATTCAGATATTGATGTTATACATGTATTTATCCCTCTATGACTTCTAAAATATGTATATTTTTTTATATATATAAGGTTTTTAAGTGCTACTTCAATGTATTTAGAAGCCATATGAACAACATTGAAAAATTATATACATCATTGTGCAAATTGATTTTTCGAGCTTGATTTTGGACAGAAAATATAATGAAAATGAAACAAGTTTGCCCCCATACATGTAGAATACGCTTTAAAACGTTAAAATACGTTTAACCTGGTAATTGTGTGTTCTGTAAATAACATTCATTATATCCTTTCTTATGCTTGCTTTTTAGAAGTGCAAAATGTACATTTATGATACAACTTTACACTGTAAATCTATCGTGGTTATAGTTCTCTTGTATATTATGCCATGTAGTATAGATTGATTGATGTGCGTATAATGAATAAATAATATTTGCTGTAGATAGATTTAATACCAGCACTTTTAAATTTTAGTTAACTTATGTAAATGTAACATAGAGTAGAATATCATTTTATTTGATTATTGCTTTATTAATTTCTTTATTTACTATTATTCATTTAATAACTACAAAGCAATTGTCACATATTTGTCAAGTTATTCATACTTTTTTGCTTCAGATTTTATACCTGTATTTATACATATATTTTAATCAATATAGTCAGTTTCACATGAATTTATGAAACAGTATCCTGTCTTTGTAAGCAGCTGTGAAACAAAGCATACTCAAACTAATGATGATGTTCTAGGAGGCTGCGTTTGCTATGTTTACTTTATGATCCCATTGCTCATGGCATCCTGGGGGGCATTTCATCAAAGGACTTGTCGGACATTTTATCTGACAAATTTGCTCTCAGCCAATCAGATGCAAGCATTTCAGTAGCTTGTAACAGTTTGTCGGATAAAACGTCAGACAAGTCCTTTGATGAAATGCCCCCCTGATCCCATAATACACATAATTATCGGGCTTGTTTGTTCGAGCTTGAGGTCTGTACAGGCCGAACAGAAACGTTGTTAGCGCTAAAAGAGCACTAAAAGTAAGCCCAGCCGCATTTTTTGGATGGTTATGTCAAAGGTTGATCCCAGATGTAAATAATGCGTTGTTGTGACACTGTGCGTCGCTGCAACATTACCGGTTGTAACGGTGCTACTGTTAGTGGTAACAACGATTCTGTGTTGCCCTTACAGATGGTTAAGCTTAAGCTTGAATAGCGTCAAATTAGCGCTTCAACTGGTTTTGGGTTTTTCCCATGATCCACCTCGTAGTGGACTATAAAGCTTGAGCTAGTGAAGTAAGACCTCATGTGAACCGTGTTGGGCATGTGGTAAAATGCAATTCTAAACCCACTTTTTGGACTAATATCCATCCCACATGGTCTAGTACCATTTCGTCTACAACCAGTTCGTCTAATTACCTGTTAGTCTAAGGGCCATTTTGCCTAACACCGCTTGGTCACTTCCAGTAACAAACTGTTAATAGACCAAATATTAATTTGGGCATAAGACGAAAATGCAATAAGACCATTTGGCTATTATAAAAATTGTCAATTTGACCAAGTGAGAATTAGATCAAGTATGAAGTAGACCAACTGCTGTTAGACCAAGTGGATATAAACTTTCGGGATGTGGTCTACCAATACCATTGATGCCTGTCACGTTTTGATGCAGTCTCTCTCATCCATTCCGTTTCAACCACAGTGGCTTATATTTTGGGCAAACGAGGCTGCCTTGCTTTCTGGGAACACATTGTTAACCTAGCATTAGTTTTATTTTTGTTATTAGCTCATTGTTTACAGGGTAAGAATAGTAGTGTTAAGGACACATAGATAATATGGTAGAAAATTGATTATACAATTGATTCCAGAAATTTCATTCATCATGTCCTCTATTATAACTGACCTGAATTTTTATCAACCATTTCATGAAATTGTGCACCATTTTCACTCTTCAATCAAATTTGGTAAAATGTTATTCTCAGAATTCTGTGAAATATAATCTGGACAGCGAAAAGTTAGCTTACTGGCCATGTGGCTTATATCAGGTCCCCTTTTGTATTGTATTGATAAATCAGAAAAACTCTGCTTATAGACTCAAAATCCACAAAGATTAACTCACGCTGGGTGTATCCAATGCATTTCTAGGTAGTTATAACAAATATTTTGTGAAATACCTTGGCCATATTTATTACACATTATGCATTACAAAAATGATAATTGCAAAAGTTTAAAAACTTCTTTGACAAAAAACAACACTGCTTAAGTTTAATACCCACATTAAAGAAATTTAAATCTGCTATGTGCTACTACATTTTTTTTTATCAATCTCTTACTTAATAGCTTTAAAAACGGGCATTTTTATAGCTCTAGAGAATAACTGATAGTAATACAAAATATCATGAATAAAGAGACATAAAGGTTCTTTCATCATACCGACCATACCATTTCATGCTTTGATGTCAGGAGTTTTCATTGGCCAAGGGGCCTCTATCATTTCATTATTTGAAATGCTATGCAGTGCGTAAATGAGTGTATTTATTAAGTTTTTTCAGATTTTTCGTTTCATTTGTTTTTCTATCATCAAACTCACAGTTTCAAAAATGGCTTTGTGGGAAATTGAAAATCTTTGAATGAGATTTCTTAGAGAAAGAAAATCTTGATTATTGATTATGAGTATAAGTTTTTAGTGCCACAACGTTGCTCTAGGTAAACACAATATATACGGTATTTAATTGATTTTGTTATCTTCAGATAGTTAGTTTAAAAGAGAGAAGGGAGGTAGAAAAGAAGTTTTCTGTAGAATTCTTTCAAATAACATTCTAGAATTCTCTACAAATAACAAACATGCTATACTTTCATCTTGTAGATGGTTATGCTACCATATTTTAGATTCAGGTCATTTTGGGTGTCTATTTGCATTGAACCCAGAAATTTAAATTTAAATTTGAGGATTCAAGAATTTTGAGGATTTGTGTGCAACCAAGAGGCCAAACCAACTCTAGATGGTCAACAACAACAAAATCTGTCAATGGCAAGTTATGAGTTGGTTTCGAGTCAGTTTTGCCCATGTGACCAAGATAGTGTTGATTGCTGAATGAATTGCGAGGGTTTTATTTTCAAACGATGTCTTGGATTAACATGATCTTTACATCCATCCCCTTATAATGCCTTTGTTTAGCGCCCTTCACTCTTCCGACGGCTGGTAGGAGCGGTCCGCCGTGGCAGCCAGGAGAATCTCCCTGGTCTAGCTGAGGAAGGTGGCAGTACCAGTGCCATTGCTATAAAGGAGGAGAAGACTCCTTCCCCGCAGCCGAAGGAAAAAGAAAGGGAACGACCGCGCCCAAGCAAGGTAGCAGCGACCCCTCTCCCTAGGATAGACAGCTCCGGATCGGAGGGCCTTATGGTGGACCAACCTGCCAAGCAATCCTCACCCAAGTAAGTTCAGTTTAGACTCTGTAAAGAAAGATTTATGGGGCCAGATTTAAGTACTTCATTTGAAGAATCTTTACTAATCCCGTCTTCTGATCGGTTAAAAGTTCAGTTATGGTCTTAACCATGTCCCCGAAGCAGTTTTTATAGCAATTTTTGCCCAAAAGATGAAATTTCATTTTTGTTTTTGCTCCGGCCTTAGGGTAATACCAGGTGGTGAGTGCCCTGAGTAAATAAAAACTGATGCCTCTCAAAGTAGTCAATATATTATTAATAACTGCTTTTTGAATTAGGATCAATTCATGCGCTACTATTATTATCCAACTATATATTTTGCCCTACCATGTGCTACATGTACACCTGGGTTGAGTGTGGTACACGGAGTAACTTGCCAGAAGACTGTTTGTCAAAATTTTGAGGTTACAGCTTTTGTTCAAAAACAATACCTTCCTGTATAATGGTGTACTATCAAAAACTCAACTTTCATTAAAAGTGGATCCAATGTACAATGTAATACCTTTTTGGCTCCTCCTAAGGGTTAAGAACAATCAAGTAAGAGACAAATGATAAGAAAATAAGAACTTACAAGTTCAGGAAAAAGGCGAGGAAAAATATCCCAGGCAACAAGTGTCAGGTATGATTTGTGTTCTGTTTATTTAGACCAATCACTGCTATCTCGCTGATTTATCTTAAGGGGTTATACCAGGTCACGTCAGGGATGCTTCTAATACAAATAATGGCCAAAAGTCACTCCCTCACTCACTCAGGGCCTGTTTCTATTGACATGGAATTAGATGTCACTGTCCCCTAAATTGAGGGAGAGTTGAGAGAGACTTTTCAAACCTGACCCCATTTAAATTTAAATACACTGAATTATGCTGTTCATTATGAGAAAATGGGATTTCTTTTGGCATTTTGTTATTCTTTTTGGCACTCACAGTTATTTCTCATAGATTCATGACTCTTTAACCCCTTTCTCCAATACTTAAAATGTATTTTCCCCCTTTGCATACCAGCAATTCAAAAAGCAAGATTCTGTTTTACACCCCACCCCCACCCACCCCCCCCCCCCAAAAAAAAAATAAAATAAAAAATACTAGACAATCCAGTGTAAATAAATTTCATGTAGATAAGGAATTGAGGGAAAAAATGTGTGTGCCTGAAGTAAATATGTAGGCTTAATGATTTTTAAACTAGATCTACATTTTATCGAGGAGCATAAAATCACACATTTGTTTTGAAATTTTTTAGATTTATTTTGCCTCTTGGTTCAAAAATGGATTTCTCATGCTGGTAGAGGACCTCAGAATATGTACATCATAAATTGTTCAAAAATAGATAACAATGTGAAAAGTTACGAAAGTTTTTGTTGATAGTCTTGACTCTCTTGAAATATATGGACTATTTTGCTAATAACTTAACAATTCTCCATTTAATATCAACATTTTATGGCAGATACCTTCATTAAATTTTAATTCAAGGAATTAAATTTATATTTGCCCATTTGAAATATCACGGGAATTCGACATGTTTTTTTTTTCACAGTTAATAATCAATTTAAAAATAGAATATAAAAGACGACAGCATTTAACTAATTAAAAATATATGCGCAAAAACAACTTCAAAATAATGATTGGAAAATTAAGAGCTGGTCCTGTCATAGTGACATCAGTAAAAAGAAAGTTGGTAATATTTTTGTTAAATTGTTTTTTTTTTTTTATTTATTTGTGATCAACTAGAACTAATAATCATTTTTAAAGGAACCAGTTTGACTGCTTTGACTTTGACCAGCACAGTGCATTTACCTTTAAAATACTTTGTTTCGGTATATAAAAAAAAATTGGCATGCCACTGACGTTGACTAATGATTCTGTCACTTTTAAAACAAGTGTGCATTTGTTGGGTTCACTGGACATCACCTGACTGTTAAAACTGATCACATGATCCTGATACTCTGACCCTGATATTTGTAGGTAAATAAACACTCATATACATATATCGTTCATAGGACACTAAATAGTATGTAATTAAAAACACATCTGCTTTAATTGTCAGGTATTGATATATAAAGTTTTACAGCTTAAATTATGTTTGAAGGCATGATGGTTCCTCACGTTTACCCAGTGCAGTATGCCTACATAATGAGTTGAATATTCTTCTATTTTAGCACAATTATGTGTTGCTTTTATAATATAAATACCGGTTTCTTGTAGATCAGTTTATCAATTACAGTACATTATTACCCCGTCCAGAGAATGAGTCACAGATATCCAGTTTAATTAGAAGGCTTCAGCGTAGAGTCTGAACGCATAGCCTAGAGGCGATGACATATATCTTGTTTGGTCCTATGACCTGAATGACATTAATGCAATCCCAGTATGTGGAAACCACACCTTAATGCATCCTCTGTGTCCAACCTGTGTTCCTCTCCTTCCCCTCCTCTCTACCCTCCGTCTCGTCTCGTCTCCATCGCCCATCAAACTTCCCTTCAGGATATTTGTTTACCGTTGCCAAGACGGGTTGCCGGGGGTTGCATAGGCCTTGGAAGCCCTTTCTGCCAACTCACCTCACTGTCTTAAGGACAATTTTCTTTTCTGCCTGATCAGAGCTCAAGGCAGACTTTGTTTCCCCCGGTGTATCAAATAGAATAATTGAGCGATGCATCCGCTAGTCGCTGTTTAAACATTCATGAAAACTCATTCTGGAGGCAGATGTACAAACAAGTTTTTGTATGGTTTACAATTATATTGAATTCAATTCAATTTTTATTAGCGTAATGATAATAAAATTAGACTATTGATTTTTTTTTTTTTTTTTTACAAGAAAGTAAGGGTTATTGATTAGTAAATGTATTCAAACCTTTTAAAAAATGCATCCAGCTATGAATAAGTCTTAAAAAGATGTATAGTTATAGAAAAAATGTTTTTTGCAAGTGAAAAAAGAGCCAGGAAATTGAATAGAAAATATCAGGAATATTCTTGAAACAAGTAGAGAATTCCAATTACTACCCCTCTATTCTGGCAGCAATTATTATAGATCCTGGCCTTATCCCAAACCCTGACTATTTGCTTTATTTATGCTCTCCTCCGCAGGCAAGCCGAGCGCTACCAGAGAAGAGGTCGTGACCCCGATAGGGAAAGTCGTCACCACCGCTACAGGGAACCGCCCGACAACTCCAGGGTGAGTCTGTCAAATATTTCTTTTCTTCATGTAACCAATACAGCATTCCTCCCTCGTCTTTAATTCCGAAAATGAGGATGACGGGGTGAAAAGAAAATTAGACACCTCCGGTTTCTTTTTCCCTTCTATGTGATAAAGGTGTCAATATCCAGGTTAGGAAGGCGTTTTTAGGTGATTTGAATTGAGACGTCTTTTACCGCGTTTACATTGAGACTCAGCACTCGTGTCGAATCCACAGGAAGGGTTCGACACTGCAAAGAGTGTACCTGTGATCGTGTTTATACACAAAAAAGGCGAGTTCAACACGGCTCCCAGATCATGACCGGAAGTAAGGGATGTCATTAATGTGTGTTGCGATGTATATCCAAATTCCATATCTGACCTAAGGTCATCGATTTCGACATGGCTTTCTGTTTACACACATAAAAATTGCTGTGTCGAACCCGGATCGAAGCCTACGAATTTGGCGGAGCAAAAAAGGCGTGTCGAACCCGGGTCGCAGATCACACTGATCCCGTTTACATGGCATAAAATTGCCGTGTCGAGCACGATTGCCGTGTCGAACCCGCGACCCGAGTCACAGTGTAAACAAGGTACATCTCAGGTGTGAAGTCAGGGGGGCATTTCATCAAAGGACTTGTTGGACGTTTTATCCGACAAACTGTTATAAGCTACTGAAATGCTTGCATCGGATTGGCTTAGAGCAAATGTGTCGGATAAACTGTCCGACAAATCCTTTGATGAAATGCTCCCCAGCATTCCCTCTCATCAGGAGCTTTAAATGTGAGAGAGAGACAACCTTGAGAAGAAGCTGGTGGTCTTATGGCTTGGTGACAACACCGGCAACCCTGATCAAATGATTACATTACGTTACTATAAATGGGAATTTAAGGACCAGTTTGGTGCTGGTATGACCAGGCTTTGAACTTTTACTCTTCAGAACGTGAAAGTTCATTCTGAACCTGGCTACTTATTTCATTCCATTGTGAAAAGTCAAAATGCTTTCTCTTTCCTCAAGCATATTTCATTAATGTAGCCTACATCTTGATATCGATATCGTCATCTTAGTTAAATAAGCATCTTTTTAAAATCATGTGCTTCATACAATTTATTCAATTCAGTCATTACTTTGATACAAGAGTTTTGATCAAAGCGTTAGTAAATAATACGTCCTGCTGTTTTATCATTTCAACTTAATTGTTTTCTATATATATATATATAGATATACAGTGGTGGCCAAAATTATTAGAACACCTGAACCTACACAAAGTCTATGGGATTATCCATGCCCTAGTTCATTTGCCGAAATCATATTAAAGATACCTTTTGTGTGCCATGAGCTTTCATGACTTTTTAGCATAGGGTCTTTTGTATATGTTGATACCAAATTTATATAGTTTCGACCATCTGGTAATGCGCAGCATTAAAAACAGTTGTGCTATGCGCTTTTGGTTTCCCCATAGACTTGTGTATTAAACATGTAGTCCAAATGCAAAAAAGTAAAATGCCAATTACATATGCCGATTGCTCAAAAAGTATTTGAGGTAGAAGTATGAAACTTAGCAGGCTTATTTATTCTAATATACCTCAAATACATTCTAAGTTTCAGCAAATTTGTTCAAATGGGGAGGTTGGATTCGCCCCCACCCTTGGTGGTGAGATGACCAAAATAACCATGCCCATTGAAGGTTAAGACTATTTTTTAAATTTAATGAAGACACTCCTTGTAAATGTATATTTTCTATAAGGAAATTCCATGAGCAATCCATATATGTTGAAATATTTAGGGTCATTGGAACAATGGACTTAAATAGGGGCACTGAATTAAAAATTTGGGGCCCTTCAAAAATAATTTAAAAATCCCCATATAAGATGTAACTACTTCACCCTGTGATGTTATGAATGCCATTTTTGACATCCCCAGGAAATTTTCTTTCAGAATATATATACTTTTGTAGGGAGAGGCTTAAAATGTTTAACGTTATGACACTTTGATCCTGAAAGGGGCAAGATTGTTAAATTTTTCAATTGCTGGTGTAACATAAAAAAGGGCGACTTAGGGGCGAGTTCCCAACGCATGGCTTTGTTATTTAGTTTTTAAAGCATAATGATGATATTCGGAGACATTCCAACCATTTTATAGGTATTTAAACGGTCAACTGAATGAAAATTATTAAAATCATTTAAATATGCTTGGTGTTCTAATAGTTTTGGCCACCACTGTATATATATGTATACCAACCTTTGCTTGTTGTGATGCTCATGGTCTCCATTGTATCACATATGACAGCTGACCTAGTTTCATATCAGCACTATGAATGGGGACTGTTTATAGTATAGTTACCCTATCATATGGAAAGACCATTGAGACAGACATCCCCCAGCAGTAAACAGCCATAATTCATCAGACAGGTGTTCCAATGCTTACGATACCCTTCCTAAAAAAAAAAATAATAATAATCAATAAAAAAAAAAAACAGTACCACAAAGAAAACATTTTGTAACATGAAATATATATCTTTGTACAGTGTGACACACTGGGTTTATAACACAGTAAATTTTGAGTTCCTTCACTGCCAAAAACTCTAAGAGCCATTATTGCCACACTGTAGAGACTGTATAAAGAAGTCAAGTGACTGCTTACATGTATGTAGTTAATTTGGAATTTGTTAATGCTTAGAAATATTCCCTAAAGTAATTGTTACACACTGGGCCAAGAGTGTATCAAAATGGTTAAAGCTGGTGTATAGTGTTGGGAGAAGGAAAAATTTAATTTGGATTCACAGTTAGATAATATGAAAGACTGAATCCTATAACTGTAACAAAGAAAGTTATATTACATGAAATCTAGTTTTAGTGTCTTTATTTCACGATATAAGTATAAAAAAAGATAAGTCGGGGATCCTACTCATCTCATTGTGCACTAGGCGTTCACATGGAAAACCAATAGGGATTCTCTTGTGTGGGTGATACACACAGATCGCTACGCTCCATTCATGCGGGAAGTTCGGGGGACTGGACACCCCAGCACAGGTCTTAAAAACCGTTACAAATTGTGTTTGGATTCAAACATTTCACTGAAATTCACCGTAAATCGTGAAAGGAATATCACAAAATCTCTCACATATCTTTTAGTGCAATGTGAACAACATGAGACTATATGTAATCGGTTTTATGCCGATTCCTTTTTTGTTACCAAGACTATACACCAGGTTTAACACCACAGATTTACCACAGTTAACATAATTAATTTAGTATGAAAGCACTTCAAACTATTTCCAAAGTGACACACTATTGTGGCAATGGTGTATTGGCAGTGGATAGAAAATTAAGAACACAGTTTGGGCACAGGCGTATTTTAGTGTGAAGATACTTTAAACCAGTTCATAATGTTACACACTGTGGTAAAAGAATATATCAAAACCCTGTACTCCAAAATGTTATATTTGACACAGTGTAGTAACAGGTTGATTCAAAATATGTGCACACTAGGCCTTACAGTTTTACCACAATTAAGTTGTATACGATTTATTGATGTTTCACACAAGCAAAAAAGTATATCAAAATGAGTTCACATTAAAGTTTTGTCACTGTGAATTGTTATTTGTGTCTGTGTCGGAACACTCAACATCCCATACATACTATGGTAACAGATCGTTTCAGAATGTGCACACCACAGTTCTACAGGTATCTCAGTGAATTCAGAATTACCAAACTGTGGAAACGCTACAAAACTTTTACCACTGTGACACACTGTGACAACATAGAATATTGACACATGTTTCTTACACCAGTGTTTAAAACTTCATTATAATGAGGTTAGTAGCGTTTCAAAAGTGTGAAAACACTTCACCATTTTCAATTGTGATGCACTAAGGCCATATAAAATCACAGTATGAACTCGTATAGTTTTCACAATGTTTTACACACTGTGGGTCACTGTCCTCTCTGATAAAACTTCATTAGCTTATTATAGACTTCATCAAACAAAAACAAAAATAACATTTACAGGGACTAATCTTATTTTCTTTCAGAGTTTTGTTTTTTGTTTCCTCTAAACTTTAACCTGTTTCCCAGAAGGTAGGTGACCTCTTAGCCATACAGTAAAGATACATGTATAGTTCCATCAACACAACACTGTCATCATGAATTGCTCAGAGCTTTGGTAAACCTAGATCTTAATAAAATACACCCACAAGTGTAATCTCAAAATAGCACCAATTCTTTCAACAGATGCCCCTCAGTTAGGTGACCCAACTTCTCTGTTCAAAATTTGTTAGTGATTTTTTGTACCAGAAAGGATTAACAGATGTTGTGTATTTAAAATTCCTATTCAATCTATACAAAATTTACCAAATTGATGCACTGGTGTCAGAACTCAACGCACAATCGGGGTGCAGGTATGATCATCATAAGACGGGTATTAATCTTGCAGACCGCTCCCCTCTGATAGGAAAGGAAGCCATATATTGTAGGTCACCCCGATCATGTACTTTTTTTTATTTATTTTTTTAAAAGCTTTAATAGGGCCAATCAGGATTTCTTTTCTTAGCGTAGAACAAAACTAACAAATTGGCATCTGCCCTGTAGAAGGGCACCCCTAAAAATGCTACTTTGTGAGAGAAGAGAAATTCTTGTTTTTTCTTGTGATATGATTCACTTTCCTAAGAGTGATGTCATTATGCATAAAAGCTTGATGCAAGAACAATTATTAATTTTTTATTTAAATTTATTGATCAATATTTAACACATTAATCAATAATCCAACCAAACTTAGTGCCAGGCACACAATGTAACTTTCGTATTTGACTTTTTACATGTAGATCTTACACCTTTCATTGTGAATAAAGACAATGTCCCCCAAGGGCAAAGACCGTGTCGGCAACAAAATTTAGTGATGTTTACCAGTTTTCAAACCCTTTGCACTTGAATGCTACATTGACAATTTCATCCTAGGCCTCTAGATGGCTTCATAGATCTGCTACACCAGCCCAAGCTTTCAAATTAGCGTGCTATCAAGCTCAAATGCAAGATCAGAACTAGCTTCAGATTTTTTGCAATGTGGATGCTGTAAACAGGCTATTTTGTGGGCTTTTATCTTGAGATTTAAGACAGAGTTAAACTATGGCTAGTTATCGAAATTTCAAGAATTAGCTAGCTATTTCGCAGGTGAGAATGCAGGCATGATTCATTCATAACGTTTGATCACAATTCAAAATGGCACTCTATTCGAAAACTCGGCGTGCAGTGTTTACATCCGTATGTAGCCCATGCTGATACCATGCTCATGTGCAAATTCACTCCACACCGGCTGATTTGGACTTGGTTATTTCAATCTCCAACTTATTCTTCAGGATAGCTGATCAGGCTAGTATCTCAAGATTTAGCAAAATCGGACTGATGTGGAAGCAGCTATTAAGACCTGTCTTTGTCAGATAAGGAACCTCGGTCATTGGTCTAAGTCAGGGACAGTTCATGACATGATGGTGTATCTTGTGTAAACTAAAGGTGCTATCTCACTTCGCGGAGACGTCTCCTCGACAGAATAGAAATTTCGTCTCCGCGACAGATAAATAGTATTAGAGACGCCTCCAAGACGTCTCCTGAATTTCGGAGACTGATTTTTTTTCCATAAATTGTCGCAGACATGTCTCTAATACTATTTATTCGTCACGGAGACGAAATTTCTATTCTGTCGCGGAGACGTCTCCGCAAAGTGAGATAGCACCCTTAGTTTTGAACAAATTCCACACTACATATTCGCTATATAATTAAACCAAAGTGTCCAACCTACTTTTGGTTGATGAAGTAGTTTCAAAAGTCTTGTATGGGACCTGTTTATTCTCTCACACAAATCACTTTATACGATTATCAAGCCTCCCCCCCAAAAAAAAACAAACAAACAACTACCTAGCTACATTTAAGGTTATTAAACTGAAAAACAATTTTAAATGTCACCTTTTTGCAGAGAGCAGGTAAAACCATTTTTCTTTGAGCAGACTTTTTGAACATTTTCCTTCTTAACGACTGTCTCATTCATAACAACTTTGACATTTTCACATTATGCTATCCACATCCCCTAAAAAGAGCAAAGAATCTTTGCAAATTTGATTGACAGCTTTTGTGTACTGTATTCATATAATGATTACTGATGAAAATAATTTATTCATACACTTAAATTGTGTGTTTGTAGAAATATATGAAAAATAAAATATGTAAAAATATTGCAATAATGCATTAAATGTGGAGTTTTTGTGTCTTTTTTTTAATTATGAAGATACTTTTTGCCCTTTAACTGCATCAATTCATGGCTTGAGAGTTGTGTGTTTGACCCAACGAATACTCGGGTCTCTCATCGCCTCCATTAAAAGAAGAATATTTCCAAAATCTTCTTTCTTCTATCTTATTTTGCCAGTGGTTTGTTATGTCAATAAATTGTATCCTGACACTTTGATGCATATGTCTATGATAAAAGTTATTTGTTTTGATTTCAGTAAAACTAGGAATTTGTCCTGTTTATCCATTCTTGTCACTAGAACATTTGGTATCCATTTTCCGTGAGGAGGATGCGATTAGATGACAACGTGACAAATGTACGTCCAAACAACATTCGGCAAAATGCTTCCTATATTTGACCTATCGACCCTTCACGCTCCTCCACATATATCTGATTGTGGGTTTACATTCTCAAGACCTCTCATTATCGACGCTTGTTTGATTATTTTGACATCCATATCAGACGTCATGAAAAATATCGCCTCCAGACAAAATTTAAACAGCGTTGCGCCAGTTTAAAAGAAATTCCTTATGATACAGACCACATATCAAATATCTTCTTTTTACTCAAATATTTAACTATGCAATTGTATTCTTGATATGATTATAAACATTTACTCTGCATCTTTAGAGCTGACAGAAGAATGACAAGTTGTTTATGATATCCTAAGAAATAGGAGCTTTGATGGAAATGCCAGAGAGAAAGCTCGTCAAAAAGCACTCTGGAGTTCACCCTTACGGATGAAACTGGTATCTCTGTTTTGTTGCAGGGGTGTCGATATGTCATTAGGGGTTATGACATAGACTAGAGGGTATGTACATGGTGTCACTGTAATTGTGATTCGTTTGACAGGGGTTATATCAACATATGATCTTACTTTATTATTGGGAGAGGGGGTGTAGTAATAGGCTCTAAGCTTGAAGAAAATAATACATTATCAAGCTTATACCTCTATATAAAGACCACTCAGGTTATGTCATAAATTAGAGGGTTTGTGCAGGGTGTCAATGTTATTGTGATTTCTTTGACAGTCTGTTTCACCAAGTTGTTCGTAAGTTTCAAATGACTTTTCAAATGACTTGTCATTTGTGTTTAATTTGTTCTCACTTAATGTTTTTTTCTTGATCTTTTTCTCTTTGTTAGTCATTGTCATTTTTGTCTTTGTCAAATGTATACATGTTATGCATATTTTAATCCAAGCTTTTAATAGTAGATAGGGGTATGACGAATTATTACCTGAACAAGGCATTTTAGAGCAAAGATATAAGCGCGTATTTTGTCCCATATTGCACTCGTCTTCGACTCATGGCAATATGACACTTGTTTGGGAAATATATGCGGTATCTCCCTCAAGGCCAGTCAATATTATATAAATACTTTATTCCCACAAAACATTTTCCCTTTTTCATCCTATTTTTATACTTGAGGGTGGTGGACATGCTCCAGAACAACAGAGAAGAATTTCACTTTTTGTACCACGACATTCAAGCTCTTTTATTTTGTCTTACTTCGTATTAAGGTGTACTTTCCATATTCAACTATACAGTGTCCCCAAAAATTATTTGTACACTTTGAAAAAATGTAATCAAATAAATCGATGTTGGTTTGGAATTTTAATTACCATTTATATCAAATGGTAGGTAATGTCACTATCACCTAAACACTAAATCTCAAATGTTCCGTCAGTCTCGAAAGTTCTAGGCCGCCATTTGCAATTTTCATGGCCCAAAAATTATTTGTACACTTCAGAAGATGGGTTTTTAAAGGAAAGTTTAAATTTTTTGGGGGTCTTTTTTTGCCTTCCAGGACGGGCATCAACCTCCTTGGCATACTGTCGACCAATTTAGCACTCATTTCACGGCCAATACCAATTCCGCAAGTTCGCTGGAGCATGTCCTGGAGCTGCTGGATGTTTGATGGTCAGTCTTGAGGGGCTGTCGCTTACATTACCTCTCATGTGCTAAATGGGGATTAATCTGGGCTCTGAGGTGCACTTTCTTGCAGCTTAACATGTTTCTGTTGCAATATGGCTTTAATATGGTTTGGTGTGTACTTGGGGTCATTGTCATTGTTGGACCGTAATTGACGACCATTTAGACTTGAAGCAGATGGGAGCATCTGAGCCATTCTGAGGGGCAAGAATATCCTCATGGCTTCAGCATTCATGATGCCATGTTATGAAATTTATCTCTCCAACTCTACTGGCTGCCTACAACCCCAAATCATGAAACATCCTCCTCCCTGCTTCACTGTTGGCTCCAAGCATGACTGACTGAAATCTTCCTCAAGACACACATGGTCCCGTGCATCATATCCAATCAGTTTTGCACTAATTAGTTCTTAGAACAGAGTTCTAGAACTCCGCAGGCTTGTTTACATGTTGATTGGCAAAAGCATGACGCTTCTTTGTTACTGTCACTTACGTTTGGCTTGTTCTTGCCAATTATTCCACTTACAGTCATGTAGCCATTTAGCCTGTTGCAGACACTTTTGAGGGCACCCAGTCATTCCTCAGCCTCTGGGGCCTCGGATGCAATTTTTCGGTCACATTTGCAATATTTCATTGCTTACTGTCTGTCTATCGATATCATCATGAAAATTGATGTCCATGAGACTATTTTTGCCTTCTTAAAGGCTCCCACTTGCGTAAGGGCTGATTGGTCTTCAAGTTGTGTTCCAACATGACAGGGACCAGCAGCAGCGATTCTATATTAAAGCATTATATTTTAGCAGAAACATTTTAAGAAGCTAGAAAAGGCACTCTATATCCAGATTTAATCCCCATTTAGCACATGAGAGGTCATCAGAAGCGACAGCGCCCTCAGACTCACCATCAAACCTCCAGCAGCTCCAGGACACGCTCCAGCGAACTTCGAATGTTATTGGCCGTGAATGAGTGCTGAATGGGTTGACAGTATGCCAAGGAAGTTGATGACTGCCCAGGAAGCAAAGAAGGCCCCCCAAATTTTAAACACTCTTTAAACACCCATCTTCTAAAGTGTACAAATATTTTTTGGGCATTTAAAATTGCAAATGGCGGCCTAGAACTTCCGAGACTGACGGAAAATTTGAGATTTTGGGTTCAGGTGATGGTGACATTACCTACCATCTGATATAAATAGTAATTGAAATTTCAAACCAACATCGATTCGTTTAATTTCATTTTTTCAAAGTGTACAAATAATTTTTGGGGACACTGTATATATGCCTTGTATAATGATGAACATGTTTTTATGGTCAGATAAATCATAATAATTGACAAATAGAACCGATCAACTGCCAGATACAATAATTGCCAAAATAACTTGTGATTGTATTGCAGGAACATACGATGCACGAAGTAAATGTAAGTCGGTGAAACCGTGCATGGATAAAGTCTTATCTATTTTTGAGAATGGCTTTCCACTTTTAACATGCATGCCTTGTTTTTGGACCTATTCCCCCAATCAGACCCTACCCTTGGACCCTACCAATGTAGTCCCAGATGAATACGGGGACACAGACCTGGGCCTGTTAGATATGAGTCTAGACCTGAATGGTTTGGACCAAGATGAGCTCTTAATGTCGAGGTCGACGACCATGACTAGTGTCCATGAAGAGTATGACAATATGTCATATGAACACGATGAGGAGGAAGATGAGGAGGTGGATCTGGGCGTTGAGGGCACGTCGGCTCTCGATGAACAGCAGTTCGAAGTTGATGATGATGATAAGGTTTGCATGGTGTGACAGATAACATCTTTGACCCGGCACTTACTAATTTTCTTGCTGTGGATTTTCCAGAACTGATGTTGCCAAGAGAGTTTGAATGAAGTAGAACTCCCCCCCCCCCCAACATTCTCTTTCAACTTTGACACATTTTATTTAGAAAACTCTCAGGAATCCACTCATGGACACTTGTGTAGACGCTTGCTGTGAGAGTTCGATGAAGGTGTTTTATTGGTTTCCAATCATAAATTGTTTATAGAAAGAGAAGATGACTGCAAATTTATTGGGTTTTTTTTTGTTGTGTGTGTGTGTGTGTGTGTTTCTAACATATCAGTTTGTCATACTTTGCTGTGTACTTAGGAAACAATTAACATGGTTTGCATAATTATTATTCAATAAGTATACTTAGTTTTGTCTAAAAAGAAACCTGACAGACAATGTCTGTACAATTTCCTTTTCTTTGTTCCCTATAAAATGCACAATCTCATATCTAATCTATTTCTCATGCATAATGAAATAGCCTTAAAATATAATTAAACCTTGATGCTAAGACAAGTTTTTCCTTCCTTTGGACTGTGGGTCTTTTCTCCATTTCCTCTTTATCAATTATTTGTTGACAATGAAGATTTGTTGACAATGGTCGACCTTTCCTTGCGACAGATAAAATGAATATACGTGAGTAACGTGACAGATATCATGAAGGTTAAGGTTTGTGGTTGTTTAGAGGTCTTTTAATTCTCAGAAAATAATAAGGAAATGCATATAAATGGAGCTTAATTGTGATTTGAAAACATGGTAATAATTGGAAAGAAAGATTATAAGGAAACAGGATGAATATCCGGGTATCCATGGTATTATAATGTCTATATTTCCCACTTTTCATGTAAATACTTCAGAGAGATACATGTATATGCAATATGAAGCAAGAGTAGGAGCAATGGTAGTTTTGAAAGAAATTGGAATGGAAATAATACTTGTCGCACTCTCAAGATTTTGACTGTTTATGCAAAACTTTATGCATATTAATTGTTCATCATGCATATTCATGATTCATCATCCATATTCATTAACCATGATACGTACTATAAATGATGAATGGTGTCTATCTATCTATCTTGGGGTGAAGTAGAGTTTGAAGAGGGGGTGTGTTTGGAGTACGTAGCGGAAGCCATTGCGGGCAGGTGGATCTAAGGAAACGACACAAGCATGACAAACAAGGAAATTATTCTTAAACCTCTTCCTCCCTCTCATCCTGCTTACAATAATGTTTTCATTTCAGTTTTAGATAATTTGTATTCTTTTATAGCTATTCTGGATTTATCTCTTGTTTTGGGCACTCTCTGCATTTTGAATTTCTTCATGAATATTGTTGTGGCAAAAAGAATGCTACTTTTTTTTCCTGCTTATCATCTTACCATCATCATTCGGTTTCACCTTATGTCATTTGATATTTTTTTATATTTCTCTCTTCCCCTATTTTCAGTCCATCTTTTATTTCCTTTTCATTCTTCCTTTCTTTGTTCTTTCTTATTCTATCCATCTCTTTCTTTCTTTTTCTCTCTGCCATTCTATTTTTCTTTCTCTTTTTATTTTGCTTTCTCTTTTTTTTTTATTCTCTCTCTCTCTCTCTCTCTCTCTCCATTTCTTGCCTATTCTCCTTCAAATCAGATGTCCCTCAAGACTCATATCTACGTGTAGGAGTTACAACATAGCCGCTATTTCTATCCTGACTGTATTGTCTAGCATGCATCCCATTATTGTTCAGAAGCAGAAGGAGTGAAGAACTTGAATGGCAGCCATTTTGTAGCCAATGGTTGTTGCAGAATCTATCTTCGACCTTGTCCAAATTTCTTCTAGGTGTCTTGCAACTAGGAATGCTGTATCACAGTGATCTTAAGCATTGTTTCTCTCAAGGACTTGGACTTGGACTGGGTGAAGGTCTTGGCAATGGACTCCATGATTGTTGTCTGGTCTGATAGGTTCAGACTAAGTCCTTGCTAGAACCCCTGCTGAGGTCCATCCCTACTGGATCATCCAAAGGAAGTTATAAATGTCATGATTGCATGCAACGACCAGCCAAGATAACAATCAAAGCGTGCCTAGCCCACAATGCTCAGCCTTTATCCTCTTTGTCTGGACACAGCTGTAAATTAATCATTCCCTTTTATGGACTGGTATTAATAGATGAGACAATTAATTCCTCCTTTCCTACCTATCTCTGTATTTTTCTCATTTCCGTGTCTCTTGAACTAATCGTCATGGTGATCTAACTCCTCTGACCTTTTCACCACTTTTTTTCAACTCTTTTATGTCCAAACAACATTTTTCTTCCATATTCAAAGCTAACCAAATGGAAAATTTTTTTCGTCCATAACTGGTTTGACATTGTCAGTTCAAGAAGTTCTTGAAGGACAGTTTCTATGGGATTGAAATTTGCTGTTTTTCCCTCACATTCTATTTTCTATGCATACTTTTTTGTCTAATGGAAATAATTGGTGCACATAGAAATAGGTTGAATTTAACATGGCATGATCGTTTAGGGTGGTTTTTCAGACAGAATAGAAAATTTCATCTCCGCGACAGATAAAAAGTATTAGAGACGTCTCCAAAATCGTGGAGACATCTCGGAGACGGATTTGGGACTACTTTAGACCTTATTTTTTTAATTGTCGCGGACGTCTCCGCGATATCGGACATCTCTTATACTTTTTATCCGTCGTGGAGACAAAATTGTCTATTCTGTCGCGGAGAAGTCTCTGCGAAGTGAGATACTACCCTAAGTGAATACGTGATTTAACTTGCACATGTCAATATATCCCATCCGGTTTAGTTATCTTTCACACAAGGACAATGACATTGCAACCACTAACGTTTTATTTTTGTTTCAAAAGCAACTTTATTATATATTTTCTATGTGTGAATAATCCATTTTCATTGCACAAAATGTCATATTTCTTGTGAAGCAAAAAGTGTAATATACTATTTCAAGATCATAAAGAACTGATTTCAGAGAAGGTCTAAATCCACTTTTGATTAAACTTGACGTATTGATATATGGCCATTGTTTAGGTTAGTAATCTTGGATAATAAAAAGAATTAATTTTGAGAGCAATTGTTTTTAAAAAAATTAATTTTTTAATATTTATATTAATATTAATATAAGTGGTGATTAGACCTAATGGTTTGTACATGGTACTGGTTGTAGACAATTAGACCTTGTGGAATGGGACCAGGGGGTGTTTCAGAATGAGTAAAGTACACTTAAAGTCGCACTTAACTTCTATGCGCATCCTGTTTTATAACGCACAATCTAATTGATAGATTTTATCAATGGCGCGCATCCCCTGGGCATGATCTGACCAATGAAGAGAAGCGTAATATACCGTGCGCAACTCTGGATTTAAGTGCGATTTTTAAGTCTACTGAACTCTTTGTGAAACACCCCCCTGATCGGTAAAATTTGGTTGTAGACTGAATGGCCATTCACCGATATACATGTATACGCTATTCATCACTGCAACTCTTTCTACTTGTTTTCACTACAGGCAATTGAAATGTCAGACATCAGGTACCGAGATAGGGACGAGAGGGGGAAAGGCGGTCCTGTGGATAGGAGGGAAAGGGTAAGTCGGCCATCTTGAATGGTTCCAGGTAAACCCGAGGAGTTAGGTAACAAACCAGATATTTCAGGAGAGGTGTATTTGGATTTTTGATAGTGTTTCACTGACCACCCCAAAACATATAAGTAGTGTCGATTTGATAATGGAAACTGCATGATTTGTAACATAAATAATTCATCATGAGTTTTTTAACATCCCACATAATACGTAATTTCCCTGATTGAAGACCGATTCATGCAAGTTTTCTTTGTACATTTCAGTTTGTTTCACATAACGGGCCCTTTTGAACATTTGAGATATGATTTTATCGTTTATATCTTTTTAAACGCATGAAAACATCGTATGTCACTGTTAATTCTACTTTGCTCTAATTGTTTATTTAAAGAGCAATGGTTTACTCACTTTTTTAATGTTTTTATCACTTTTTATTTATTTATTTATGTTAGGCCATTTTGTTGTTTTTTAAGATAATTAAACATTCCAACTCGATGTTTGTTATATACCAGAAAATTGTATTGATGTAACCTGTTGGATTTAAATATAGTTGATTATTGAGAAGTCTTGTTTGAAACATTTTTGATTCCTCACTGACAATACAAATTATTGAAATTGATTAATTTATTTCATTTGTGATATGGAGTATTTGTTATTCACCAAGCACATTGTATGCATGATAAAGATTTTTGAGAATACATGCTGGATTGTCCAGTAACTAGCCTAAACTCATGCTCACAGACATCAGTCTGTTATTTTATTGCTTACATCTGCACTTTGTATCTTTGTTCGGCAGCTTTTCAGTTTTGTGCCTGAAATTTCAGAATATTTTCATTTTCAAGATTTGTTATCATTTCATTTGAACTCCCCAGAGAAGTTTTGTAGTTTGATATTGCGTTTGTTTAAATTCATTAATTTTTGTTTTGATTTTTTATGAGTTCTTATTGTTATCATTTCTGTTTTATTTTGCCTTTTCTGACAAATCTCATTACATTAAAAGCATTCGATGGACAAGCATGCCATACAGTATTCAAACAAGATGCCAGGTGCCAATACACCGTACTCTCACTCTGATTATAGCCTGGCCAGGGGTGGGGCGGGAAGGGAACGCGATCGATCCAGACCTCGGGCAAGGCACTCCGTCGCTATCAGTAGCGATGAAGTGCCGTTTTCAAACCGGGAACAATATAGCGACGACAGAAGACACATCGCCGACCGTGAGAATTCAGGCAGAGAGAAACGACACTCCTTACCACATTTCAACAATGTTGATGAAAGTGATCGTCCAGCCCGAAGACCTCCTCAATCGATGAGCCAGGGCGGTCTTAGTAGCCGTTCTGGTGGTAGTAGCGATGGCTTTGTAGGCACTGGTAGTAAAGCTATTGATGCCATTCTCAAAAGAGGTAGTGATATCCGTGCACAAGGAAGGCAGGATTCAACCGATAATGGACAGCCCCCGTCTGAAAGAGAGAGAAGGATGGGTGTTCCTCGGCAACGACCCAGGCAAGGTTCTTTACCACCTCCTCCCATCAGCGGATCCCATAGCATGCCCACTTTTGAGGATGGCCGTCCACCACGACACAGACATTCAGTGGCTTCTCCCAGCATGCCTGACTTCCAGGGCAGGGGCAGTCGTCAACCTGGCGTGTTGACAAGCACTCCTGCAGGAGACGACAGAAGAAACCAACGTAGACACTCTGCAGAACAGTCTTCCAGACGACGACCGTACCGACCAGATGACGCCTTAATAGACACTAGGCCACCTCAACAGGACATTATACCGGAGGAGGATGAGGGTAACGCTCCCGACGGTAGTGATGTCCTGCGACGCACAGCGCGCAACAATAGAAAGAATAGCGGCGGCCATCTTGGTCAGTACCAAAAGTTTGATAACTCTGTGGATGAAGAGGAACCCGTAGCCCCCGGCCAGGATGTGAGAAGGGAGAGAGATACGGTGGGTGGTAGCTACTATAACGAGGATGTCCCATCCTCCAACAAGCCTGCAACAAACTACGCTAGATCAGCAGAGGTGATTCTTGACTATTGTCTTGTCGTCTCTGTTCTAGTCCTATACTTCTAGTTCAGTTGGTCCTAATACTATATCCCCTTCTTCTTCTTCATCCCACTCTTCCAAAAGCCTTTAAGTAGATCCTTTGGTTTTAACTTACCTTACCTGCTTGATCTTTATCTAGAATGGATATGAAAATGGAAAACATATTAATAGCAAATGGATTGTAAATATTATAGTATTCATACGTATGAAGGCTCTATGAAATAATATATATTATTTAATATTTCTTGATTAACTATAAAATCTAAATATTATATTTGATCATAATATACATATATTACATGTCATGGAGGGACCCTACAAAAATATGAATAATACTGTGTACAAAAAGTAGAAAGAATTGTTGCTTTTAAAATTGCTTGTAATATATATATATATATATATTTATATAGTCCATTCCTTGTCAGATCCATTCTAATTTAGGTCAAGTCAGAGAAAGAACTAGAATGCTCATCTCTTTTGCATTTAGTAAGGGCCCCATTTTTAAAATAATTCTGAAATAATTTTTGTTGAAGATTATGATCATTCTTCAATTGAAATAAAAATTTAAGGTTATTTTAATCAAAAAATATTTGATATACATGTATTGAATTATTCCATGGATTTTTTTTATGAGAATGCAGCAATAGAAGTTTTAAAAAAGATATACATAACAAAATGGTTACGGAATGCCAAACCCTTTTTTTTTTTTGGGGGGGGGGGATAAATGAAGAAACTAAATGAGCATTCTAGTGATTATAAAACTCTCTCTTAAACTACCTGAACACACTGGTATTACAACAATATCAAGTAATGTTACTGTTTATGGATGTGTGGGTGTGTTCGAGGGTGTTGTGGCGTGTGGTTGTGTAAAGACAACGCTCTTTAAGACTGGAACTAAAAAATCTTGTTGTTTGTCCCTTGATTTGTAGGTCCCTTGATTTTGTAGTGTTTGTTTCAAGATGTTGTTTCAGACTCTCTGTCCCCCTCTCTCCTCTTTGTAATTCTTCTCTGTATTTGTAAATTTAATGTCCACTTGATCACTGTTTTGTGACCAAAATATAATTCAAATCCAGAAGCAAGGGTTTATTGTCAAATTTAGGGTATAGAGTAAAAAGTATTAATGCATATCTCAGAAAGAATAGAAATTAAAGGCTAGGTAGTCATGGTAGTGAAAATATTTGGGGTCGTCTAGATGTTTTGATCATAGGGCACATAATGCTGTCCAATATTTGTCATAGTTTTGGAGTATAAAAGGAAATGAGTATACCAATTAATAGCATATGTTAGGAAGCTCAAATTTTACTCAAATAAAAGCCATCTTTGCTTAATGGGTGTATTAGACTAACTTTTACTGATATTTAATAGATCAGCAGTAGGCTTTAATACCTTATGGAATTCTTCTCTTAATTTACTGAAATAAATGTTTTTATTTGCAACCTGAAATAATAAACCCCAATAAATCTGGTCAGTGATTGCATCTCTGTCTATACTGAAGGTCTTGAACATTAAGTAGATCTTTTAAAGATATAAACTTTGCACAATTTGAAGTTGTATTTCTCATTAACAGGTATTCACATGTGCCACTCCAAATTTTTCACCTTCGAGCACCCCTTTCAAAATTAAATTAAATCATGGTTGTGTACATGGTCCAAGTCAAGTCATTTAAATGTCTGTGTTAGGTGGGTGTGTGTGTGTGTGTGTGTGTTTAGGTTGTGGGAGTATGTGTGTCTGAAATAGGCAATTTTGCATCACCAAAAGCACTGCTACACCAAACGTGTGATGAAGCCCCAACTTGCTTCCAATCGACAAAAAATAAGTGCCAATGCTTCTGCACTATGAAGCAATAAAACTAATCCTTTGCTAAAAATTGATCTTCTATCTGCTAATATCCTTTTCACACTGAAAAACTAACCCTCATGCAATGTGACAGATAAAATTTAACTATTTATATATCACTTAAGTTCTTTCCCTGTGCGACACAGAATTTTAAACAAGGTTTAGTTTCACATAGAATTATCAAATCATCTAAGATTCCTGGTAACAATCTCCTACATATGTAATTACTATTAACAAAGCGATTTGCTGAAAAAAGATGGGAGATTTTACACAAATCTATTTTAATATATAGTGAAGTCCATGTCATAATAGATGCCTTTTGTTTAATAATTTTGGTATGTATGTGCTAGGAGGCAATTATGTCACATAGAGTATGAGCTAGATTACTTTCTTTACAATGATAATTTTTTTTAATACCCAATACAAGAATGTTTTGTATAACTGTGACGTGTTAGCTTGGGTGTTGCCTGCTTAATGCCCAAAGAGAAACTTGATTTGTGTTGGAAGTATCGGGAGACTGTTTTCAACTTAAAATAAGTTAAATTATGACTTTACTCTGGGCAACAAATATTGTCTAGAATTTGGCCATAATGTATTTGTTTTAACAGAAAAATGTACTTTGAGTAGCCCCCCAAAAAAATAAAAAAATAAAAAATAAAAAAATAAATAAAATGTACATTCAACCTTGGTCCAGATATTGAAACAATCCATGAAAAGTCTGTAATGAATTCAAACGTTCAGTTTGGTAGTTCCCTCAAAGGAAATTGTTGCTTTTCTTAAATTTCCCATTAATCTCTATAAAGTGAGAGAGAGGGTAGACAGAATGATATTGGTTCTAGATTAATCAATTATTGTTTCCTTTAATGATATCAGTATTTGCATGTATATCATGAAATTAATTGGGTCTGTCGAAGTACCTGCAGTCAAACCACGGTACTCTCTTTTGAACAGTATGGATGATCAGTGTATCCCTTGAAACTGACAAATGACCCCTGTTTAGTGTTTTCACATGAAATCTTAAGTGAACTCTACAGATAACGAAGTCTTTTTTCAAATAAGAAATGACATAAACCGGAGTGATTTGCGAGGAAGGGGATTACATTTGAAAGAATAAAATCTGAAAACACACTAGTATTTTATCAGTCCTTGTTTTGGTTATATTTCTCATCAGAATGACATTGTACATTGTAATTAAATGTAAAGGATTCATGAAGCTGACTTTAAGCTTTAGGACTGAGTGTGAATGGATGATGATTAGAAGGGGCACATAATGCTTGGTTTGCTGTTCTTAGCATGTCATTATAGATTCACTCCCTTACTCCCTTCCCCTTGCTCCACTCAACTTTCTTTTGCTGCTTTACATTTGATCGTTTGCATGTTCACGTTTCATTCTTTCAATTATGTTTTCTCATTTTTGATCATTGCACAAAATATGATTTGATTTACTTGACAATTTGTTTTCTTTTTTTTTTAATGCATCAATCATTTTGCACAGGATTTCCTTCTTCTAAAAAGCATAATTTCTTCACTAAAATTTTGCAAGATTTTCTGATTTCATTCGGCATTTTATACGAAATGCAGAATTAAGTTTTCATAATGTGTAATCTATCAGAGAGAGGAACAAATTAATCCATCCATTTTATTTTTTATTATTAATTTATTTAATTTGGATGATAGTGAAATACCATGCAAGAGATGTCTAATTGTCTTTAGATTTGATTTGACTAAGACCTATGTATTGGTTTCCCATTCCCCCACATGCGTGCTTCCATAAAGGTGCTAGTATATAGCCTCATGACGGCTTATCCGTAGACGCGTATTCTCCTCACAAACCTTCTTTGAGTCCAGAACGCATTTAAAAGCCAGCTGTATGCCACACTATAATAACAAACACCTCGCTCATTGTGTTTTGCACTGTGTTTACTGTGGGAGTTTCAACTTAGAAATTCACACATAATGCAGTCAAAATAGATATCCACTTGTGAAACATGGTCTCTCCAGTATGGGTTCTTCCCACAAACAAAATTATCCCAACCTCGATTTCAATAGTGATCACGTATTCATTCATGTTGTTTCCCACTTAGCACGTTTTTAGTCACTGTGTATGACTCTTGATCCTACATTTAACATGCCCCACAGCAATTTTAGGCTGTTACATTTTGAGCCGAGCTTACACCCTTAATATGCATTACTGCGTCAAATACTCCTGTGCTGCGTGTGTGAGTCCACCAGTGTCACTTTCCTATACTCCACATCTTCACTGCTTCACTACTAGTCAAATTACGTTTGATCATGTTGTGTTGCTGTGACAGATAGGTCTGTACTGCCTTAAAACCCTTGACTTTCCCAGAACACCTTTCCATTTAACCATGTTACTAACTCCACTTAGTGTACTGCATTTCATATACTATGCATTTGAAACCTAAGTAATGAGTATTTTTTTTTTTAAGTTCGCCATTGCATATGTGCTTTACACAATGCCTTTCTTGCCCCAATTGGAGATATACAAGTTATTGTATAGACGAAAAGCACTGATCGGGAGTGAAAATGTTCTCTAACTTTTTATTCTTCCCTAACAGTAAGATCTCATCGTGTGTGGATTAAAAAAAAAATCTTTCAGTATCTCAAACCTTCTAACACCATACAACACCATCCAAAGTCCTCCTGATTGGAATTCAAACTTTAATTATTTACAGCAAATATTTACATCCCATTAACAACATAACAATGAAACATACATATATCAATACACAAGCTTGATTTTAATGGCAATTCTAATTTCATTTGCTTTTGTAATTTTCATTTATGTGATTTCCTAAATTGTTTTTGTTTTCTTTGCAAGATTATAATTCTTTTATCCAATTGAAATGGGTATTTCTCTGGGATACATTTTTTCCAGAACATATATATAAAGTTTGCAATGTAAATAAAATGTATGGTGTCACTTTGATGTTTATAATCATCACACTGCACATGAAATTTAATATTTGTATTTAAATTTATTTATTAACTTATACTACATGTAATTGTGATTATTTTTTTGTGTGTATGATGTCTATGTTTGTTGTATTTTGTAAGTATATGCATGTAAGTTGTTTTATGTTTTAAGTAAAGAAAAACACTTTCATAGCAATTACGCATGGTGCTGTTAGGTAAATGTTGCATATCCAAATAATAAAATCAAGTGATGGTAATCATAATTGTAACCAGAACTGATTATAATTCTTTGAGGACTTTCCTTTGGTTATATTTTCTCAACCAGGTTTTATTATGTTTAAAACAATGGACAAAGTTCAGGTATAATTCTTAGCTAATCAGGAATGAACACAAACATATGTAGGAAATCAAATCAGTTTTTAAATTCTTTTAGGGACAGAGTTCCACTCTCCAGAATAGATGATGCAAATTTAAAAAAGAAAACAAGGTTCTTCAGTCCTGTCAATATTTTGGAATTGCACGGTTGTTTGATCAAATTTGGTGAAGAGATAAAATAAGGAATCGGATCTTAAATTTCAGCAGAGCCTACAGAATACGACATTTACAATCAAGGGTTAACTATTTTGATTTGAAACAAAGAAAAAACTGAAAAGAATTATATAATATTAAGGAAAAATGAGCAAAATCCCCAGTCCATGAAGATGAAAGATGAGGGTTCAAATCTGACAGATTGATGAAGGCATGGAGACGGTGCCAAGAAAGTCAAGAGGAAATTAAGATTATTTAGAATCACTCCTGGAGGTGGAACTAATTCTGTTAAACCTACTTGTTGCCAAGCAACCCCGAGAGACAAGAATGCATCCTTTTTGGCAATTCTGAAATTTGACGGCTTTATGAAATTCCACATTAAAAGTGAAGAAAAGTACCACCTTACCACATATTTGAAAGGAAAGAAAACTGTATGAGAAAGATGAATATACAAAAGGAATCTGCAGGAAAATAGATTGACACAAAATGCATAAAAACATGCACACAAACATATTCATACAAATAATTTGAATTGTGCTGATTACCCTTATTCTAAAGGGGAAAATGGTTAATATTAAGTATAAATTATCCTTACCTCATAATTGTAATAAGTAAGTACAAAAGAAACATAATAGCTACTATCATCTTGTAAGCTTCACAGGTGTTTGTTCCCTATGTTTAAGAGTTTAAAAATTAGATTTGAAATCAGATATTTGGAAGTTGGCACTCTTTCAATAAAATAATTTCATTTAACAATTGCTGGGGTTTGGTGTAATCCAGATTTTTAATGACTTGATCATGATTTTGGAGAATATTATTAGGTCATGGTAGTTAGAATTAGAGTTTGAGTTCTCTTTTTTTTTTCTTTTTTATATAGCAGAATATAGGGCATGTATTGACATCAAACTCTAGGGCAACAATAAATTCGTTTGAATTTGTCCAATTATGCCAACTTTATTTTTATTTATGAGGGACTTCTTTTCCTTCACAATTAATTGTTATATTCAAATTCTATTTGTAAATATAAATATGGCCATTGCAATCAACTTAATTTGTCTTAAGGATAATCATAATCATATGAATATGTATTTCAGATACATCATAACAGTCAAACATTTGATCAAGCAAAATTACAATATATCGTACCAAAATTATGTACAGTAGGGGGCTTATGTATAAGTATGGTATTGTCTCTATATTTATGTCTGTGTAGAATTGTACATTTGCTTTGAATATGTCCATTTTGTGCCTATTTTGGTTAATGGTAACTCAATATATTGGTCAAAGAAATATATTTATTTAGAAATATTTGTTTTTCACGAGGGCCCATGAAAATCTTAAAGTCAACATTTAAAGATTCTGCCATTTATCTCAACTTCTAAAGATAAAAGAAAGTCTTTCTGTAATCAATCGAAAAATGATCACAGAACAATTTGTTAATTAAGCAATAAAATGTTGGCTAAATTTCCATTTGTCAATACAGAATAACCCAAGTAAAGAAAAAACACTAAATTTTAAAGTGTTTTATACTGGTTAAAATATAAAATTAGAAGAGTTGTTTTTTATCTTTTGTTTTTTCCATAATGTGTTACCTCTTTTTGATGTTACATGTCTATTTATATATGTTATATGTCAATATATCAAGATATGAATTTCAGAAGCAGAGATTTTATTTGTAATGTGTTAAAATTTATTGTTTACATAGTGCATATTTTTTGTAAGATCAATGTGTAAATATATTTTTGAGGGCATGTAATTTCACTGTATACTGCAAGTTTTATTTATTAAAACATTTTTTTTTTGTAGTAAAAAATACTAGGTGAATGTGTGCATAGTTATATAATGATGGAATTTACTATTTCCTTCGTTAGCATGCCCATTATATTAAATAAATGTCATTTCTATTAAGGAGTTCTCAAGAGTAAATTGAAAACATTCACTTCTTGTCTGTTAATATGGAAATTAAATGTAATTTAGTGTAATAATAAATTTCACCTTAAAGTAAATGTTAATGACCCAGGGAGAACGATTTAGTAATATTCCCAAGACAAAAATGTAAATCATGCTTCTAGGGCAAAATTTGCCACTTCCGGTACAAAAGGATTTCATAGACATTAATTTGGTTTATGTTATGATTACTAGTATTCAGAAATGGATATGAACAGGTAGGTTTTGTTGAGTTGATGAATGTGATGTCTAAGTTAATAATAATTTGATTGATTGATTGGCATTTACAGGGCGGTCCCCGTCTCCTAGGAGAAGAGCACCTGTAAGCGGCCGTGATGTTTCCCCTCAACGGTTTCCACCATCCCATTCCCCGTCTTCTAGGAGGAGAGACAGACATCGTGGTCCAGACTACGTTGAGTTCCATGACAGGGACGTGTACGATGAGCCTTCTTACGACGACCCATTTGGACCAGACCGCGCCGGGAGCAGTCACCGTCGACCTTCACCAAGCTGGAGAGATCCTAGAGACCTTCTTCAAGCGGGTCCTTCTCAATCGCGAGCATCAAGTAGCGAGAGAGTAGATCCTGAGAGTGCCCAGTCGAGCCCACCGTCAAGGAAGCATACCGGTCGCAGATTACCCACAGTTCCTGGTGAAAACCGTGGCGGGAGCGCAGGCAGTATAACACCCAGACAGAGGCAGCGTCCTTCAGCTGTACCGCGCAGCAGAGACCATAGTCCTATGAGGTTACCACCCCCGCAACACGCAGGACGCAGCGGAGGATCAAAGGGCGATGTGAGACTCCCCATGGATGAGAGACCGCCTCATTACGATGTCGTGATGCGAACTCAAGACCCACCTCCTCCCGACCAGCATGTGGACCCCCGTATGCCCAATGGCTTTCGACCAGGGGGCGTTGAAAAGGGGCGTGGTCATGGAACGCAGGGACATAGTCCTCGTAGGACGCCTCAGGGTGTTCCTAGAGGACCTGGACGGAAGCATGTAACTGATAACGGACAAGGTGGCACCGGTGGGTATTCAGATACGGAAGAGGATGAGTGGGCGTAATGGATGTACATAGTCAATTCAATTCCTTCCACTTTTTTGACTTTTGAACATTTCAATTAAAGTATGTAACAGTGCTTCTCTTTTGAATTGCTAACTTGTGTAATTCTATATATTTGATTTATATTGTTGCAATGAATGACAGTGCCATGTAGCTTATGAATAGCATTTACTTAGCCCATTGTTTTGAATCTTCTTCAAATATATTGCCTAGATATTCAAAATACCATACTCGCTGTGCAAAGTATAATTAATGTAGATGTTCCTTATCATTAAGGCATCTCACAGAATAATATATTCTAGATCCGAAAATCCCTTTTTTTGTATGATTTACATTATCCCATGATCTTTGTCATATATGTTTGATATGAAAGTGTGTGATGGGGTGTCACTATGTACCCAATGATAAGAAAAATACCATTTCCAATTTGTTCTTTTTTCTTTGTTTTCTCTCAAAAGTGAACTCAACCATATTTTTTAACAGCATGCATAAGTTTAAGTCACATAGGACAGTTTGGGTTCTTAATACATAGGATAGTTAATGTGTCAGATGAATCAAAACTTCATTTGCCCCTAAATTGTATGCTATTCGATTCATAGTGCAATTTGATGCAAGTAGCTTTTAAAGCTTATATTTATATGCCATCTACATGTAGCTATTAATTGAAATGGTTTTTAATATGGATGAAAGATGTCAGATATATTATTTATATTCATATCATAAACACTGAAGTATTCATATCCAAAAAGGCAATAGAAGTTCACTGATTTATGTGTAAAGACATTATATGAAAGAGCAAAGCAATCTTTTGCTGTGCTTTTTCACAAAATTCAAAAATACACAATTTTTTTTGTTTATAAACAAGATGTTTTACTGGAAGGCATGGTAACTCAAGCTACGCATGCAAAATTCCTTGAACAATCGTCATTCACTTTGAACAAATTTATAAGCGGTGCATTTCTTTTACCCATTCCCAAAACAAATCATTTATTTCTTTATTGAAAAGCATCTATTATAGAGATACTGAAGGGATGAAGTCTTTAACTTATCTTATGAGGAGAAAATATAATAAACATAAGCTGTAATTGCCATAGTTACGAATCTCTTTTCACAGATGATTTTTTTTTCTTATGAAATAATTTATTAGTAACTGTGTATTCTTTTTTTTTTCAATATGCTTAATTGAAGTAAAGTGCCATTAGTTTGCTGTTTATATGTCTTTTATTATTTTTGCAATGGTTCAAGCCAGAAGCAGGGTCTGCTGTGCGTTCTATACAAGGAACGATATTATTGTTAAAACAGTTATATTTCTTCCTTG
>CALNVZ010000649.1:26264971-26278368 GCA_940671915.1 Paracentrotus lividus
TAAGAATATAATTGTGGAGGAGACATAAAAAATGAAGTGGAGAGAAATTTCAAAGTAAGAATAGAGATCTAAGGGAGTTTCAAAGTGGAAGAAATTCAAAAGAGAGCATGAAGATTGAGGATGAGCAGTGGAGAGACATAATCATAAGAATAAAGATTTTGAGGGACGAGAGTGGGGAGAGACAGAGAAATTGCGCAACAATAACGTGAAGGTAGTGGATCAAAATAATCATCTGATTAACTGCAGTACTTTTTCACCTTCTTTTAGTGGCATACAATCTGCCATCAGTAGAGTCAACGAGTAAAAAATAGTATAATTTGTTCATCCAATAAAACAAAGGAATACATAAGAAATTGATTCACATTTCTTATACACTCTATAGATCAATAAGAAGATGAGTAACAAAAACGTACTATAAGTAGCAAAGTCAAATCATAATAACTGCGTCTTTTTACCGCTAGGGTATAATAATATGGGACACTAAGCTCATTTGCCTAATTGCATTTAATTACGAACTGACACAACATCTAATCTTTGTTTATATGAATCATGAACTACTGCTCTAATTTATTGTGAAGAAAAACATTATCACCACTCGCTTTAGGTGCAGTGCTCATAGTTCGAAAATAATGTTGACGTCATACCAAAGTGGCCATATTACCTGCACAGTGCAGGGTTATGGCCATGTATATTGTGTATAGTTTTTTAAAACATACAATGGAACTCTTAACTATTCTGTTATTTGCTTAAAATGTTGAAAAATCGTATTGACTTCATTACTCATATTTTGAAAATTATAAGACTTCAGTAAGAATACATATATATACTTATCTAATTTCATTTTTATGTATTTTGTATATTATATTTTTTATAAATTTATTGAATTATATTTGTGTCATTTAAGACGTAATACAAATTCAATAATGCCTACAATAGTGATTTTATATTAATATGTTATATCAGGCGCGGATCCAGGATTTTCCAGGAGGGGGGGAGGGGCCCCGGCTTTTGAAAAAAGAAATCTTGCAAGCGAGCGACGCAAACTGAGCGCGAAGCATGTTAACATTCCCGATATATGGGCCTTTACTGACTAAACAATTTTAATTTATTCCAATGGCGAAACAAAATAATACTAATATTACTACCAAAAAAAACAACAAAAAAAAATCGGATATTTTGAACAAAACTTAAGTGGTTTGAAGTAATGTATTCTAAATTGGCCACCGTACAGATTAAAACTTTGATGGGTAAAAATTTGCAGTTAATGTGACATGTATATACCCTAAATAGAGTGAGTATGCGACGACGCGAGCGCCGAAATCTTTATTTAGCTCATAAATTCGAGAGTTATTATTTGCATAAATGTATATAAGCTACTCGTACGCCCGAGACTAAGAATTGTATGGTTTAAATATATTATGAAATAAGACTAAACGGGCAGTGATTCTCTATTATGTAGAGTTAGTTGAGATGGTAGTATAGACATGAGTATTAATATCCGCACGTCGAAGGAGCGAGGCGCGAAGTTCTGAAAATTTATAGGGTAAGGAATGAGGTGTATATGATGCATTTTATGGTTTATAAGTATCAGGCGAGCGCGAAAGCGCGAACCGAAAATGTTGGGTGTATATAAGAAGAATGTATGGAAATAAGCTATACAGGGCAGTTTCTACTATTTGTTTTTAGTAATTGTGGATATGACACTTATTTAGAATCCAGACTAGAAGAAGAATTCAGCATGAGCCAGAGAATTATTTGGAAGTTTATAATTACGGTATATAGGAATGAATAAAGGGGCACTTTCGATAGGATAATGAATTGTGTATATAAATATCGCCTCGAGCGCGGAGAGCGCGAGTGAAAATTGGGAGTTGAAAGTATAGTACGAATGAGAAAGTAACAGGGGACGCACTAATATTCATCTAGTATTAAGAAATCGTGAAGATTTAAGTTAGTTTATGAGTGTGTGTAGGCATATATGAATATATAGCACCTGACCAGATTGTGGGGTATCTGCGAGCGGGAAGCGCGAGAACCAGAATTTGAGTTTTATAATAAAGCAATATAATAGAGTAAAAAAGTAAGGAGATTAAGGCACTTCTAGCATTTAAGTAATTGTGTATTATAGACCGTGTTATTTGAGTATCCAGTACGGAGCGCGAAGTAGCGCTAGCCGATTTTGAGGTAGATTTCTAGTAACTGGTAAGATATATATATTTTAATATACCCACAATTTAGAGTATAACTTGCCAAGCAATGCGCGAAGCTCAGAGCCGAAAATTTGAGTTGTTAAGGATATATAGAGAATAAATAAAGGGGCACGACTTCTAGCAGTTGTGAGTAGATTGTTTATTATAGACCTTATGTGTAGTATCCGCCCGAGACAGAGATATGATTGAAGAGAAACAGAGAAATTCAAATAAGAGATAGAGATTGAGGGAGAGAGTGGGAGAGACAGAGAAAGTCAAATAAGAGATAGAGATTGAGGGAGAGAGAGTGGGAGAGAAATTCAAATGAGAGATAGAGATTGAGGGAGAGAGTGAGAGAGACAGAGAAATTCAAATAAGAGATAGAGATTGAGGGAGAGAGTGGGAGAGACAGATAAATTCAAATAAGAGATAGAGATTGAGGGAGAGAGTGGGGGAGACAGAGAAATTCGAATAAGAGATAGAGATTGAGGGAGAGAGTGGGGGGAGACAGAGAAATTCAAATAAGAGATAGAGATTGAGGGAGAGAGTGGGAAAGACAGATAAATTCAAATAAGAGATAGAGATTGAGGGAGAGAGTGGGAGAGACAGAGAAATTCAAATAAGAGATAGATATTGAGGGAGAGAGTTGATGAAGCACGAAATAGGGCAAAAGAGATCCCCCTTTTTTCTAGACATAAAAAAGCAAATTTGTTGGAGATTTTAGCCATGAGAAAAATCAAAGTGCACTTAATGGATTTCCAATTAAATTGACAATGAACTAGCCGCTCCTTCAAAATAATTTGATAGCGTGTCCACTCTTGAAATCCAAATATTGATAAAACACTTCACTGAGGTTTTTGAAGTCAAATAACTTGTCATTTCACGACGTAATTACGAGGGAAAATTGTGTATACACTTGAAGGATAAGTTCAAGACCTTTGCAGGCAGCTTCCCCTCATTTTTTTAAAACAATTTGTGCGGCGGTCACAACTCGTCGTAGGCTACGGGGCACGTGCAACCAACGTAGCCTGCGTTGCATGCACACTGCACGCACAGGTCGTTTGTCAATATCTGCTATTTCTGCGTTTCTGTAGTAAGGGTATTGGAAAAAACTTCCTGCACGTCGTACAGGCAACGTGCCTGCATGGTACATACGGTGCGCGAATTTTCTACGAAATCCATCGTAGGGAGTTGCATGTCGAAGGTTGTGACCGCCGTACTACCAGAAATTGTGGATTCAGATGCCAATTTTCTATGTTCTATCACTATTATTTTGGGTTCAGTGTGTGATTCCCCTGAAGTAGGGCATTTTGACGCATACATGTACTGTCACACCAACGCATTATGTACGTCTGGGACCATCATTTGACCTCACCATTCGAAAGTCGTGACTAGGATTCGAAACTCGGTCTGATACTTATCAGTTTGTAGGCCTAGAGAAAATAACTATGATAATTTGAATTGCTGACATTATGGTAAAATAAGAATTAGCCTCCAAACTGATGGGGGTCGGACCGAGGTTCGATTCCAAAGTCACGTCTTTCGAATGGTGACGTCACATGTTGGTTCCAGACAGAAATAATGCGTTAATGTGACATTTATGCTACAGTCACACAGACACATTCGTTGAGTTACGTCCAGCGTTGCATCTAAAAATTCCTTCTTTTTTTCTAGGGAACCCCACGGATGCCTTCCCGTCTGTGGAGCAGTGATAATTTTGTTCATCCAATAAAACAAGGAAATTATAAAATTGAAGATGAAATAAGGATAAAATCACAAATACGTAACTAAACGTAAATGTCTGTGTGACTGTAGCATAAGCGTCGCTGCGACATTACCGGTAGTAACAGGGCACACCTTTAGCGCTCGCCTGGATCTACCACTGCTTGTTATTTCTTTCACTCACTATAAATATTAAACTATCACTTCTTCAGCACTCTCTTAATATCATCTTTTATATTTCTAGAGCTTTGCCTTGTGTCGTAGTCACATTTTATCTACGATGCCCGTATGGCCTGTGGGGCTGTAAGGGCTTCAGCCCCCCCCCCCCCCACCATACACACACACACACGCACACACACACGCACGACATACACACACACTCACACACGTCTCCGGCCTCAGCTCATTCACTTAAAAAAAACTTTCCGCGGTCCTTACCTTCATTCTTAAAATAATTACCATTATAGTGAGATCAAAACTTTTAAAAAGACGGTTCGGGTAGGAACGCAAGATCCCCCTTCTAGAGGGAGGACGGGGTGCATGGCATCAACAATAAAAAATTGCCTTTTGTGCGCCTTTGGAGGTGTAGAAGCGTCTGAAGGCAAGATCCCCCCCCCCTCAAAAAAAAATAAACAAATAAATAAAAAATAAATAATCAAGTTTTAAATGAAATCGATGCAGTCTTATGTTCCATACTTTTTATTCGGTTAGAAATTTATACTTTCAAAATGGGATTTAATCAACAATTTGCTGTATACACGTTGAACATAATTTTATGTTGATAATTGATGTTTATTTAGGCCATGTATATTTCATTTACATTTTTTTTCTAATTTTTTTTTAAAAGTCGATTATTGTCGCGTTTTAATTTTGGCGGAAGTTCTCCTCAACGTTTATTCCAATCAATGGAGTAATAATACCAGCTAAAATAATAGCAATTAAATCCACCCACTTAAACTACACACCCTGCTCCACATACCAATTCTCAATAGGCCATTTTAACAAGGACAAGGAGACAAATATGCCCCTAAAAATGGCAATACTAATGATCATGATAAAACTGTTTAAATATTAATAAATTAATTAAATTATTGAACTAATAAATAAATGAATAGATAAATATTTAAATAGAAAAAGTAAAACAATTTGTGGATCCATAATCTCATGAACTAACGAAAATGCCGATTTTTTTTGTTTTAAATAACGAATGGATCAAACTTGACAAATTGAAATGTCTTATTAAACTATTATGGGGTCGGGGGGGGGGGGGGGGGGGGGGTAAATGACTTTCCCTCTTGATAATTGAGTGAATATATGTTGATTGATTTCAATCTCTAGGCCTAATTTTAGTGGTCAAATGCGACAAAAATCACTATACACTGTTAAAAAAAAATGTATTTTTACAGAAATAAAGATACAGATTTGCCCCTATCTAACTAAATACAGCAATTCTAAAAAAAAATTTAATCACTCCCGGTAATGTGTAAAGGAAAAAAATAACAGAATTTGCTGTATTTTACATCAGAATCGATGGCGACTCTGCTGCCATCAGATTTGCTGTATAATTACGAAGCTTTTTTTTTTTTTTTTTTTTTTTTTTTATACAGTGTATATATTCATTGATTTGGTCTTCTTGATGAAGCAAAATTGAATGTAATTGAATACAAATTTGCATACGTTTTGATGCTATTGATAATGATTTATTCTTGTAGCAAAGGTAGGGGAGACCGGGGATGGAAGTTACACGGGTCAGTTGTTACAGTTCGCAGTGTGCTAAGTTGGAACAAGAGAGTTCGTGCTATAACTGGCATCTATATACAGCCTACACATAGCTGTGATGAACTACCGGTCGTGAGGTTTCTCCGTTGTTTTATTAAAAAGTAAATCAACAAAAAACATTTTTTGAAGTTCCAAGTGAATTTTTGACAAAAATAAAAATTTGTGATAGTTCTTACAACTGAAGGCACATGATGATAGTCTGGTATTGTGAATATAGTACATGTATGTCACTAATATACCCCTGAGCCATGCCCTGTAATTCTGCCTAATGGCTGTGCTACAGTTGATTTTATGTGTAAAATCACCCATGGGGTAGGTTGTTACAACAACCTACCCCATGTCGATGTAACAACCTACCCCAATTACATTACACATGTAAAGTAATTTTGTTTCAATTTTCAGGTGTTAATATTTTGATATTTCTATTATTACTTTAGTCTATTCTAGAGCTCTACTTGATCTACTGTTAAAGATACCAAGAAACCGGAAAGTTGAAACAAAAGTATGGTATCAGAGATTTACACATTGTAACAAATTACCTCGTATATACATATAGTAACAATTTACCCCGTATGGTGTAACAACTTACCCCGTATACGGGGTAGTTTGTTACAAAAAAAATGTCTTCATTAACTAAGCTGTAGTTAATTAGTGTTTACATGTTTTCAAGTTTTATGTGCATCAGGTTTTAGCCAACATAATATGCTAACTACATACCCAAAAAGGAGTGTGCGAGTACTTTCATTAGAATTATCTGGCCCAAAATGTGAATTTTGTAACGTCCATCCACGGTCTCCCCTATTCATTCAGTACATTGCAACCCCCCCCCCTCTAAAAAAAGAAACTTTGAGAAGAAGACAGTTGTTATTATTGCAACATGAAAACGGCGTGAAATCTTCCAAGAATGATACAGTGCTGCTCATATAAGCTCTGTATGTTACTCAATTATATTCCGACAATATTTTTGATCAAAATTATCTTACCTTATAACATTGACTGTAAACTGTTTTATATTATCTTGATCATGTTTGCCCCATGGAGTTACTTCTATGTATCAATGTGATGCACCATTCAGTAATAAATAAATTAATAAATGAATAAATAAATAAATAAAAGTTAGATATATTTGTGTGCTCCAGCAACATATTTTTTCATCCAGCTTTGATTTCTTGAAATTGTTTGTCTCCACTTTCACTTTTCGGGACCCTGCCTATATTTTGGACGTTCCGACAACCATTCCCGGAGAAACAAAAATTAAAAAGATTGTAAACCCCCACAATGCCCTTTTTTGTTTACCTGGCTGACCAAGGCCCCCTCCGTCCTACTCCGGCGAAATACGTCTGAAGCGTATAGGGTTGAAGAACAAGAACAACCGTACATAACTCGGACGCATATTATGGGGGTAAGACTGAGGGGTTTTGGTCAGCCGGGCTGAAAAAAGGGCCCTGAAATGAGAAAAAATGGCACAAATGGGCATTGAGGGGTTGACAAACTTATTTTTAATTTCGCAATGCCCGGGGCTGGGAGAACGTCCAAAATGCAGCCAGGGTACCGAAAAATGAAATCGGAGACAAACAAATTCTAGAAATCAAAGCCGGAGCAATATTATGTGGCTGAAGCAGGCCAAAAATATCAAACCTTTTTTTGAGCAACAGTGTAGTTTGCAATTCAAAGTATACCACACCTCTGTTGCCGAAGTAACTGTTTATTTTAAAAAATACCCCAGGCCTACTCCCCCCCCAAAAAAAAAAAAAAAAATGGCGGCAAATCTTCTGTTGTTATTGTGCTACGCCATTATACCACAGCTGATAACCATTCTACGAGTCTTTCAAACGCACTTCCTCTAACAGAGGCTAGTCTAGACTAATTGCGACCTACGTACTTTCATTTATATAATCAATATATCACGCCGGGAAAGGGCGAGAGGAAATATAAAAGAAACTATGCTGGATATTAAACTTGACTGTTTTGGTAACCATATTATCACATGTGACCATCTTTACCACATTCCTTCGACACAACTCATAACAAATACAAATATGTACCATTTTCTTGTATCGACTTCACTATACAGTCTAGACTGCGCCTATTTGTAGAGCCTCAATATTTGGAGATTTATTTACAATGTTCAGTTTAACAAAAATGAAAATGGAAAACAGTGCGTGGTGAGAAATGGGCTTACCCCCCCCCCCTCAAAAAAAAAGCAACAACAACAACATCAACAACATCAACAAACAAACAAACAAAATCGAAAATTGAGTAAAAAAGAGAAAGAGAGAGAGAGAGAGAGAGAGAAGAAGAAGAGGAAGAAGAAGGGGGAAAGTTTTGAAGTTAACAAAATTGGGTTATTTCAGAGTGAACGAAAATGTCAAGTTATTTTTATTCGAGGTATACATCATATGATTTTTTAACCGGCCGTTTGATCTCTTTCTTCTGTTTCAAATTTCTTACAAAACAAGGGAGAAAATTTGGAAGACTAGGGGTGAGGTTATCAGATTTTGTAGATCACCAATACAGTCTGTGTCAAATAAAATGGTACAGTTGGAAAACATTTTTTAAAGTATGAAAATCACATTTTTAAAGTGTTTGATATTTCCATAAAGTAGGAGAATCAGGCTTTCTTCTGCAATTTTTTTCATCTCATTTAGTGATGTAGATCTTGAGATATGACCAGTTTTCTGTAATCAAGAAAAAATGTAATTTGCGCATGCTTTTCTATGGGTTTCGCACATAATAGCCATGAATTCATCGCACCAGGACAATAGATGTATGTAATTTTGATTAGCTCAACGCCGCACAAAATTTAGCACAACTTTTGTTTTACAAAAGCAAATTATACAAAACAAAGTACATCAGCGAGAAGAATCCTTTGGCTTTAAGTTGGTACCACATTCACACATCATTTGAGAAGATGTCATACCTAAATAATTTTTACCCGACTGTACAATTTTTTTTTTGACACAGACTGTAGAGGGGAGGCAGTGCTGCATTGTTGTATTTTTCAAGTCGTACTTGGGAGCATGTTCTTCTTCTTCTTTTTTTTTCTTCTTCTTTTTTTTAATAGTTTTTACGGCACAGCCATTCATAATATGAATATTTACGCCTTGCGTTTTTTGAAAGAAAACGAAAGCCTAGATTTATAGTTATTTTGTCTTCTTTTAAAAGATTTTGTTTCTGAATGTTTTATTTTTTCATGTTTTTTTTTCGCAAAAAGAGGGATGGCCGCTTCGACCCCTGGATCTGCCTTGGGGAGGGGCTTTGATATCACACTGTGTTTCCTCAAATAAGTCAGTGACCTTGGACCTCCGTGACGTCAACAATGACTGGACGTAACATGACCATAACTATCAGTTTCATTTTTCACTTTCAATTTTTTTAAGAACTTTTTTTTACGTTTCAAAGATTTATCAATGACAAAGGGAATTTAAAAACAATTAAAATTATTTTTAAGGTCAATCTATCATCTCAAGGACGAAGTATACTCTTAAAATTTCCAGAAAGTACGAAAATGACAAGAATTAAATGTTATTTGTATTACTACTAAAATGATACGTATGCAGTCTCTTATAGGAAATGTTTGACTGAAAAGATTGACTAAAAGATGGGGAAACTTTAAATAAAGATCATTAATTGGAGCATGTGTTTTTTGAAAACTGATTAATGGTTTTAGATAATACTTATTTTTTTCACTTTGATATGTATATTTGACAGGTGAATATACATCAATTGACATGATTGATTTTCTTTTGGTAGACGCGAAAGGGGCGCAAAAACGTGGAGAAATAGAAAGGAAGGATAGAAATTTAAAAAAAAAGGAAAAAAAGAGAAGGGAAAATAAGGAGAGAATAAAGACAGACGAAGTGGGGGAAAAGACAGGGAAGAAATGAAAAAAAAGGGGAGAAGAAAAAGCATATCAATTCTACTCCACGTGAAATGTAAACCTAACGTATGAAATTAAATCTTAACATAAAGACGCGTCCATTATTTGAGGAGGGGAAAAACGCAATTACATTCATGAGTTTAGTGGAAATACAACTGAGCGGCGCAGAAAAATATACGGTTCTACATTAATGTCAACAAAACCCGCGCTATAACGGCGGGAAGCGACCGATTGACAAACTGCATGCAATTATTACTTAAGCGTACAAAAACTCGCCAAGAAACTTCCCTGTGGTAAAATGGTCTGGTCAGTCGATCCGTTCGAGCTAATTTCTCATGGACATGAAATAAAATAATTGAACTTTTATCATAGTTTTCGTAGGTAGATGCTTCAGACCAGATTGGGGAAAATACATTTTGGCCAAGCCTATAACACCATTGGCTAAAGTTGTAATCAGAATCTTTATTTCACATAGATTGATGGTTCCTACGATTATTGATATAAATAGTGATTTGTCACATCTTGCGAAGACGCCGTCCACATGCGATATGCATGTGATATGCGGAAATATTGACCCATCGAGTAAAGATCGTTTGTGATAATGTTCAAAGTACAGGACTTTTTTTTAACCAATCCGAATGAATTTACCATCTCTGGAAAGGTTGAGATTCAAGCTTTTAAAAACGGCTTGATCATTAAGCTGTTATATAATTATGCGTTATCCAGGAAGATATTATGTGGCGTATGAGCTATTTTGAGAGCAAAATTGGCCATATTGTACAGAATTTGATCTGATTAGGATTTCGAATGACACAAGTGACAGGACTTTTTTCTCCCTTTGCAGTAAGTTATTCCTATTTTGAAAAAAAAAGACTATTAGCGTAATTATTCAAGTTGCATCATTTCTTTGAAAAGGTAGTTGCTCGCCATAATCAAGAAAACAAAGTGAAAAAACTGTGCAAAATACAAAATGTCTATGGCAGCGTTTGATTGCGTAGAGTGATAGCGCCCTCTTCCTCTTAAGTTTACAACTAGAATTGATATGGAAAGAAGAAGGGAAAGAAAAGGGTGCGCCAAATTAAACTTTAACCCGGGTGCGCCGTATTGAAATTAGGGGGCGCCAAATATAATTATCTCCAACTTAGGGCGACCAGAATGATTTTAAAATCAGGGGGCCAAATTGACCGGAAAAGAATACGGCGTCAATTTTTTTTTTGTTGTTGTTTTTTTGTTGCAAATATTCAATCTTAAACTTAGGGACTCCATAGTGACCTGAAACAAAAAGGGTCGCCAAACTGGTCTTAGAATCAGATTATATTCCTCAGGAGGCATTAACCCCCCCCCCCCTGAAAACGCATAATATGTTTTATGACTTGTGCTTGTCTATCTGTTTTCTATTAGATCAGTGCATTTGCTGATGCACTTCTTTTCCCTCTATATTTTGTTATGTTTCAATCTGTTGTTTTGTCATGATTGTTTTATAATGTATTTTTGTTGCCTGGAAATGAAATAAATAAATAAATAAATAAATAAATAATATTCCTCTAATACAGAGTAAAGGTGGTATCTCACCCCTGGAGACGTCCTCGAAAGTTGGGGATTCGAAGAGGTCTTCGAGTCTTAAACGATGTCTCCGAGACAGAAGAAATATCATAGATATGAACATGTCATTTTCGATTTCCCCGAGACTCGTGAGACATCGCTGAGACTCAGGAGACATCTTTGATGACTCTGAGACGTATCAGAGACGTTTCTGCTACTAGTCTAAAATCCGTCTCACACTAGTCTCAATCCCGTTTCAAACCCATCTTACACTGTTAGAACGCTGGTTAAAAATTTCGCTGTTTAAAAAAAATTTTGGTTTAAAAGTTAAACATTCTTGTTTAATATTTAAACATTGTTGTTTAAAACCGGAAAAGCGAGGTGTTATAGCCTTAAACAAGACCTGTTTAGAGATATATTAAACAGGGTTTGTTAAAACAGGCCGAGGCAAATGTCACGTGATAGTCATGAGCTAATGGCATCACTCGTTACATGCAAGGTAAATCGGCGCAACATTTCAATCATGGCGAAGGCCTTATGCCTCACTCATTAAATCAGTGTATATGTGTCGGCTCAGTGGATAGAACGTCTGCCTTATTATCGAAAGGTCGTGAGTTCGATACCTGGCCGCGTTAACCAAAAATTGGAGCGTTTTTATTTTTGGAGAGAAGCGTTAAATAATATCATTGATATTTTAAACAACAATTAAACAACAGGTTGTTTAAACTTTTAAACAACAAGAGTGTTAAAGTTTTAAACAACTACAGGTTGTTTAATTTTCAAACAATGCTGTGCGATTCACCGGTTAACAGCAGTTGTTTAATGTTTTTAACAGTGTAGGTACTACCATTGGATTGATTAAGTAATTTCGTTTAGTCATGTTTTACACATTTAGCCAGTTGCGGACTTAGGCTTAAATTGAGTTGAGGACTTTAAACACGATACAGGATTGAAAATTAAACTACTAATTGTTGTCTGCGTTCTGAGTGGAATGAGAAAACGGAAACAAACACTGATGACTTGCCTACGCTAATTAATTTACAGTCTATCTCTTCCTTCCCCATCAAGTTCTCTAGTTATTCTTTCTCTTTATACCTTTCTCTTCTTTACGCCCTCTTTTCCCTGCCTCTCTTTCTCAACACCCCTGCAACTTTTCAGCTTTCTCTTCAAAAATCCTAAAGGTCAAAATAAATTCGCGTTTTGAAATATTATATTTTAAGATTTACTGAAAACCTTCCATTAAAACAAAACTCTAATGAAATCCGGTTTCCTTACTATTCTGGGACACGGTGTACACAGTTTGATTGGAGTCGGTTTGCATGCAGTGGCGGATCCAGGACTCGAAAATAGGGGGCGCCGCCGAAATTTTTCGATTTTAACATGTACAGTCAATGAGTGGTTTCCAAATTATAGGGGCGTCTCCTGTACTGTGCCTCGGGCCCCGCCTGGGTCCGCCTGGATCCGCCACTAGTTTGTATTCATTCTCGCTGATCGATGTGATTAAGGGCATTAGATGGCTTGGAGTGGACCAGCTTGAAATGAACAAACGGAACTGACGATTTCCTCCGCGGCTGGGCAACTCAAAAGATGACCTCAGACTTTGAATTAATCATATTTTGCTCTCTAGCCATGTTGGGCCATAGTTTCATCATAGAGGTATAATTATGAAGGGGATCAACATTTAGATTCAAATTTACTTGGTCAAAAATAAAAATCAAGATACAATAATTTAACTTACAATATATTGCATGCGATACCAGGATTGTTAAAAGTAAATAAATAGATAAATAAATAAATAAATAAATAAACTTTTAAATAAGCAACCCTCGACATACAAAAGACAATGGGAATGTAATAAAATACGATACAATAAATGAATATAGGATTTCAAGAATTAATCATAATTAAAGAAGTAATCGCAATCATTTAAAATTATTGATTTTAGGATAATTCCTAAATTGTAAACGATATGACATAATCAAATACAGGGTTTTCCATACAAATTGGCAATCATAATACATGTAATGTTAAGCAAGTACAATTTGTTTCATGTATCGAACAATTGGTAAAAAAATACAAGTCTTGTCAATTTGCAGAAGAAAATTTGATCTAAATTCCCCTGAACAATTCCTGTCATGAAAGGGTTAACAAGGAAACTATATAAAAAAAGATACAAACACCAAACAAAGCAACAACAACAACAACAAGCTAGACAGATTCAATTGCGCCCTCTACATCCGGGGGATAATTGTCCTCGGGGGTAATTGTCCGGGGGTAAATGTCCT
>CALNVZ010000649.1:26290460-26339308 GCA_940671915.1 Paracentrotus lividus
ATTCTGAATCAGTAAAGATTTTCTGTTGCAGTGGTATGAGTTTGGTTGCAATCAAAAGCAGTTTTGACTCTCCAGTTGTCTACTTTAAGGAATACCAGACTGACCTATGTGTTCATAATCATGATGGCAAAATGAGCTGAATCCAATAAATTGCAATTTGAATATCATTCAATGTTACTGCATCCCTTTAAAGCGAGAGCGAACTGATGAACACTCTGACTGTGTGTTATGAATGGCTAGTCTTAAAATATATCTTTTAAGATATTAAAGTGACTAAAATGGCCTTTAATTTTAAATATTTGAAACAAGGAAACTAAAATGTTTTGAATGGTAAAGAACTTGCTTTGCAACTTGCTAACATTTATATTGGGGTATAAATCTATTGAGTAGTGAGTTAGTGTGTTATCATTCAAGTGGGCCTGTATTGTAAGACTACACTGCTCAGGATGTTGCATTATATGTTAGAAATCAGGGCAGAATTAAGTAGTTGAGGACTTGAGGTGGCTCCTGGTTCGTTTTGGCTTTAAAGCAACTTTGGTAGAAAAACTGCTTCAACCATGTTTTGTAGTTGTTTGAAACACTGTTAACAGTGTATTTGCAGTTTGGACATAAAGTCCTCATTAAATGCCTGGTAGCTCAGCAAGGTATGGCATATGAATCAAGGTACATATGGATAATTCGTTTTTCTGTTTCAGTCATGAGGGATGAAAAACGGAATTTGGCTTTGCCAATTTAAGTTTATGAAAAACAAAAACAAAACCGCCAAAGCAAAAACACGCTCTGTGATTTGTGTTTTGCACAGCAAAGATTCAATATTAAAGGGCGTCCTCTACTCAAGTAAATATGACTAGTGAAGCCTAAATTTAGATCTGCAGCAAAGATCATTTGACACTTAAACAAATTTCGTCTAGAGTGCAGACCTTTGTGCTACAATTAGGCCTATATCTAGGCTTGCACGGGGCCTATGCAGCACAATATGGGGGGGGGGGGCGGATATGGCTTGTGGAGACGGGTGGAGCTGTCAGTAGTATGTGCGTAAAGCGGGGAACTCCTTTAAACGAGGAGAATTATTTAGGACTAACTTTTTTGTCAAACGTCTTGTAAAAAGAATGCAAGGTAACGGGAAGAGGCGCTAAATATGTAGGGGCGTACTCATTTCTGAAGGCGAATGACAAACCACTTCTTATTCAGGGGTATGTGATAAATAACTCATGCATTGCGAGTGCTAGGGTGGAAGGGGCGGCTGGCCGGGGGATTACTGCAACCTCTGAGATAGTCGGGTTGGTGACCTGTTGACTTGCCGAGCCGGGACGCATTCCCATACCCGCACCCCCCACAGTTAGGGACTGATATCATAATAACGACTTTCTTGTGCCTCCTCTTCCCTCTCTTTTCTCTTCTTTTCTTTTCTTTGTTTTTTGCACCGGGGGGGGGGGGGTGCACACCCCCTAACCCCCGTCGATCCACCACTGACTCCTATAATTATGTAAACTGTTTTGCAATAATTCATCGAGGTGGGCTGAAAAAAAAAGAGGGGGAAATAATAGCTGGCACCGAGTGATCTTAAAACGGGGGACACACAAGTGATAGTAAACATGTTTCGCCGCCCCCCCCCCGAAATCCTGGATCCGGCCTTGAGTAAAAAAAAAAACAGTAAAAAAAAAAAAAAAAAAAAAAAAGAAACGGAAGTAGACGAAGAAAAAAAAGAAAAGAAGCACGAAATAAGCTTCACATCCTCTTTTTATACCACGTATAATTCCCTTCCTTCTACAGCGTGCAGGCTATATGCGCCACAAACACAGTGGTCGGTCGCCTACTGATTTGTCATGTACGAAATTTTGGGGATTCCCCACGTCATGAATAACGCAATTATGTAAATATCTTAACTGAATATTCAATGTGAACAACTTCTTCTACAATGTATTTAAATGACTTCATCGGGAATGCCCACGTCACCTGATGGGGATTTGCCAAGTTCAATGCAGCTAGCTATGAAACAAAAACTCTTGAATATTCAGTGTAGGCGGGGTTTACATATTCCTGTACATTTGTTCAGGAAATGCACATTGCATTTTATAGAGAAAAGGTATTTTAATCTAAGTTTGGATACACAGAATCAGAGCGGCGCGGAACGAATTTGAAAGTGGGGGTCACGATGGAAAAGGGCACTCTATCTGAAAAAAGGGGCACTTGAGACCAAAGGCTTAAAGAGAAAATTATTCAGATAAATAGGGGTGCGCAGAAAAATTTGTGCTTTTAAAAATTGTAATGGCTTTGTATTTAAAAAAAAAAGAGATAATTGTTCATTATACTTATAGACCCTAATAGTATCCCCAAGCGCGAAGCGCGAGCTTAAATTCGTTAGCTGAAAATTGAGTTAATTTATTGTGCATTATAATATAACTTAATATCTGCAAGCGCGAAGCACCAGCTGAAAATTTGAGTTAAAAATTGGAATTAATTTGCATCATCTACCTATTAAATATCCGCGAGCGCGAAGCACGAGTTGAAAATCATGGCTTAATAACGGAGTTTATTGTGCGCGAGCGTGAGCCGAAAATTTTGAGCTCAAAATTAAAATTAATTTTGCATCATAGGACCTAGACCCTAGTATCCGGCGAGCGCGAAGCGCGAGTTGAAATTATGAGCTTGAGTTAATGTGCATTATAGACCCTATTTAGTATCCGCGAGCGCGAAGCGCGAGCCGAAAATTTGGGTTTTAAAAGACATAATGGAGTAACAAGGGGCACTTTTTTGTATATAAGTGCCCCTTTTTAGTAATAAAAGTGCCCCTTTTTAATATTAAAATGGCATTATTAGCTAAGAAAAGGGCACTTTTTAGTCACGAAAGGGCACTTTTAGGATGGATGAAAAAGTGGGGGGGCACAGTGCCCCCCCTGCCCCCCTGGTTCCGCCGCTCTGCACAGAATCCAATGTTTATAATAAATCGTCATTATTTCCCCTTGTGACTATCGCTTACATTCGAGTCAAATTCTGATCTTGCAAGCATTGACGGATCGGTAGATGAACTATTAAAGTCACCACCAATCAGAGGATATACGCTAGAGTTGGTTATAAAACGGGCTCGGAATAGTTACTAGTGGCGGTCCGGAGACCATGGGCCAATTTGAAAGCTCACTAATCAACAAAACTTATCTCTAAAACAGGTTACAAGCCTACATTTATGGTTCATGGTCACCCTTGACCGTCTTTTCATAAACTTTTGAAGTCTGAAAGTTGTGAAAGGTTTGTAATACATAAATGGGTCGTTTGAGTTTTCTTTTTATTTTCTTCCTTTTCCTTTTGGCGTCCATTCAGATCTTACCAAGGCCATGGCCCCGCCCCCCCCCACCCCCCCCCCCGGAAAACGCTCACGGCTACTGTCTGAAAAGAAGATGTGAAGCTTATTCGTGTTACGTCTCTTCTCTTCTTCGCTACTTATATATTTTTTTTTACTCAGGCGCAAATCCAGGATTCAGGGGGGGTGAGGGGGAGCGACGAACAGGTTACTATCCTTGGTGCTCCCCCGTTTTAAAGATCAACTCGGTGCCACTATTATTTCCCCTCTTTTTTTTCAGCCACCTCGATGAATTATTGCAAAACAGTTTACATGATATAGTCGTAGTTTGATCGACGGGGTTAGGGGTGTGCACCCCCCCCCCCGCGTGCAAAACAAAAAGAAAGAAAAGAAAAGAAAAGAGAGGGAAGAGGAGCACAAGAAAGTCGTTATTATGATATCAGTCCCTAACTGTGGGGGGGGATGGGATGCTCCCGGCTGGAAGTCAAAGGTCACCCCCGCCCAGCCCCCACCTCCACCACCCCCTCACACCCCGCTCCACAGCCCCCCCCCCTCCATATTGTGCTGCATAAGGCCCGTGCAAGCCTAGATATAGGCCTAATTGTAGGCACAAAGTCTGCACTCTAGACTGAAATTTGTTTAAGTGTCAAATTGAGTCTTTGCTTGCAGACTAATTTACCCTAGTCATATTTTCTTGACTAGAGGACGCCCTTTAATATTGGTCTTTGCTGTCAAAAACAAAATCACAGAGCGTGTTTTTCTTGCGGTTTGTTTTTGTGTTTTCATAAATGAAATGGCAAAGCCAAATTCCGTTTTTCATCCCTCATGACTGAAACAGAAAAACGAATTATCCATATGTACCTTAATTCATATGGCATAGATAGGAAGTGACCAGAATAGCGGGACAGGAAGCATACTCTTTACGGCAGATGCATCACGACCTCCTACAATGTATGTTGTCTAGATTCGTCTTACTGTCTACAGCCGTGTCATTCAAGAACTTTGAAGCCAATTTCGAGTAGTCATTAATTATGGCCAAAGGACCTGTTGGACAGAAACGTGTATGTTAGTCCGGAAATGTGACAGACAATGCAAAGCTTTTTTTTGGGCACACTGCAAATTATTTTTCTTTCAGTTGTGCAAAGGGGTGTAATTAGCCCATTTATTTCCTCTGTATAATCTTTTTCATATGATAGGGTTTTATCTGTTCACTTAAAAATAATTAATCACATGATAACTAGATCACCAAACAAAGACAACTGAAATGGCATGAATATTCATAATTATTTGGATTGACGGTGCTATCAACTGCAACAACAACAACATACATGAAGGATTCCATTTGAAGGCCTTGTTAAATTATATAGAACTATATATAATCACATGACTTCTAGCAAAAATGTGTAAAGCTTGTTTGAATTCTTTTCATTCTATCAACAATTTCCCGATGCTGGTAAATGATTAAGGAAAATAAGCTCTTCATTTGCATCTCCACTTGTAGTTATGGGCCCGTATTCCATACTTAAGTCGAAGTATTTTTCTGAGATTTTGTCCAGGAAAAAAATTCTTAGCCTTTATACCATACACGTAAAGCACTTTATCTGAGGTCAGAAAACTCCAAGCAAAATTCTGAATTTTATTAATATAGGCATTTTTAATTTTTGTGGTCTCAAATGAGCTTGCAATATAATCAACATTAAAGTTAAGCCACTACAATGTAGGTAGTAGGCTTAAAGGATAAAATTCTCATTTTTTAATGTTCAATTTGAAGGCGCAATTTTTGTTTTGACTCTTAATTTATGCCTCACTGCCAAAAATAGGCTTGAAAAGAATTCTTAGTAAGCTGTATGGAATACGCATTTTAAAGATAAGCAAAAATGCTTTTAAAATTTCATGCTTTTATGGAATACGGGCCATGATTTCAAGTAAGATGTATGTGTGGCTTTGTTTGACCTTTCTCTCTTTCCTTACTCAGTATGCATCTTAACAGGAAAGTCTAAAGACCTCAAAATTTTTCGATGAAAGTCAACAGAAAACAGCTGAAATACCCCCAAAGCAGACATACTTTCTAGAGGAAACGGACACTGATTTTGGGGTGCCAGTTTTCTTGTTGGCCAGCTATTCCTGGTTACAATGGCGGTTGTCTGTTCCTGTCACAAGGGACTCACTGAAATTGTGATTTCCGCATGATTCACGTCAAAAAGTGGGAGTTTCCCCTCTTAGACCTGAAAGAAGTTGTTTTTCTACTGAAAGATCGGAGCTTCTCTCAAAAGGCCACTTCTCCCTGGGTTGACATCAAAATCATTGTCACGTTTCAGGAGCTTACCAGTTTGAGATCTTACATGTATATTGAGATGGCCATTTGTCTCCAATTTGCTCCTTAATTGAGTTATGGTCATGGGATCAGTGTGCCCATGGGTTTCATTTTTGTGGAATGTGGTAAAAATGATAAGAATGTGTTCCTGTTCCATGCTTCGGAGGGTTTTCTCTGAAAGGAAAACAAAAAATTAATGCAAACTTATGTTGAAACTAAAAGGTATATGGCTGCTTTACAGAATGAATAAGAATGTGAATCTAATAAGTGACATTTCTACACAACATATAAGAACCAGTTCTCATAATTCTTTTTTCCTGCACTGGTTTCCCTTTAAGGTGGCGTCATGATGTCCCGAAGTTGAGAAAAGATGGACATACTTGTATGTATGAATGGCAAAAGGGTAGGGTTCGCGCGAAGTTAGCCCCGAACTTGGTAAAAAGCCAAACAAGAGCTAAAACGAGAACGATGTCTATAGAAAATTACACGATGGCACTCGAACAAAACACAAAGTATACACCAATGGCCCGATGCTTTCGTGATCAGAGCAAAATTTGAAAATTTCCATGATTGTGTGTCTATCCTTGCTCAACTTCAGGACAGTGTGACATGGGCTTTTAACTGGTTCAGGGAACCAGTTCAAAAGATCGCTTCATTAGACATCCCGTCATGAGCTCCTGAACTGGTTTCTAAAACCACTTCACTTTATAAGTCTTATTGGGGTCAAATGTTTTGCTCTAAATTTGAAAAAGTGGCGTGCTGCTTTCAATTCGATTCGTACTAAAATGCGCAGGAAACGTACACACTGTGGTACTTCAAGGTGAAGATTGCTTCCGAATCACGATTACAAATGTATGTCTACATCTAATAGTTATCTGGTTTATTGAGGCAGAGTGATCTTGAAAATCACATGGCCAGATGGTTTCTGAACCGGTTTAAGCCCGAACATTCTCATTACATGTTGAACTGGTTCCCACTCAACTGGTTCCCACTTTAGCTGGTTTCCTTTAAACTGGTTCAAGAGATATGAGAACAGAGTCGTACTAAAGAAAGGCTCGGACTGTACTTCAGGCAACCAATTATGACTTATAGACAATCGAGGTTTTCCAAAGTAAACATATTTAAAATTGGAATTTTACTTTTGAATTTCAGTTTATTTGTCACTTGTTTTTGGTACACAGCAAAATGCTTACATTGTGTAGGATTGTACAGAGTTAGGATAGGGACTAGTGATACATGTAGTATTCATTTTGTTTAATTTTTTTGGACTGGTCTTGTTGATAATGGCAGGACAGTTGAGTTTCCTGATATGATTTTTGGAGGTCAATGTCAGTGGTAACAACAGATCTTTAGCCCTGATAACACTAGGCGCTGCTGCACTAGCTTGAGCTAAAAAATAACGCGCTAATTGATGGATCGGGAAAAATACCAGAAAAAAGAAACCAGTGCCCCACTAGCTCATGCTATTTTTTAATTTTGCCTCAACGACCTGACCTGACCTTCGACAAACAAGCCCGATCTGTATTGCGCAACTGGTAACTACGGCTAGTGTATACACGCAAAGGTGCACGATTTCCAACTTACATGTAGCTCGAGCTAGTGCAGCACCGCGCAAAATAGCGCGCTATTTCGTACCAAAACCGCAAACCAGCTCAAGTTTAAAAAAAAAAAACGAATATGACTCGGGCTAGGATTTTGACCACAAAGTAGAATCTGCTCTGATCGAGCGAATTCTTCGGATCACAAATAGCGTGCTATTTGAAATAGCTCGAGCTAGTGCAGCACCGCCTACTGCATGTACTTCCCTGCTTCCTACATGTAGGCTTGACCACCAAACTGTAGATGGTACTGCACTAGGTCAAGCTGATTCAATAGTGCGCTATTCGTGATCTGATGAATTAGCCTGATCAGAGGAGTTCAGGCTCTTTCTCTCAAATCGCTTGCTAATTTTGATTAAATCGCAGCCTTCTTCTTTGGCTTTTTACAAAAACCTTGAGCTACAAAAAAAATGTAATTTGCAGTTTTGGTACTTGTATGAAACAGCTTGCTCAATTGTGCGGTGCTGCAATAGTTTGTAATAAGCCCTATCTCATCATTTTTTTTTTGTTGTAAATGCCGAAAAGTTGTGTTTCCTTTAAAAATCACAGTCATGTCATATTTAAAAAATGGATCTCTATTGAAACAATTGATGTAAATGTACATGGTATACAGGAGCAAACCTGTACTAGAACTTGTATGACCATTTTGGCTAAAAGCTTTTTGTATGGATATTCCATATTGAACAGATTACTCTTTATGGTGTGGCTTAAAGAAAAAAGGAGGACTTTTGAAGTAAAACTTGTTGCTTTTGGGTTGGAAATAAATCTAAGCTTTCATCGGTGCCATTCCACACCATAAGTCAAGCATGAGCAGTGTTTGCCATTTTTCTTTCGGGCTAAGTTATGACAGGCCTAGCATGAAGGTGACAGCTATAGTCATGGTGGGGTGTACTACCAAGTTCAAATCCATTCAGTTCTTGGGGATTCTTAAAGGGAAAGTTTATAATGATGTTTAATCGGTTTGAAATCAAAAGGAGAAAGATATCAGTAAAGGGCACTAGGGTTGAAGAAACTCCTCCAAAGAATAATGTTAATTTCATCAATTGCAATTTTTCAGAAGGATGTGGATCATTTCACACATTTTTAAAATATATAATCAAACATGCCTCTAAAACAAGACATATTCCTTGCTCAAGAACCATGAAAAAATATAAATTTTGGTAATTTACGTAGTAACATAACATTGGGAAAGCTGCTCGCAAGTGACAAAAATTTAAATATATTCAAAACTTTGATTTTCATTGATGGATTTTCTTCAAAACTTCACTGATATTTTTCTATCATTTTTCTGTTTTTTTTTTGTGTAAATCTATTAAATTATTCCCTAGTGAACTCCCCTTTACAGGAATGAGTAACTTTGTGGGGGCTTGCGAAAATCTAAGCTGTCGGGCCCTACATGCTGTCGGTGAATAATATCATGTGTCAATAGAAAACACTGAAAAAATTTATTTCCTATAAAAATAAAGCATATACAATTTGCCAGACTTGACCCAAGTAAGGTAAATGGGTACCGGTAGGAAGAAATTCCTTGAATGCTTAAAGCGCCCTTTATTAGGGCACCTATGGCTATAGCCGGGTAATAATATTAGCTGCACCTCTGAATAGTTTACTAGATAGACGGCGCATTATAAATGCTTAAAGGGGAAGTTCACCCTTGAATTTTATTGGTCTTAAAAAATGCAGAAAAATAAAAGAAAAATATGAGTGAAGGTTTGGGGAAAATTGACCAAAATATGATGAAGTTATGAATATTCAAAGTTTTGATTCTCTGACGTCACATGCGAGCAGATCTCCTATGTGTTATGTAGTGTAAATTCCATAAAATGTCATTTTTTTCAGAAGAAAATAATTATGTCACCTGTGCGGTCGATATACCATCAAACTTATGTTCATATACATGACTATATCAAATTGACCCATTCCTTTATCAAGAACCATGACAAAAAGACAAATTTATGGAATTTACATACACAACCAATGGGAGAGCTGCTCGCACGTGACGTCACAGAATCAAAACTTTACATATTCATAACTTCGCTATTTTTTGGTCGATTTTCTTCAAACTTTCACTAATATTTTTCTATTATTTTTCTTCATTTTTTAAGACCAATAAAATTCCAGGGTGAACTTCCCCTTTAGTATTAATATTATTATTACATGCTTTACAATGAGTAAGTGTTTTAGTATCAAGTACATGTATATGTAAGGTTGATGTATGTGTGTATCAGTTATAGTTCTTAATATTACACATGTTCATGCAATAAAATTATGGCTTTAATCGGTCTGTCCTAGTGTTCCCCAAATGGTTTCTTCTGACACTATGTTTAGTAAAGGTGCCTGATAGGAAATGCTTTTGGGTAAAACAATGGATAATTTAGCCTTCTTCAGTGGTAAAAACATGACTAAACATCTGGCTGAGTTTCAAGTATTACTAAGCCAATGAAGGTGTGTCTGTTTGATATGTTTGTTCCTAAGCTGCGATTTTTTCAACACGTAACAACAAACCATAATTTTCTATTTTGCCTCCTCAAATTACAATAGTTATTTTGTTAATTAAATAATTATTTTAAAGATTTTCGAACTTGTAAATACATGTGTATCAATCAATTATTCAGGTGATTGGTTTTTGTCAGAGGATTAACCTGGATATGTCACTCTATAATAGTCCAAACATCATGATTGCGTTAAGACTCCACACGCCAACTCACCTAATTAATCTGCATAGATTTGAATATATTAGTTAACTGGTCTTGTCTATCCATTAGGGCCTATACATTAATCAAACACTCTAAACTACGAAAATCCTTCCAGTTTTATTATATTGTGATCTTTTTTTGCCTCTTCTAGCTATCTCCTAGACACATACACATGATATTCCACTAAAACTTGCATAAATTTGAATTTATTATAAATCTGGGCTCTGCTACCCATGCTTGATTCCATTCAGATCCAACTAAACACATGGGAGATCAACTCAGAATCAACCCAGAGTTCATACAGCTGGGACCAGGTGATGAAAGATTTTATCGGCCCCTACTGGGTCAAAACAATCCCTGTCAAAAAAGAAAAATATCCAGTTTTCCTGAGGAAATAATTGTCATCGTAAATTCCCTACCTGTAAAAAAACTGTCCAATCCAGCATGGAATTCTCTTTTGGTAGACTGTCCAAGTCCACTTTTCGTACAGTTTGGAAGTTTTGTTGCTCAAGCTCCAAACGAAAACAACTACTTGTACATGTAGAAGTAGTAAGACATCAAAGTAATCTATTCCATAAATTATACATGTTCTACCTGCAGTGCCCCCAAATATTTATTAAAAAAAAGAAAAATCAACAAAATTAAATACACACAGAGCGATTGCTTAAAGCTGATGTATAGTTTTGGGAGAAGGAAAAAAATTAATTTGGATTCACAGTTAGCAAATATGAAAGATTGAATCCTTTAACTATAATAAAGATAATTGTATTACTTGAAATCTTGTTTTAGTGTGTTTATTTCACAATAAGTATAAAACGCAGATAGTCAGGACCCAACAAATCTTAGCGTTGAGTGAGGGTTCATTTGGAAAACCAATGGGGATTCTCTTGTGTGCATGATACACACAAATCGCTACGCCCGTTCATGTGGGAAGCTCTGGCGAGCGCCCATCCCAGTAGAGGTCTCAAACAATCGTTACATTATGTTTCTTTCAAAGATTTTCATTGAAATTCCCTGAAAGGAATATCACAAGATCTCTCACACATATCTTTTTGTGCAATGTGGACAACATGAGAATATATTTGATTGGTAATATGCCTATCATATATGTTACCAAAACTATACACCAGGTTTAATGGCTTGCAGGGCCTGGATTTTAGTCAAAGGGGAAAGCAAAAATATGTATTTGAGTGTTGCAGCAACTCACAGAAAAAAAAATCCATAAGAAATGTTCATTTTCCACCTTGTTTTATTAATTGAATGATTATTTTATTTTACCTGACTGCTAAAAAAATTTCATCTAAAATTATGCACATCGGTTATTTTTTAAATTCTATAGGCCTAGTTTCTATGATAGATGTTTGTAAAATCATGTTACACAGTGCGATTGAGGGAATGCCATCATGTTACACAATGCTATTGAGTTACAAGAAAAATCATCTAATTCATACTGTGTTTACACTGTGACTCGCTCTTGTGTCGAATCCTCTGGAAGGGTTCAACACTGCAAAGAGTGAACCTGTGATCATATTTATACAAAACAAAAAAGGCAAGTTCAATATAGCTCGCAGATCATGACCGGAAGTAAAGGGACTTCATTAATGTGTGCGAATATGTACAGCCCAATTCCACCACTGACCTGAATGTCATCGAGTTTGACACGGCTTTCTGTTTACACACAGAAAAATTGCCGCGTCGAACCCGTCTCCTGGATCGAAACCTAGTATTCTGCTGGAGGAAAAAAAGGCGTGTCGAACTCGGGTTGTGGATCACACTGATCCTGTTTACACGGCCTAAAATTACTGTTTCAAACACGATTGCCTGTCAAACCCCCCCCCCCACAGCTGAGTCACAGTGTAAACACGATATCAGAAGGTGGTCCAGAGAGAGTATCAGATCCATGTTGTTATGACAGGGTCACAACTGTTTGTGCAATTGTTGTGCTTCTCAATGGGTGCGTTCATGGTCAAAAACAAAATTTTTAAATGGGAACATAAATCATGATACAAAACGCAATTACAAAACACAGAACACAATCATGATCACAGGTGCTTTGTTCATGGTAAAAAATTAAATGCTAATTATGCATGGATTGTCATAAAATTCCCTGCCGTCAGCGGTCATATGTAGCTTGCCACATTTGCAATGCTCAAGGTCATGTTGGAACTTGTAAAATTGATTTGAATGTCTTTCAAAACGCCTTTTTCAGCATTTTAATTTAAAGACGTTTAGATCTACGACTGCAAATTGAAACTTTTGCAAACTTTTGTTTCTCTGTAATGTATCCTGATTCATGTTCATGTTTACATTTCGAAATCAACCATGAACGTACCCTATGTATCTTGGTCCGCTAAGGCTATGGATTTCATAGAAAATCTGTGCATCGGACAGAGGGAGGTGCATGTTTAGCACAGGAATTGGGAGCGGACCGATGACAATGCAGGCTGCTAGACCTGCATGACTTATTATGACCATGACATTAAACATGATTCTTGAAGGCAATTAGAGGTGAATGTGAGGTTACAAGCAGAATGTTCAGACTGATTTATAGTGGCACAGGTTAACATAACATTGGTGTAATTTCATACCTCGCTATGTTATGCTGACCCCTAATAACTTCCCCAATAAATAAACCCAGGAGCTCTTTCACACCAACATTGTATTCAGAAATACCTACAAAATTCAAGGGATACTGTAAAAGTGGAAATATCCTCACATTTTATGATATCAGGGTGCAAAAATATAAACACAGGAATATTTTACGCACCATTGTTATTAGCTGGACAAATACATAGTTATACAAATTAAAACATATTTCTCGATCCCTCACGTGAAAATGTCTTATCAAATTACAGTATTGATGTAGGCCTACATTGTACAAAACATATCAAAAAGGGAATCTGTTGTTAAAATTTTTTGGTTGTCATCTTGCCCTAAACACAACTCAATCTCTGCTCATATGTAGAGCAATGGTCTTATGGAAAAGTTGTTGCCCTTTGGTAACTTTTTTTTTTGTTAAAGGGGAAGTTCACCCTGGAATTTTATTGGTCTTAAAAATTGTAGAGAAATAATAGAAAAATATAAGTAAAAGTTTGAAGAAAATCGACCAAAAAATAGCGAAGTTATGAATATTTAAAGTTTTGATTGTGTGACGTCACGTGCGAGCAGCTCTCCCATTGGTTGTGTATGTAAATTCCATAAATTTGTCTTTTTGTCATGGTTATTGATAAAGTAATGGGTCAATTTGATATAGTCATGTATATGAACATATGTTTGATGGTATATCGACCGCACAGGTGACATAATTAATTTCTTTTTAAAAAAACGACATTTTATGGAATTTACACTACATAACACATAGGAGATCTGCTCGCATGTGACGTCACAGAATCAAAACTTTGAATATTCATAACTTCATAATTTTTTGGTCGATTTTCTCCAAACCTTCACTTATATTTTTCTTTTATTTTTCTTCATTTTTTAAGACCAATAAAATTCCAGGGTGAACTTCCCCTTTAAGTGTTTTATGCAATCAAAAACAATGAAAGTGTACAGGTCATTAAAAACATTGCTTTTTTTTAGATCAAATCACGTTTCTACATGTACCACCTCAAAGAGATTTGTTTCAGGCAGGGTTGACTGTATATTAAAATATTACTTGCCCTTTGGTAAGTTAATAGAAGTTTCTCTGATATGTCTATAAAAAAACGACAAAATTTGGTCTTTCCCTTGTTCCATGCTTTATCAGTAGTCAAAATTAATGATAAGCAATAAATCATCAGATATCTTGATTGAGAATTTGTAATATTGAGGATAATCCTTGGAAGATGAACATAACACCATATATCTGCTTTTTGGGTATAATTTTGGTTTTGGACGGGCTGGCTTGATATAAAACAAGCAAAGAAATAAACAAACAATAACAACAACACTTACATGTAAGTCTAAATTATTTAAAATTGGCAAAAAAGTGCAAGGTATGTACATTTGTAGTTGTGAAATCAAAAGTAATTGTATTCGACCCTCTTTTTGTGCCCTCTCCTAAAATGTTTGAAAAACAAAACCCCAATCCCTGAAGACATGACTTCTGCAAATTTGTGTGAATGGTCCTATATTTGTTTGTGTCTTTTAAAGTGTAGAATGACACTATAAAAAAAAACATTCAGGGCTGTGTTTCACCAAGGACTGGAACATGTTCTTAGGTGCCATACTTATTTCATGATTTTATGATTGAGTGCAAGAACTGATCACCAGTCATTCGTAACTTGTGAACAACTTTGTGAAACACAGCCCAGGTGCATGACAACAGACCACACATATTTCTTGTTGGATATACCTTAGCTTTGCCCTCTCAATTTGCACCTCTATTCTACATTGTAACTGCATCATTTTCAGAAAACCAATATATCAATGGCAGTGTTCATTATTGTGTCACTTAGGAAGTTACCAATAAACTGTACATGTATATCACTATAGATGCACTCAAATGGTTTGACTTTGAATTGAAAAAATCAAACAAACAGTAGTCTAATATAGTAAAAAAAGGAAAAAAAGAAAAACAAAGATTTAAAAGCTTAAAATGATTAAGGTTACATATTTTCTACTCTGTACTCGTCGTAATATAGGCGTAATGTACCCTTATCGTGCAACATAATGGTGTGACTTTCAAGTTGTTCCAATTGAAAATACATTATAAGCACTATGTGGTATCAATGATTGAAGAAAATGAGTCTGTTTATAAATAAGAAAAAAGGTATGCTAATAGTTTCTGTGAGACTAAAAAAAGGTATAATATTCTGTTACAAAATCAGTTTACCCTCAATCAATATGCCTGACAAAAAGTGAATATTTCCTGTTACCACTCAGTGTCTGTAGGCCTATACCAGACCTGCCAACAAAAAATCGTATTCCGTACTTTTTCTATCCTCTTTCGCTTCTTAAGGGGGTACTAAGATCTATAGATGTCTATGAATGCACATCACCATCATGCCATACTACATCGCACCTGTCTTCATAGAAAACATTTAATTGTTCAATGAATTGTCTATGTCCCTCATTTACCAGAACGAATGCCTTTGGTGCAGGGATGACACACTTGTCAAAATGTTTGGCATATTTACCTTGTTTTCTATTGAAAATAATTGAATAATAAAAGGTTTTCAGGTCGACAGGTGGATGGGGATTGACATTTTTATGATCTGAATAATTATTGACATTTAATGAGTTTGGTACCCCTTATCCAAATGAAAAAGACAAAAATACGATTTTAGGTTGGCAGTACTGCTATACATGTATGTGTCACATGCATGTCCCGTCTATCCTGTGTCTGATATTAGGTCTTTGGCCATTAGTCATCGATTGAAGGTTCAAATAACAGTACTATTGTAAAAAAAAAGAAAAGAAAACAGATCGAAAAGCTTAAAATGATAAAGGTTTAATTTTTTTTAAAATTTGTACTTCTGTAATGTACACCTACATGAATCATGCAAAAATAATGGTATGTCTAATACAGTATGAGCACTATGTGGTATCAACGATTGAAGCAAATGTGTGCAAAAGAAATTATAAATAAGGAAAAAAAAGTATGCTTATTGTTTCTATGAGAAAATATAATTTTCTGATACAAACTGCAGTTTACTCTCAATCAATATGCCTGACAAAAAGTAAATGTTTCCTGTTACCACTCAGTGTCTGTATATGTGTCACATGTGTCCGTCTATCCTGTGTCTGATAATAGGTCATTATCCATTAGTCATTGGTCGAAGGTTTGTTATATAAAGCCTAATCAATGTACAAATGTAAAGCCATTTTGTAATTTTCCTAAAGATTACAATAGAGCCAAACGCATTGGTAATTAAAACTTGGTTGCCTATCAAATATTTTCGACATTTCACCGATATGGCCTCATCAGGTAAACTGAATGAATTAATTGATGAAAAAAAAAGGAAAAAAAAAGTGCATAGCATACATGTAGGAACAGAGCTCAAAAGAAATGCTAGCATGACAGAAAATAAGAGAAACATCATAAAGAGTTAAAACAGTATCATAAAGGAAAAGTAAAGAACAGTATGTTTGTTTACCTTAACCAATTGTGTGCTGTATGAAGGAGGACCGTCAAAGAACAATTAGAAAAAATATATATAAATAGCCTTCCAAAGGCTGTTAACCCTTTAGCACCTAGAGACTGCGTGAAAAGTGTCAGTTTACTCACTAGCGGAAAGGGTTATGCTGTGTTTTATTCATGTTTTTCCAATAAGAATAGCTCTTAAAACATATTTTCTAGTGCAGAATCGGACAGCACACATCCAATGGGTATAATCCACAAGAAGTATGGGCATGTTTCATCACATATTTTTTATACAACCTTGACTAAAGTGTGCTTAAGACAGGGGCAGTTAAGTGATAAGCTGAGGGGCAGTCTCGGGCGGTTTAGTTGCTAAAGGGTTAATAAAACAAGTCAAATGGAAAAAAAAAATCATACAGGACTAGTTCCCTGTAACATGAAGACCACTTATCATTATTTGCAAATAGATAGTAGCCAATAAGGATCTATGTTGCATATAGACATATTGCATATAGGCTAAGTCTTACTGTGAACCAATCGGAATTTTTGTTTCAAATTTGCAATTGATGTTTAATTTATGTTACAGGACTACATGTACATGTAGATATGTGATTTGGTTTGTACAAGAAGAATACATGCCCGTGTATATATGTTACATGCTGTGACCGTTATGTAACTCTTTGTCAAGAATTCTAATTAACAAGTTCCTGTGAGTGTCTGGAAAAAAATCAGTCCTTTCATAAGAGACCCAATTGTGAAAAACATAGACCCTCAGTCTATGAAACATGTTAATACATGTAGATATTATGCAAGCATGTTCTTGTATATATCGCATAATAATTGTGTATGATTCAGTATCAAAAGAGCTCTGGATGATTATTTGGCAGAGCTAATATCAGTCACCAAGTGAATCTACATTTGCCACTCCCGACCCAGGGTCCTGTGAGATATAAATTAGAGGGAGGGATCATGTTCATGTATATTGTACCATGCCCTCAACTTTAGTTTTCCATGATCCTTCGTCTGTCATCATTGATTCTAGATCAGATTATTGATCCAAATTATCCATTATCATTGATCCTCTTTAGAAATCCAAGAGATCACGATCACCGAATACCTAGATGGATTGAACAGAAGCCTTTAGAATCTAGGAAGGTGGAGATTAGCAGAGATAGTTTTCCATGATCCTTCATCTGTCATCATTGATGATAGATGAGATTATTAATCCAAATTATCCATTATCTTTGATCCTCTTTAGAAATCCAAGAGATCACGATCACCGAAGACCCGGATTATTTTCAACAGAAGCTCAAGGATCTCTATGTCCAAGGTGGTGGTGATTGTCCGGAGAAGAGTATCACTGCTATCTACCAAGCCCTCAACGTTAGTCTTCCAGGATCTTTCATCTACGTCTTCACCGATGCTAGGTCAAATGACTATGAACTCACCAATGAAGTACTCAAGCTTATTCAGGAGAAAGAAAGCCAGGTAAATACTGGGGGCCGTACCACAAAACTGTCATAAGTCTAAGTTCTTGTACAACACACAGGGACACATGTTGTAGGAGTAACACACGTTTCAATGGGTTATCCAAGAACTTAGACTTATGACAATTTCATGGTACGGCCCCAGACTCATTTGTAGGCGTCTTTTCCCCTTTTGGAGGAAGGAGGGGGGGGGGGGGGGGGGGGGGTTGAGAGAGAGTAGTGAATGTCTCATCTCAAGAAGGTATAAACATGAAGAAGCTGTGTTCCTCAATTGCAGAAAGAAGAAGTTAGTTGTCAACTGAATGTCAATTTGAATCACTCTACAGTGAACATTTCATGTAGTCCTACAAGGAGTGTTAACCCTTTCGCACGTATAGACTGTGTGAAAAGTACATCTTATTCTAATGGAAAGGTTTGCTGTATTTCCATCAGCTTTTGTTCAATAAGAAATACCTATAAAACATACTTTTTGTGCACAATCGGACAACACACATCCCATGGGTAATGCACATCAAGTATTGGCATGTTTCATCACATATTTTTTATTCTATCTTGACTATAGCGTGCATAAAACGGGTGGTTTTGTGAGTAAACTGAGGGGCGGACTCGGGCGGTTTAGATGCTAAAGGGTTGAAAGGTATAAAGAAAGATTTATTTATTATTTTTGATTATTGAACGCATAACCAGACATGTAGGTTCAATAGAGGGCCAGTAGGTAGTTCATCCTGTCTCATGAATAGGAGGTCATGGGTTCCAATGTCTGAAAAAAAATACCATAGCTGCCTTTTAACAAGGTGCTTGTGGGTAATGATAACACATGTTATGTAGGGTCCGTAAGGAGAACAGTTGCTAAGAACTGAAGTGTCTACTACCCCTGGTAACTAATTAACACAATGTTATCATTATTTTTCTTAAGTTCACTTTATACATGAAGATGTGTGTTCCTCAATGACAGAAATTGTAAAAGGTGAGAACTAAATCTCAACAAATAAAAATGCTTTCTCTTGAGAGAGAGCATAGATCATGTTTCATGTACAGGGAATGTTAGAACGTGCTAAGGAACATGTAAATGATTGTAAGATCTATTTGAGGTGCATGCTGCGACGCATCAGTCATCAGCAAACAGTTGGCCCTGCAAACATAACTTCCTCACTGATGAGCTGCCTTGCACAAAACACTTTCTCCTGTTACCACCGTCTCGGAGCACTTTCCTTGCTTTCATGCAAAGTCCTTGGAACTTTTGACTTTACTGATTTTGACAGGAAATTAGGGAATTCGCAGGAGTAATCTCCCAAAGCTGTATCTGATTTTTAGGTGTGAAAAGCAGCTTTGTGCTGTCTTTCAAGCATTTCCTACTGATATAGGCTAGATGGAATTGAGGACGGATGGATGGGTATCTTTAGACTTAAGATCGGAGACAAAGAGAATCTTTAGATTTAATGCTTATTTCAAGTACTTCCAGCGAAACATCTTTTTGAAGGGAAACTAATAAATTCAAGGTTAATTGATATCATGTCTTCTGAAGATTTTTCGTATTCATCTTAGAAGAACTCTGACTATGAAGTGAAGTTTCAAGCTTGTATACTAGGGGTGTGTTCAATGTCCAGTTTCAAATTTATACGCCAACATGACAAAACGCAGTGACAAAACACAAACACAAACGTGATCAGAGGTGCACCGTTCAGTGTCAAAAATTTAAAGCTGAATATATTTCCATCGTCTTTAAATTCCCCGCTCTCAAAAAACAAACATTTTCTCCTTTTTTCACTTGCACTGGAAGCTTCCACTGCGAGAGCACATTTAAACACATTTGAAAACTCAATCCTGTTCAGTGTCGCATTTCGTGGCAATCGCGATGCTCAAGATCGTAAAATTGAAGCTGATTGTGTTCCAAAACGCATCATTTTTTGGCGTTTAAATTTTCCTCCGAATCGAGATTTGAAACACGTTTACTTTTACGACCAGGGATGGGGGACAATGAACACACACTTTGTTTCTCTTTATATCAGCGTTTTGTAATTGCGTATTGTATCATGATTCATGTTGGCGTATAAATTTGAAATTGGACATTGAACACACTCTACTTTTCTTGTTTCTAATATCCCCTCCTCTTTTGACTACATTTATTGTAGACAAATTTATGTTAGTTGTTCTGTGGTTGTATGATTACATAATTCACCTGTACATAAAGGCCTGAGTCAACACTCTACATTAACAGCTGCCCGGTACTTATCACCCTCAAGTCGATAAATAGAAAGTCCCTCTGCATGGTCTTGGACGCAGACCGCAAGTTACAAAGGGTTTGCATTCTGCTCGCTTTACTCTCCTTTGGCTAGGTATTAGTATATATTTGCCACACTCTACCCTGGTGAGGTTATATGGGTATGGCAGGCAGAAAGTCTTCTCAGTCGCATCTTAAAGACAATACCATAAGTTTGCTTGATTAAAACGGGGTTTTCATCGTCGTATGTTTTTTTTGTGACGTAATTATGTAGGCTTGAAAGCTTTTTCATGATGCTAAACCAATGTGATGTACATGTATAATGTTTCTGTGCGTATCTATTGTCTTGTATTTTAATGCGCGTCATCTTACAATTGCGCGTAGTACCCCTATGAACAGGAATATGAATATGGCAAACATTGCCCTCTATTTTTGTACAGTATTCCAATGGGAAAACCTGGAAGAGGGCAACATGGAAAATGTTTACCGCTTTGATCTCAGATTGAAAGTAGTGTGCGAAATATGACTTTTTGTTTAGCTGCTAAGAGTGTGTTCAATGTCCAGTTTCAAATTTATACTCCAACATGAATCATGATACAAAACGCAATTACAAAACGCTGATATAAAGAGAAACAAAGTGTGTGTTCATTGTCCCCCATCCCCGGTCGTAAAAGTAAACGTGTTTCAAAACTCGAATCGGAGGAAAATTTAAACGCCAAAAAAGATGCGTTTGAAACGCAATCAGCTTCAATTTCACGAACTTGAGGATCGCGAATGCAACGAAATGCAACACTGAACAGGATTGAGTTTTCAAACGTGTTTGAATGTGCTCTCGCAATGGAAGCTTCCGGTGCAAGTGAAAAAAGGAGAAAATGTTTGTTTTTTGAGAGCGAGGAATTTAAAGACGATGGAAATCTAATCAGCTTTAAATTTTGACACTGAACGGTGCAACCCTGATCGCGTTTGTGTTTTGTAATTGCGTTTGTATCGTGATTCATGTTGGCGCATAAATTTGAAACTGGACATTGAACACACCCAAAAGATGCTTTGTATACAATGTAGGTAATCATATGAATTGGCATATTAGGAAAGTGTCTAGTGTACCATAGGTGTGCATTAGCCGAGGAAAAGGGACAGTCCCATGGCCAAACACAAGTGATGTCATGAGTTCATCAGATCGACAAAGGAACAATCTCATTTTCCTTCAATTGTACACCTGTCAAAATACTTGGGTTATGCATGGTACAAGCTGCTCTTGAATTCATGAGGCATCAGGGGCCCCTAAGTTATAAACAGTTAGTTCTGTTTTACTATTCATTAGTCAGTGTGCAAGGTTGAACCATGGTATGAAACTAGATCACAAATTAGAATGTTATAATAATAAGGCCTATTATATAAGTGATGATTCACTAATGTTCGGTTAGCAAATTTTTAACCAAGAAACTTGATCACAATTAAGAATAAGCGAACTATATCATTTGTGGCATGCTATTATTGGGTTTGTATCCAATGGTGCTTTAAAAATTACCATTATTATTATTACTAAATTTAATTCATGTAACTTCCTGTACAATGTAATAAATCAACATTCTACATTGCATAGAAGGTCAGAACTCTCATTGTATCCAACCAAGCTTTCAGTGCATGCAGTCGTCAACTAAATTTCATTAGTTTATTTTAGCCCTTAATTTGCTTGAAATAAACCATGACATAACTTGGATTAGGGAAGTCTCACACCTCCTGGCTTGGATAATGTACCAGTAGTTGTATGTGAGCCACTACTGCAAATATTTTTCTTTTGTATCTATTGAAACTTTAAAACAAGTTCACATAATTATGAAGAAACAATGATTTTGCAGTGTAAGAAGTAGGCTCGACATTAATGATCGCGTTCTCCACCCATTGGTGAATTTACAAAATTCATGGAAAGGAAATTCTGACAAAACACATGGTATTTTACATTCTCTCCTGCCATTGTTGGCACAGTTTACAGAGTCTGGGATTTGATCAGAATCCTTCAGGAAAAAATTAGAACATTTAGGTCAGCTTCACAATCAAACCACCCTATCCCTGTCAATTGAATTACTGTATACAGAGTCATTCTCTTTTCTGTTCAGTTAATTGACCATGGCCCAAGGGGCCTGTCCTCGCCTGACCTTTGCCCTGTGACCTTGGTAAGGTTAACAGCAGGGGAGGTCATTAGCACAGTAGGGATTGTTCAAAGCGGAGTAGACTAGTCAAGTACAAATGCTGAAGGTTAACTAAATAGATCTATTCCAGAGGAAACTGGAAGGATGGATGATGGGAGAAACTAGTCTACCAGCACAGACTCAGAATGTGATGGTTAAAGCTGGTGTATAGTTTCGGGAGAAAGAAAAATTAATTTGGATTCACATTTAGATAAATTATGAAAGATTGAATCCAATAACAATAATAAAGCAAATTATAGTACTTTAAATCTCGTTTTAGTGTCTTTATTTCATAATATAACTATGAAAAAAAAGATAAGACGGGGACCCTTCTCAGGTTAGTGCTCACATGGAAAACCAATGGGAATTCTCTTGTGTGGGTGTTTTTACACACAGATCGTTTGCACTAATTCACGCCGAAACCTCCGGTGTGTGAACCTCTCTGCAGAGGTCTAAACGGCAGTTAATTTTATGCTTCATTCAAACAGTTTCAATGAAATTCATCGGAAATAATGAAAGGAATGTCACAAGATCTCTCACACATATCTTTTAGTGCAATGTGGACAACATGTAACTACATTTGATTGTTTTTGTGCCAATTCCTTTTTTGTTACCAAAACTATACACCAGGTTTAATAGGGCGTACATTTTTCAAAATTAAGTGGTGTAAAAATGCATTGGGTAGTCCAGTTTCCTAATCATGGGTTATCTGTTGGTTATGGATCTACAAGCATGTCATTATAACTCCATTAATAAACATACTGCATAATCTGCTACTTATATTTGAGATCTTTATACATTTAGGCCTACAAACTTTATATTTGAAAAGAAACAACCTAAAGATTTTGCAATCTTTTAATACTTTGATTAGCCTTACATCTTCTCTTTCAAGGTTTGTAACTTTACTCAGTAGGCCTAATGTGTCTCTGCTAGATGTATTTGTTCTCTTTCTTTTGGCCTCCTAAAGTTTCTTTTGCTCAATATATACATTTAGGCCTATATGATTCAGTTTTAATACTGTGATAATACATCTATTTCAAGCATGAATAATTTCTTTGTTTTTTTATTAAGTATATCACCTAGTCTGTAAACAGTGTTTTGTTGATATTTGTTATGGTGATAATAACTATGCAGTCAGTGATCCAATGACTAACTTCAGCTCATGACTAAACATCAACCGTACCCTAAACCTAACTGTAATATAAAACCCTGTCACAAGCCTAACAATATACTTCTTTAATATACAGAATGAAGTCTGGAACAATGTCGCTTTATCAAATTTCGGCGCATCATAGACATTGCATACAAAGAAGTAAATGGGTGCAACCGACTTTAATAGTTTGTCTTCTAGTCTTAAGGGGATTTAGTAACTTTAAAAAACCAGAGCAATTCGATCAAGATTAATAAAATTATATTGTTCCAACAGTAAAAACAAACTACTGAAAGTTTAAGATCAAATGAAAGTCATTTACTACCTTAAAACAGTGTAACAAACAATGCCAAGCATACGGCTGAACACCAGTACCCTCTGCTGCTAGATCATCAGGCCGCTAGGGACGGGGGACTATACAACAGGAAATGGGTGTGTGTTGTGCTACGCGGAAAAGCACATGGTTTTATACACCATCCGATGTTGGTTTATAAAATTTGAGTATGAAATCATTGATATCTCGAAGGTAAAGCAAGCAATTAGCTTGCAATTTTGAAGAGATACCAGACTGACGTAAGTGTTTATAATTATGTTGGCAAAATAAGCTAAATCGAATAAAATCAATTTGAATATCATTCAATGTTACTGCATCCCTTTAATAAATTTTTAACCTGGCCTGTTTAGTCAAAAAATTTTGTGGTCTTGTAATTTCGCTTTCATGGTATAGACAGGTGCAACTTGTAACTCTTTTCTGACTTATAAATATTCTTCAGGGTTTTCTTGAGATCACTCACCCAAACTCTTCTCTTACTTTCCCTCCCTTCCTTCCATCCCTTCCTTCCATTTCTTCCTTCTTGTTGGAGACGTCATAACCTGTCCTCCTTCTGCTCAAGGCAATCATTTCCTATCCTCATTCAACTTTCACTGACCCTTCACAAATCCAATCTTCAGTTGCAATGAGCATCATCAAATATATTTTGAAATGCCCTTCCATTTTTTCTTTAAAAGGAAATCATTTCTTATCCTCTTTCAACTCTCATCTGACCTCTTTAAACTCTACATCTCCAAATATTCTCTTGTTGTATGCAGAGCTCTGTATAATTTTGTTATTGTTGGATTGTTATATAATTTTGGATATCGACATACATTAATTTGTTGGCTATTATTGCTGCAGTCAAACAGATTTTTTAATTTTTAGACAAAAAAGTAATAGGAATGTTTATTTACTTCTTCAGAATGGTCACTGATCTACTCATAAAAAAAACATCAAGTAAAACTCTCTTATACAAATGATATACTTTCAACCCTCTTTGGCGTTATACAGTGTGTCCCAGAAAGAACTAAACACTTTTGAAATGGCTACCAAAAAAGAAATATATGGTTCTTGGAGGGAAATATTTATATGTAGATAAAGCTCATATCCTCAACTATTACTAGACACCAAAGTGTCCGAAAATGATGCATGCTTCAATGGGCAACGCCCACTTTTGTGAAGGACACAAAAACGAGGCTGCGCAGGAATTTGCTATGCATTTACCACCTTCATATGGGCGGCCAAAAGGGCCAGCATGAATAATGGCGTGAATCAGCTAACAAAGACAAAATACACCAAGATACAAAACAACAAACATCAGTATTATAATTGCAAAAACAAAATGGTTAACCATTAAATTTTTGAATAATATCTTGGCTTATTTCGTCTTTGTTAGCCGATTCATGCCATTATTCATGTTGGCCCTTTTCGCTGCCCATATACAGGTGATAAATGAATAGCGAATTCCTGCGCAGTCTTGTTTTTGTGTCCTTTACAAAGTTGGGCATTGCTCATTGATGCATGCATCATTTTCAGACTTTTTGGTGTCAAATAATACTTGTGGATATGAGCTTTATCTACATATATTTTTTCCCCTCAAATACCATGTATTTAGTATTTTGTAGCCATTTCAAAAGTGTATAGTTCTTTCTGGGACACACTGTAGAGCTGTTCTAATTTGATTAAAATCAACACTGTAAATTTGCACTATATCTGTAATTTCATGAAAAATTATATATCTACTAGAAACTAGTGGACAGTGTCCTTGACGTAATCCTCAGACCAATTAGCAATGATATTTTCCTCAAATTTTATCTTTGAATGCAGACTTTAGGCGCTGCTGCACTAGCTCGAGCTAAAAAATAGCTCGCTAATTGGTAGATCGGGGAAAAACTCGAAAAAAAGAAACCGGTCCTGTATTAGTCCAGCTTTTTTTTTAAATTTCGCATTAACGATCTGACCTGACCTTGAACAAACAAGCCCGATGTGTATTGCGCAACTGGTAACTACCGCTAGCGTATACACGCACAGGTGCACAATTTCGTATTTATCTCGAGCTAGTGCAGGACCGCGCAAAATAGCGCGCTATTTTGTACCAAAACCGCAAACCAGCTTGAGTTTTTCTGAAAAAACCTACATGTAGGATGACTCGGGCTGGGATTTCAGCCAAATTAGCGAGCTATTTGACCGCAAAGCCTGCTCACCTTTGATCGGGCTAGTTCATTAGATCACAAATAGCGCGCTATTTAAAATAGCTCGAGCTAGTGCAGCAGCACCTTTTGTGACTTATTCTTGACCTAAATGATCAAGCAAAAAGTTATGCTACATGATGATAGAACAGAAACGGTTGAGAGTACTGTAGTTAACATGCAGTGTCAAAGTAAATCCACAAAAACAGTTTGGTTTGTGAGGTAAATTAGGAAATTTCCCCAAAAATATTGATTTATATGCTTTTTGTTTTTTAGCTGGAGGAATGACTTGGATTTTTTTCCATATCTTTACAGGATTTCTTAAAGGTAGTATCAGCCTTTTTCACAAATTGCGAAAACTAATGCAACTTGGCATAACTGTAGAATATGATCGACCTATACTGTCTATTCAATCTTACTGTCATAGGTTGCCTAGATCAGTAATACGAAACGAAAATCTGACTACCAATCTTGACCAGCTCTCCATCAACATCGTTGATTTTACAGCGCGTGCAGCACGGACCGTACACAGCAATATACACACGGCGCATCAGCGTGCATTATTCTCTGCGCTAACGGTCAGCGGTTCGCACCGTACGGTATATTTTTCGAGGTTCGAAAAAATAGGAATGAATTTTGATAATCGCAATATAATGACAAACATACACATTTGAGCTTAATCATGTTGTGGGAAGATATAGTCATTGGTATACTACTATATCCTCTAAAAACTAGAAATTTAATATTTTTGCCTGCAAAAGGCTGACACTACCTTTAACTCCATAATTTCACTCTATTTACAAGAAAACGAACTTGTGAGTATCAGCATAGTCTGGTTTGCTTACTGTTATATTTTTTTTACAGAAGGAAAATTGACAATGAATTTAGCTAACTATATTGAAAAGAAGAGAGCAAAATGCTATACAGTTCAGTTAACTTTCAATTTCATTACAATTTCAATGTACTTTTAAATTTCACACTTTCTATAATGACATTTTAGGCAGGGGAGGGAACAAAAATCAGTACTGATCTTTGACTTTGAAATAAAAAACTAACAACGAAAATTATAGAAGTCAGTCAGATCAAAGTAAAAAGTAAGGGGTTTGGTCTGGTTATCATCGCTACTCTCGACAGGAGTCAAAAGGATACCGAAAAGTGTTTGTTAGTTTGTGTCAGTGATGAAAAGCGAGGGTGATGCAAGGAGCACAGACAAGTCAAAGCGTATTATTTGTAGAAGATAACTGATTCCGTGAGCCCTTGATACCACTTGGTCATGACAGACGCTTAGCTCATCGCCGTGCCGATATACATCAACAGACGTTAGGAGAGATACAACGTCTTTCCTGTCAGGGAGATAGCAGGATAGGGATCTACCAAAGAAGCTCCCGGTTTCACACAGTGTCTCAACAAAAAACTGAGTTATCATTGAAAATTGTGTACATATTTACTTGGATTTGTTTCGCTCCTCATCCATGTTATATACCAAATATCATTTTCTTACCTCAAAGAGTTTCTCCTATCTCCTTCCTGATTTGCCTAAATTTCTATTTAATTTCCACATGTTGCTGTTTTATCTACTGATTCCATGCATAATTTAACATCTACTTATCTTTACTCTAATTTACCTGGAAATGACCAAAGAAAACAAAACAACAACCCCCACCCAAAACAAAAACAAATAATCTCAGAATCTACCTAACATTACAATGAATAATAAAGCTACAAATAAATTATCAATGGTGAACAATTACTTAAAAGACTAAATAAGTTAATTATTGCAGGTTGAAAATAATCGCTAGTGTAAGCTAGTGAACACTTTTTGCGAGAGTGATCACGAATTACCTAGAAAGCTAGTGAACACTTTTTGTGAGGGTGATCACGAATTTCCTTGTTGACCATAGCAGATTGCGAGACAAATGAATACTATCTAGCGATTAATTCACTTAGTATTTGCAATGGATGCAATATCAAAATAATGTTTAAAGCAGAATAATGTGTTTTAAATTCCAGTGTCTTTAAGCAAATCTTTGTAAACTGGTTTGTATTCATATATGCTACATTGTTAACCTGTGAGGTATAAAATGCTAGTCAGGTTTTCTGATTTCCAATTCCGAAATTGCCCATACTTCCTGTGTGTTTTGAGTGTTGTCCCTATGCCCTTATTTGGACTTCAGTAGAAGCTTTTGTTGGACACCCTGTACAAGTATTCCTGAAGACAGGGGGCGATCTCCCCTGATTAGCAGCAAATCTGTTAATATGGGTGTAGAGCAAGAAACTGGATCCGCAAGAAGCCCTCTGCTATTATAGGAATGGGCGAAAATAAACAGGCGTAGATACCAGCCCCGGTATCCCGGGTTCTTGCTTCCATGAAGTTCTGTGGCCGTGCTTTCTACTATCACATTTGAGTATAACCAATCTATGTATGTTCTTTATTATTCAATTTTGAGATATCTTTTGGACAAGAACAGCTGGGAGACTTGAAGTTGTACATGTTTTTGTTCATGTAAATTTCATACATTGTACCATTTGCCAGTACTGTAATTCTAACCCTATTTTAAAAGAGAATCTTAAAAGAAAAATTTCACATAAATCAAATGTATAAATTTTGATGATGAGATGTTACATACATGTATAGAAATATTCCACAAAAGAAGCATACTGCTATAGTATCCAATTTAACCTAGATCAAAACAATGAAATAAACTCTGTCATTTAAAATGCATGTATGAAATATAGAGGAAAATTTTAGCTCTGCAAAATAAGCATAAAAAGGCAGAAATCTTAACAAGTTATTGGTATACTTTCATAAAATCATAAAATACAGCTTGGGAAATAATTATTAGACCAAACCTTATGGGAGCTTTGGAGGAAAGTGGTCTAATAACCATTTCCCAAACTGCACACTGTTTTGGGGAATATTGGTAAGCTATTTGAGAAATATCAGCAATATCATTTGTAATCTTGTGGATAGGTGAACAGTTTTGAAAGTGTCATGTGTTGAAACTTCCTCTTAGGTGTTGAAAGATCATATCAGATGCCCAAATTAGTCTTAGAGTGTGTTCAATGTCCAGTTTCAAATTTATACGCCAACATGAATCATGATACAAAACGCAATTACAAAACGCTGATATAAAGAGAAACAAAGTGTGCGTTTATTGTCCCCCATCTCCGGTCGTAAAAGTAAACGTGTTTTAAATCTTGATTTGGAGGAAAATTTAAACTCCGAAAAAGATGCGTTTTCAAACATAATCAGCTTCAATTTTATGACCTTGAGCATCGCGATTGCAACGAAATGCGACACTGAACAGGATTGAGTTTTCTAACGTGTTTAAATGTGCTCTCTCAGTGGAAGCTTCCGGTGCAAGTGAATAAAGGAGAAGATGTTTGTTTTTTGAGAGCGGGAATTTAAAGATGATGGAAATATAATCAGCTATAAATTTTTGACACTGAACGGTGCACCGCTGATCGCATTTGTGTTTGTGTTTTGTAATTGCGTTTTGTATCATGATTCATGTTGGCGTATAAATTTGTAACTGGACATTGAACACACCCTAAGTCGTAGTAATGTAGAGTTGAATGATTCATCATATAATGTGTAGGAATTATCACATTAGAAGAAATGTTTATAGATGGAGAGATTTTATCTTAATTTAAAGGGAAAGTTGAAATAATCTTTTGCAGAGTTTGTTTACCCCTTGTGAAAATTGAGTGGAATGGTATAGGTAGACCACCAAACCTACCAAATTAATTTTGCAAGATTAAAGGAAACCAATACCCAAGGAAATAATCACTTTTATAGGAAAGAGCATATCGAGAGGAGCAATTTAAAAAAAGTTTCATCAAAATCGGTTATAAAATAAGAAAGTTATGGAAGATTGAAAAGTCTTGCTGTACTTTCTATGGGGATCCTCAAATTGGCAACATTGGCTTCAAAATGGCCAATTTTATGGACAACTCTCCATTTGTTTTGTACACAAATTTTCAGATTTTCCCCATTTTCTTTCAAAATATATCTTACCTCTTTCGGAGCTCAACATATGTTGTGTGAAACATATTTTCCCATGACATATTTTGAGCTCAGAAGTAAATAAGACATATTTTGAAAGAAATAGAGGAAAATCTGAAGATTTGTGTACCAAACAAATGGAGAGTTGTCCATTTTGAAGCCCATGTTGCCAATTTGAGGATCCCCATAGAGTGTACAACGAGACTTTTCAAACTTCCATAACTCTTTTATTTTATAACTCTTTTTATTGCTCCTCTTGTTGTGCTCTTTCATATAAAAATGATTATTTCCTTGGGTATTGGTCCCCTTTAAAGTCCATGTTTTGACATATTCATTACAGTTTTACACTTGTCAGTAGTTTTGTCTGGAATAATTTGCTCTTTCTTCTGGTTTATATTAACAAAAATCAAGATATTTTATACTTTGATGGTTTGACAGATGTGTTAATTGTGTCTTTTGTATTCCTCATGCATTTTTCCATGTTCAAGCAAAATAAAAGCTAACTTGTACATCAATAAAAATCTATCAAGTGATTATTTTTTAGTGGTGTATAAAGGATCAACTCTTCTACTTGTTTTAGTAAAATATAGATTTCCATATAGTTTAGGAGGAACATTTGGAATGAAATCAGATTAGCTACTCATGTCAGTCTTGGTACATGATAATAAAATATAATTCATAAAAATATACTCTGTAATTACTTCTGATTGCTTCTGATAAAAATATACTTTGTAATTACTTCTGATTGCTTCTGATAAAAATATACTTTGTAATTACTTCTGATTGCTTCTGATAAAAATATACTTTGTAATTACTTCAGATTGCTTCTGATAAAAATATACTTTGTAATTACTTCTGATTGCTTCTGATAAAAATATACTTTGTAATTACTTCTTATTGCTTCTGATAAAGATATACTTTGTAATTACTTCTGATTGCTTCTGATAAAAATATACTTTGTAATTACTTCTGATTGCTTCTGATAAAAATATACTCTGTAATTACTTCTGATTGCTAGATTTATAGAATGATTTGGCTTTTGATTGGAAAGGCTTTAGTTGATTGAACTTCATCTTTTGGATCTTGTGTGTATGGAACAGGATTTGAAACTCCTGGCTCTAAACTGATCAGCTGTTACCCCTGGAATTTGGAACTGTGAATCATTACTCATCTCTTATTTGAAATCAATATTGAATGGTATCCAAATGTTATTAAATGATTGAGGCATTTTATCTGTGGTGTTACTGGAACTTTACAATGTTTACTATCTTGTTTATTGAATGTTATTAAATGATTGAAGTATTCTATCTGAGTGTAACTCCAATGTATCCTATCTTGTCTATTGCAGGTTGTTTTCGTAATGACTGGGGATTGCGGGAATCAGTCTCACCCGGGTTTCCAAGCTTATGAGCAGATTGCTGCAACCAGCTCGGGCCAAGTTTTCATGCTCAATAAATCAGACGTCGACCTGGTAAGTGACTGTATGAATGAGTAATTTGAGTTTACAGATTTGTGGAATTAATCTACCAACTTTTGTAAAAAGTTGTGCATAGTTAGGAGATATTGTGATAATACACATATTGCATGGAAAATGAGATCTTAAAACTATTATAAATATGTATATTATGAAAATAAAGATGTCTTACAACCTGTATATCACAAGTCAGGGTCCTGGAAAATTATAAGATTAAAGAAAATAATAATAATGTGATATAAAATTACATGACAGGAAGAGGAGAAAGATGTTCAGATTATATCTTCGTTTAAAGGTTTCTGACACACATTAGCTCAATCTATGAAGTTCTTCAGGCATATCTTAAGGGAATTAATGTTATTGCTGATAAAGGGCGCTAAATCTGATCTAACAATCTAATTCAAAATGTTCACGTAGATTCCAAACATGATAGAAATTGGTGTATATTCTTTTGTAATGTTGTAGGACATGTTTTATAAGAAAACAATTTAATTGATTTTTAATGAATAATAGTACCAAAACTATTTCCAGTTGGCTTCAAGCATAATTCAGATTTTCAGAATTAAAAGATAACACATCTCCTTTCAAAATAACTATTGAACAAACAGAGCAGTATATTAGTGAGTTTTCAATGAGAAATTTGAAAAATTGTTCTCGACACATTAATTGATTTAATTGATCATTTATCTTGTCAATCAGTTTGTTCTGAAACATATGCAAATTAAAAGCCTTTACATAATTTGGAACGTGATATTCCTCTCGTCCACCCACAATTGTGCTTCCTGGGTTGTACAAGTAGACTTGTTATTATACATGTTATTTGATATGATTATCCCAGTGAAATGTGTTCTAGATTTTGATGAAACATTTGCTGTAGGCCTAGATTCTTATCTGACACTATGGAGGAAGGATAATGTGAAACATTAGGTCATTAACGTGTATCTGAAGCCAATCTGTAAACATCCCTTTTTATATCTCCTTCAAAAATCAATCAAACATGGAAAAAGTTCTGTAAAAGGAAGAAAATATCCAAGCCAATTAACTATGATTGAAATGAATCAAATTGAGATTTCATATCCTCTATTCAATATTAAGATGTCTGGTATTTAGAGGAATGAAATGAAAAGGAAATTGTTTCCACACTGTCAAACTTCAGTGCTCTTTAAGATTCAATTCTAGATAATTCTTCAGATGGTTAGATTCGAAGTGGATAAGGACCAGATGATATGATAGTTTGATCACTTTCAACTGGTTGGTTGTTAGGAAATGACTGACTACAGGGAAGATTGCTTACAAGGCCGACACAAGATAAAAATATCCCCATGCTTTCCTTTGTGATGAAACACAAGTTCCTTTTTAAGATGCAGTCTTGGAGAGACCTCTGTCAGTAGAGGAACTTAGTTGCCATGGTAACTGAGGAGGATACCTCTCCAGGGAGATGGTAGCCACGCCCATGTTGGAGAAAAGGGGGGGGGGGAGTGATTGGACGAGATTTTCTTTATCGTCCCTTTATTTATTTTGCTACTTCAAAAATGGAGAAGACACATTTCCATTTCCCCTTATTATAACTCTTCTCAATCATTTTCATAATTCCGTATTTTTTATTTCTGGACTTTCTCACCCCTTTATTCAAAGTTATTATAGTGTTAGTAAGATTCTATAATATCAATTTTATTGGTCACCTACACTCTAACTCTAAAAGCAAAATGACTTACATAATTTTTTGTTAACACAGATCTTTGAATTTGACTATAAAATAATTGACTATTATTACCATATACATGTAAAATGGTATTTAGATCTTATTATTTTCAAGTGATATATATATATCTATATTTAGATTTACCAAAACTAGAACCCATCTTTAAGGTTGAATAAAGGTCAAAGGAGAGGAAACTTCAAATAAAAATATGCCCTATATCACAAATTCTGTGCATTCCTGGAAAAATATAGAAGTTTCCTATTGCTCATTTTTGAATGAGGGAATTACAAGCATCAATGCAAGCATCAACAGGAATATATCATTGTAAGTAAATACCTGTAGATAGTTCAAGTTCAAGTTCAAGTTTATTTATTCAAAACCAAAATCATCACAATATAATCACATTAATATACATATATAAATATATAGTGAGTACAATAACACATCAGTTAGATTACAACGTATATGATTTGGTTTTAGGACCCCTTTAGAAGCTAGGCTTGTGAGTGGGGCCCCGTAGTGAATAATAAAATGATATACATGAGATACTAAACTACATAATAGATCAAAAGTACATGAATATGAAACATGGTAAAGTTAACATAGTGTAAGATATGTACATTATATCAGACACATATATAATCAATATTTGCATAAACATGTACAATGTAGCTAAAGAAAGAAAGTATAAAAGGTGAAAAATGCTAAACTAGCTAGAAACTATTTACAAACAGACACAGTCAAATGCACACACCCAACAAATACACACTCTCCCACACAATACACAAACACACATTTCACATCTATGAGTAGGTCCTCAGTATAAATGTAAGACAGTATTAGAATACAAATTGAAAGAAAATATTCATAACCTTTCAAGAAAGTAAGTTTTGGATAACCTTTTAAACATAGAAAGAGTTGTACTATTTTTATATCAACAGGCAATGTTGGCCTACTTACACAGAAGAACCACCCTTGCTTATATTCATTACATTAGAGGTGGGCTATAGAGGGGTAAAAAAAGGGTCATGTTTCAGAACCAAGTTTGTGCCATCTTATTTGAAGCAGCTCGTTGTCCTGATCGATATGCCACCAATTTTAAGAAAATCGGGTGAAAATTGTGACAGTGCGGACCAAAAAACGATTTTGAGGAGGCGTGGCCAAAAAATGCTGAGTCATCGTTTTTCAAAAATTGAAAAAGCTGTAATTCTTTTATTAAAAGGGCAATAAAGATGATTCTGGTGTGTATTTATATGTTTATCAGCCTGATAAATCCAATGGCAGTGTCAAAATTGCAAATAGTGGTGAAGAAAATACTAAAAAAGGGGAATTATAGTTTTAACCCTTTAATTACCGGTAGGGTCTCTGAGGGTACCCCTAGACAAATTGCGTTGCCCAATCAAAACCGCCGCGTTTTCGGTAATGTTTTTTTCATGTCTCTTTTCGTTACATTCTTATAAATCTTATGACACCAAGTTGATTGAAATCCGACATTCAATGAGAGAATTACTTGACCTTTCGTTGCCAAAGGTCAAACCAAAATTTGAGATTCATGACATTTTGTGTACAAAACCAATGGCAAGGTCAGGTTTCTTATTTTACTCTATAAATCACAGGTAAATCATTCTTTAGACTGGTTCTAGTATTCATTGAGAATTAAAATTGATCCAAATAATGATTTGAAGTATCAGAAGGTAAACATTTATAGTATTTCCTATGTATTTCATTGTTTTATGAATTTCTTATGTATTGTATTGTTTTTATTCTTACATGTATATATCTATGTTTTTAACTGTTTTAGGAATTTTAATACTTCAGGCCTTCATTTTGATTTAGTTTCATTCTCAATGAACAATAAAAACAGTCTAAAGAATGATTTACCTGTGATTTATAGAGTAAAATAGGAAACCTGACTTTGCCATTGGTTTTGTACACAAAATGACAACAATCTCAAATTTCGGTTTGACCTTTGACCACGAAAAGTCAAGTAACTCTCCCGTGGAAAGTCCGATTTCAATAAACTTGGTGTCAAAGGATTTGTAAGAATGTAACGAAAAGAGACATGAAAAAAACATTACCGAAAACGCGGTGGTTTTGATTGAGCAACACAATTTGTCTAGGGGTGCCCTCAGAGACCCTACCAGTAATTAAAGGGTTAAAACTATAATCTCCCTTTTCAGTACTTTCTTCACAACCATTTGCATTTTTGACACTGCCATTGGATTTATCAGGCTAATAAACATATAAATAGACACCAGAATCATCTTTATTGCCCTTTTAATAAAAGAATTACAGCTTTTTCAATTTTTGAAAAACGATGACTCAGCATTTTTTGGCCACGCCCCCTCAAAATCGTTTTTTGGTCCGCACTGTCTCAATTTTTACCCGATTTTCTTAAAATTGGTGGCATATCGATCAGGACAACGAGCTGCTTCAAATAAGATAGCACAAACTTGGTTCTGAAACATGACCTATTTATAGCCCACCTCTAATTACATGATATTACAATTATTATTTTTCTGAACTCTTAAAGGAGATTACATTTTGTATGTCATTCTTGTGTTGCCCTCTAAATTTTTATCACTCTTGACCTCATAAAAGTTTGTTATAATTTTGATTTTGTGAAACTGTAGTTGTTATTTTCCAAATTCTGAAAGGTGATTAGATAATTATATAAAGAGTGACCCTTTCAATTTCTATGTTTTTGACCTCACAAAAACTTGATCTAAATTTATATGATTATGTATACTACTGCTTTTACCCAATCTCCTCAATCTAAAAAGGCATTCCATCTGAGCCAAATTGACTATGACATATGGGAATTTCTGAAGAAACAATTTTATTCCAAACAATAACACTAGGAAAGTGGATGTCACACGTTATTAGGCAGGTGACCCATTGAATGTGACATTCATCCAAAGAACTATTTCAATTTGAATAAAAGATGATTTAGAAAATAGAAATTGAACAATTGATTTCTTGGTAATTCCAATCACATACACTGTATAAAACAAAGTACTGGGTGTTATTTCATTATATACAGATAACTTCTCCTGTATTATTTCTGATAAGAGTTCTGTGTGGCATAATGATTAAATAATGGAAAACGGATGTAATAGTTAAGTTGTAATGAATCAATAATTTCAGTACTGATTGCTCACTAAATATTTATATTGATCATGATGACAAGTTAAGTCTTCTTTAAAGTTGAAAATTGTCCAAATCTCTCACCGCTAAATTGTTCTAAGGCCACTAGCAACATTTTTTTAAATTTTTTTTAAACAATGCATATATTGAGTTGGTGTATGGCAAACTTAGTTTGATTGAAACTCCCATTATTCAGTGACATAATGATATGACTTTCCATATATAAAGTATATTGTTCAGCAAGGAGGAAAGAAGGGAAAGGGGAAAAAAATAGGAGGTACATTACATTAATATGCATGATAAGAATTTTGGACACAAATAAAGCTCGGCAGAGAACTTAAATCATTTAATAATAATAATAATAATAATACTAGAACTGCAATCGTTGACATGAACGATGTGCGTGCATTGACGCCTTGACTAAAAGATTTCAATGATTATTGAAATATAAACGTATATCTTGAAACATATTTGGAAACGGAAGTATGGCTATACATATATAAGATCTGTGTGTTAAACGAATACGGTTTGTGTACTACAGTGCAATTTTGAAAATTTCACTTTCCATATTATCCGGCGTTCACATGGCTCTGTCAAATTTGTTATGATTAGGCAAGAAGGTATAATGGCTCCTACAAAAACATGATTTTCTGTGACAACCTATATTATATATGGTATCATTAGAAAGGCAATTTCAATGCAGTCATTGTGATGTCAATGTCACAAGAAAATATTGAACGACAATTTTTTATTTCATAACGGAGTTGATTTTTTAAACTAACTTAAAATATGAAGATGGTTTTGAAATAAAAAATTGTTGGATAAATATGAAAGGCCAACTCATGGACTATTTAATGCATTTTGTTAGAAATCTGTACGATTTCAGATAATGGAGCGAAGGAGGCTGGAAGAATGGCTTTTTTATGACCAAAAATGGACAAAATGGCCGATTGATGGTCATGGATGAGTGATTTTGGAAATTGAAATGTCAGGAGATCAATAATGAATCATGGAGTACATGTCTACGAAGTTTGAATGAATTTGGATGAGTAATTTGACCTTGACAGGGATAACAAGGATCATGTGTTAAATGAATAGCTTTTTGTGGCGGAAAAAGAAGAAAAAGAAGATGGCGGAATAGGAATATTAAACGATAACATGGCATTGTCGCTAGAGCGTCAATGCAAATAATAATATTGTTTTATTTACCTAGGGTAGCCAGTTCAGTTCTGACAACTGTTCTCCCAGTGGGCCCTGCATCATGTTATTATTACCCCCAAGCTCCTTGTTAAAAGGCAACTTTAGGTACCATTTTTGTAAGTCTTTGGTATGACTCCGCCGGGTTTTGAACTCACGACCTCCCGTTTATGAAAGCAAGAAAGGTTACCTTTTTACGGGCTCTCTAACCGATTGAGCTATCATGTTTTTGCTTCACATTTGAATTGTTTGCATTTTCAGGGGTTCTGTAAATTAAATGTGCTAGTTTCCTGTACAGTCTGTGTCAAAAAAAATGGTACAGTCGGGGAAAAAATCATTTAGGTGTGAAATCTTTTCATATAATGTGTGTTTGTGGTACCAAATTAAAGCCATAAGATTTTTCTTGCTGATGCGCTTTGTCCTGTATAATTTGCTTTCGTAAAACAAAAGTTATGCTAAGTTTTGTGCGACGAGGAACAAATCGAAATTACGCACTTCTATTGTTCTGGAGCGCTGAATTCACGGTCATTATGCGAAATCGTACACAAAGGCATGGGACGGCGTGCGAAAAATGGATTTTGTTTTATTGTAGAAAATTAGTCATATCTCAAAAAATACTGCACCAAATGTGATGAAAAAAATTGCAGAAGAAAGAGTGATATTCCTGCTTTATGAAAATAACAAACAATACCACGTTGATATTAACCTTCACACTATAAAAAAATGTTTTCCAACTGTACCATTTTATTTGACACAGACTGTAGAAGTAACCAAGATTGACACAATTTCTTATTTATCAAAGTAGATATTTTGAAGTTTCTAGGGGATTTGTTTAATAATAAATTCAATTGTACTGAAGGGAAATATTTTTATGCCTCCGCCACCGAAGGTGGTGCCGGAGGCATCATGTTTTCGGGTTGTCCGTCCGTCCGTACGTCCGTACGTCCGCTTGCTCCGTAATCGCGATATCTCAAGAACATTGAGATATCAACTTCAAACTTGGGGATAGTATGTACCCCCATAGGAAGATGATTGATTAGATTTTGGAGTATGTTAGGTCAAAGGTCAAGGTCACGGAGGTTAAAAATACTGAAATTCTATGTATTGAGTTCGTTATCGCGATATCTCAAGAACATTTGAGATTGAGCTTCAAACTTAGTTGTAGTATTTACACCATAGGAAGATGATCTGATAGATTATGGAGTATGTAGGTCAAAGGTCAAGGTCACGGAGGTCAATAGTGAAATTCTATTATTGAGTTCGTTATTGCGATATCCTAAGAACCATTTGAGATATGAGCTTCAACTTAGTTGAGTATTTACACCATAGGAAGATGATCTGATTGGAGTATGGATTATACAGGTCAAAGGTCGAGGGGTCACAGAGTGCAAGATGTGAAAAATCCATGTATTGAGTTCGTCATCGCGATATCTCGGGAACGATAAATGTAAACTTCAAATTTAAGGGTAGTACTATCCCAGAGGAATATGGTCTGATTAGGTTTAGGGTCACAAGGTCAAAGTCAAGGTCAAAATGTCTTCTATATAAAAGCAAAATGAATAGAATGAAAGTGCGATATTTTCTGATCTGGCATGGGCGGAGGCATTATATTTCGACCGGCGCGGTCGAGGATTCATCTTGTTAAACTCTGATAAAATGAACATATTTTTGAATACTTTCATTATTTGTTGAATAACTTTCATATTTATCTTTGTTTGCATGAACATGTTTTAAAACTCATGTTTAGTTTGTGAAGTGTCTGTATTTATAGTATAAACAAGAAGTTGATTCCAGAGATGAATCTTTGAGATATGTCTGTAAATAGTGCTGTGGAAAAAATCAGTAGCATAATTGATGTTGTAGCCTGTGTTTGCACATGGATATATATCTATTGTTTGCATAAACATGTTCTTAAACTGAATGTTTATTTTTGTGAAGTGTCTTGAGTTAATATAAGGAAAAGAAGATGATTCAGAAATAGATCTTTGGAGATATGTCTGTAAATACCGCAGTGGAAAATCTGTAGGATAATTGATGTTGATAGCCTAATCAGATCCTAGACAGTAGGAAGCTCATCTTCTAAAAATACTACTGTCTGGGTGAATGTCATGGGATTAGGGAGATGGTAAATGCCTCCTTTGCATATTCTTTTTAAAGGGAAGTCACCCTGGAATTTTATTGGTTTAAAAAATGAAGAAAAATAAAAGAAAAATATGAGTGAAGGTTTGGAGAAATCGACCAAAAAATTATGAAGTTATGAATATTCAAAGTTTTGATTCTGTGACGTCACATGCGAGCAGATCTCCTATGTGTTATGTGGGTAAATTCCATAAATGTCATTTTTTTTTAAAGAAAATTAATTATGTCACTGTTCGGTCGATATACATCAAACATATGTTCATATACATGACTATATCAAATTGACCCATTCTTTATCAAGAACCATGACAAAAGACAAATTTATGGAATTTACATACATAACCAATGGGAGAGCTGCTCGCACGTGACGTCACACAATCAAAACTTTAAATATTCATAACTTCGCGTATTTTTTGGTCGATTTTCTTCAAACTTTCACTAATATTTTTTTATTATTTTTCTTCATTTTTTAAGACCAATGAAATTCCAGGGTGAACTTCCCCTTTAAAGGTGATGCAAGTTCTTGGATAAAGAAATTGGCTTAAACAAAAACTATGAATGCTTTATTATATGGTGGGTTGTTTGGACAAAATGGAAAGTAAACTCATTGTTTTACTGTAATTAACAAATGTTATTTGCACATGTTTGTGTGCCGTTGACATATCTTTTGTACATGAACACTTTGCAGCTCAGTTTCTTTTAAAATTTACAAGTATTATGTAATATAAAATATGTAAAATTGATTTATGTTCATGTAGTAGAGCTACCCCCAATCACAATGGAGAACCTTGTGAGGAAAATATCGGCTGCAGTAATTCAACGTACGTGTGTAGAAGTAAATACATTGTAAGGCAATACCTGTAGCATCGGGCATTTTTGCCCTACAAAAGCAATGCGTAGGAAACAAGAACCCGCCCGATGATCTGTGGAAGGCAACACGACTTCTTGATGCCCTCTCAATGCCATCGTGTAGCCATCGTAGTATAGTACTCGAAGTTGAGCAACGATGCACACAAGGTCATGGAAGTTTTTAAATTTTGCTCTAATCACAAAGTCAGCGGGCCATCCGTGTACCCTTCGCGTGTTGTTCACACCGGCGTAAATCCGTAAAGACTGCTATTTACACGGGGGATCAGGCTCGGATCCAAGATATCTGAATTGAATACATTTGTCGAGCCCAATTGTCTGGGGACAATAGCAGCTCCATTATGTTTACGCATGGCCCCAATACTTTTATTGTCTGACGTCAGGCTGCGTCCGCTACTGGGGATACTATCATCCCCCTACTGAATAGAAAGCACGAGCAGATTTATGCCAGTGGTTGTTCGAGTGCAATCGTGTATTACCTTCTGTAGAAATTGTTCTTGTTTTTGTTTTTGTTTGGCTGTTCGGGGCTGATTTCGGTCAAACCCTAATATTTCACCATATGTGATGCGTCACGTCGAAAGGAGAGGCTAGTCGCGATTTTTGAAATCCATTTTATTTGATATTATTGATCCCCGATTCATTGCCTTGAATTTGATATATAACCTGACTGTAAAGAGTAAATAGAGGTGGAGATATTAGCCTCTGAACGCGAGGAGAACTGTGCTCTTGGAAATCAAAATCAAGAGAAAAACGTCTGCGAAGTTTGACTTCCCAGTCCGAGGGCAGCGTGAGCTATAATAAGCCAAACGTGCGAATTTTATACAACTCTCCGAGACTCTCCCAGTCCTCTATCTACACTCTGCGGAGCTGTGCGGACCTGTGCGGGCTAAAACTGAGATTTTGCAACTCTTGTGGATTTTGATTTTGTGAACGGAATTTCCTGATTCTTACATATTTAAAAAGAAGAAATTCTAAACCTACCTATCATGCACATTTTATGGTATTTTATCATATCTGAATATTGTAAAAGTATTGGTGAAAGATATGGAACAAAAACATATATTCAGTTCGGTATAAGTGACAAGAAAAGTAGTTATTTTTGTATGATTCCAAAAGAAAATTACATATTTGGAAAGAATGAAATCTTAGCTTTAAAACGTAGTAACTTTTGATATCCTTTACTTATTATACCAGTCAGGAGCTAGCAAAATATAAAGCAAGTCCAAAATACAGAAAATGCGGCTGTCTGATTGGCTGCTTGAATCAAGGATTGATGCGAGCAGGGATTTTGAAACACGTGGGAGCCGTTACCTGACCGCGCAGTGACCTTTGGTGCGTGGTGAGATTCGCATCAGCCAATCAAATCGCACTCAAAATCAGACCAGCCAATCAGATCGCAGTTATTGAAGCAATTTTGTATTTGCTGCACATTTAGCTAGCTCCTGACTGGTATAAATCTTGAAATACAATGTTTGGTGTATTTTTGGAAAGCTGAAGAGTTGCTGAAGAGTATGAACCTATTTTCTCGTCGAATCATTGAAAGTAAAGCGTATTTGAGGCTAGTTATTCCAAAAAATTCCCAAACGGATTTGAACGCAAAATATATCCAACAATTTCTACTATTTTGAAAGACATATTTTCTTTCTTATTAAGGAATATATATTTTGATAGTATGATATATTAATGCGGAAAATTTCAAGTCAAATAGTCATTTCTATGCAGAATTATAACCGCACAAAGACAGGGGTACAAGCTGCTAATTACGTATTCAAACACCCAAACTCATGAATAGGACTTGCATAAAAACGAGCGATTTCCAAAGCGCTGCGGGTGGACTGTTCCGTTTGACTCTGAGCCAGAAAAATAAGACCATTTTGTCACCGCTCTACTCACCGAAATGCCCTAGCAACCACTTGTTACAAAGGTGAAGGTGAAACGATTGACCAATGAGGAGGCTGCATTCAGGTATACAGAGACAATACTCTCCTCACGCATGATCGAGGGCAAACGCAGCAAGCGATGTTGTCTAAATAACATTCAATCTTCTAAAAAAAGAAACTAAATTTGTTAGTTGTTTTATATCTTCGTCAAATAAATAAAACGTCATGCTCTTTCTAATTGTTTAAGAAAAATCCGCTCTTTTAAGAAAAGTGTTTACCAATCCTGGCGCTAAATTAGTTAGAAACAAAACTATTTTAAAACCTTTTGGGGGGTTTATTCCGATGTTTGCATGCGTTCTTTGAATGTCAATCGCGTATACTCTTACTCATTATAAAGCGAGTCATTTTGATCTGAGCTCTGTTGGAAATTTCGAACATAATAATGGTCTATCGACTAAATTATTCTTGTACAGGGCTTATGCATTTTGTTATATTCTTAATAAGTATATGATAGATAAGCCTCCAAAATGTTAATAAATATTGCGCCTCACGAATGTATTTAGAAATTCTCTGATCACGTTTTATGAGTGCTAGGTTAGCTTAGACAATGAAAATTAAAAGTAAATGATTTTGCTCGATCTCGTCTTTTCTTGATCAAACTTGTTACCAGTAATAAGAGATATTATAATTTTTAGAAATAATTATTTAAGAGTAAATCGTATTTTGTTTCGTCGTGTTTTAATAGTAAAACGCTACTTTCTTAAACACGTTACTGTAAAATAACTGCAGAAGACTTTAACTAAATACTTGTATCAGAAGTATAATCACGTCACCCTCTTTGTATGCTCTATGTTTCCTGATGGAAACCAAATTTGTTAATAGGGAGGTTTTAATTTCCCATCAGGACAACAGATATCGCGGCCTTAAAATAAAATGCGAAATTAACATTCATTTGATCCAGATGCTAAGTCAAGCAATAAGTAGCTTTTCCCCACATAACCCCCCCCCTCTCCCACCGCATTGTTAGATTAGACATTCGTTTGCGTGCTCCGCTATCCGGATGAAAGCTTTATTCACAGCAGGTGTGGCATCGCACGCAAAATTTCTGAGTGCAGCTAAAGAGAGTTTAGTTCGCTATTCGCTCACAAAAACGAAACAAAAATCCAGTTGAAATCACACATAACATGACAAAGCCATGCGTTGCTAAGGCGGAGCTAAACGGAGAGGGGAAATGAGCGTGGACGTTGCTTGTATGTCCGGAAAAAAAAAATTATGACCGAAAAAACACTCGCCGAAAAACTGCTTTTTTACCACTTTCCCGTTACCATTTTCACTCATTTTTTACAGAGCAAAGATGAAGCATGGTAGAACCAGAAAATAATTTTAAAAAAATTCCTTAAAATTTTGACTTTTTATTAGTTTGTCGATTTACTCGGATCTTTGATCTGCGACTTCTCTCTCATTTCGAACAGACGTATCACATATGTGTGTCCATCTTTGCTCAACTTTGGGACAGTGTGTGACGCCAGCATTAGAGCCCGAAGAGCAGTAACTCTATGTAGAAGTAAATGAAGCAAGACCTGGCTTTCAGTAGACAATAATCCCAGTCTTCATGAGGGATTGGTATGGAAGAACTAACGTAAGATGCTTTGGATCTATACAATGTACGTCCATGTATCTAGACAAACTGTCGCTCTCGAATGCAGAAACTTGTAAGATGTAATGTCATCTACCAAAGCCAGAAGGGCATTACATGTCACTCTGTGTAGAAGATAATGAGGCAATACCCTTCTTGTATGTCTATCATGGTGTGTCTGTAGAATCCCTGCCTTAATGGAGGCAGTGGTGTGGAGAAGTAATTTGAGATGCTCAGGATTTATCTTCGATTTAAGAGTGGCTTCGGCTTTTATGATAATCTTATTAATGTTTTTATTACTTAAAAACTTTATCAGACCTAAAACCCTCTGGGTATATATTTTTGTGTTTTGGTCATTCACCAAATAATGTTTAGTAAGCATGTCTATGTCTTAGGTAATTATTCACAATTCATTTGAAGTGACGCATTTTGCTCTAACCTGATCATTATTGATTAAATTTTCAATGATGGTAATATATCCAGGATGTGTTTCGTTAAGGGTGATTATATATCAGTACCTTTCAAAAGGTTACGTATAAACTGGCAATCATTTTTCCTCACCTTGTCTTCATTACTGACAGTTCCAAGGCTGTCAGGGGATCTATGAACTATTGAACAGCTACGTAGGCTACTCTTCTGAACTTTTTTGTGTGAACAGTAGATATTGAAACTTTGTTTGTTTTGTGTCCGACCCGCAGGTGTTGCGATTTGTTGAAGTATCTCTGCAGTCGCGCAAGGTTAACTTGCTGTCAACAGACTATGAGCATGGGGCTACCCAGGTGCACCAAGTCCCTATCGACTCACAGGATACGACAGATCACCATCTCTGTCAGCGTGATAACAGGAACGTCCATTGAGGGATCCTAGAGGTAAGGCGATTTCCTGCTGCTTGTTTCAGACCAAAAAAAAGAAGAAAAGTTCCTCTTTTATTTCTTTTAGCTTTTTATTATGTGATGATATTGTGATCACTTATTCAACCGATTGGTTCCAAAAGTGTATATTTTGAAAATTTGAAAATGATGAAAAGGGCTTTTGATAAAGCCCATCTCCATTTTTTATTATTTCTATTTTTCTAATCGACCTAGTCATTCCTTAAAATTGAGTCTGCAATGCACACACTCAATGTACATGTAGAGCATTTATACCCAATTAAGTTATGTACTTTAGAAATATTGTATTTAAAGCTAACCTACTCAAGGTAAATTTTACCTGATTGTGTTAAAAGAACATTTTTGTGTTAAGTATTTAACAATTTATGTGGCACTGAAATGAAATTCTTGATGTGAACATTGTGTATATTTATCAATTTTTTTCTAGATTATCTCGGTTCCTTGTTTAAATTGTTATGTGGCAATTAACAAAGAGTTAACTGTTAAACCGCATACTCAAGTGCAAATCTATACCTCGTTTACACTGTGACTCGGGTCGCAGGTTCGACACGGCAATTTTATGTCATGTAAACGGGATCAGTGTGATCTGCGACCCGGGTTCGACGCGCCTTTTTGCTCCGCCAAAATCGTAGGTTTCGATCCGGGAGGCGGGTTCGACACGGCAATTGTATGTGTGTAAACAGAAAGCCATGTCGAAGTAGATGACCTTGAGGTCAGATATGGAATTTGGCTATACATCGCAACCACACATTAATTACGTCCCTTACTTCCGGTCATTGATCTGGGAGCCGTGTTGGCTCGCCTTTTTTGTTGTGTATAAACATGATCACAGGTTTACTCTTTGCAGCGTCGAACCCTAACGTGTGATCGACACGAGAGCCGAGTCTCAATGTAAACGCGGTATATGTGTTTTTAATAGGTTTTTATTGTTGTGCCGATTGGCAAACTTGGCACACTGCAAAGTTGACGCCTTGCTAACAAAGCAGGGTTCAAGGAAATATTAACTTAAAATATAAGAAGTGTGTACAGGATAAACGATCAAATAATATTTGAATGGTAGGAATTTTCATGAACTTTTTTTGGGTTTGTTTATATGTAGTAAGTAGAGCCGATGCAACAATAAAAAATCATAAAAATGATCTTTGTTAATCTTGTACAGGCAGGGACATTCCATTGATCAATTCTGAAAGATATAATGGTGGACACCAGTATTTAGAGGAATATAAACATTAGAAAATGTTTATGTCGTTGGAAGGTTGAAACACTACCGGAACATATGAGCTGATAACCAATTCCAGAGATGAACACACTGTGCGTGTAACAGCCATTAGTCTTCTGGATTTGCCTTTGGCTTCCGAGGAACCCAACATCTAACCTCAACAATACATCCAATCATGACCCATAGAGGTAGGTTTTATGATAATGATGATAATGATGAGGACTATAATGATGATATGATGATAGGATGATGATGATGATAATGATGATAATGATGTTGATTATAATGATGATAATGATGACTATAATGATGATGATGATGATGATGATGATGATGATGATGATGATGATGATGATAGTGATGATGTTAGCTGCTATTACATGTACTTAAAGGGAAGGTCTTGACCCAAAATAAGTTTTTATAAAAAGAAAAAAAACTAAAAAAAAGGATTTTAAAAAGTTTGAAGATGCTGATGATCGGACTTATAATAAGAAACTTATGGATATCTTTATGATGTACAAAAAATTGATCGCTATACAATCCGCAACAACTGTGATGTCGTAGGGGCACAACTTGCCATGCATATTCTATATTGTTTTATGATAAATTTTCACTTTATTTGTTAAGAAACTGTTTTCCTCACTTTGGCCAAGATGTATTGATGGCAATGTGTTATTGCATCTATGCATTTTCATAAAGTGAGCATTGTAATGAATCAACTATGTTAATCATAGTCCTTCTTGCACATCTTAGGAATCATCTCTTGGGCAACACAAGGGATTTTTTCCTTCTAGCTTTCAGGCTCTCATCAAACAATATTTTGTTCATTATGGCCCTTCTTGTGCATCTCAGGAATTGTCTCTTGAGCACCAGAAGCGAGTTATTAACCGTTTAGCTTTCCGGCTCTCAACAGATGACATTTTAATCCATTTTCATCATGGTCTTTCTTGCAGGAGTTCCGTCCCACTTGATGATCGAAGCACTCCACCTGAACCCACCAGGCATCCTCCAGAAGGTGGAGTTTCTGAACCTGAGGGGCGAAACCATCTTTGAGACTCGTCTTACCCAGAGCACAGAGAATCCTGTTCTTTACATTGCCCCTCGCACTATCCTCCAACAACTTACTTCCATATCAGGGTGTCGGTATTGACAGTAGAAATTCAGTTTCAGCGATCACTAAGGCAGCCATTAGTTCACTCATACCAGGTCAGTGTGTCATGAACAGAATGATGGCGATAGTGGTGCTGATGATGAACTTTGTGATATATTGATGATGTCGAAGTTGAGGTTGGTGATAGTGTTGTTGTTTTTGATGATGATGATGGTATTTATGTAAGTGAATTGTGACGATCCCGACAATGGCAATAATTATGATGTTGATGATAAGAATAATGATCATGTTATGATTGGAAATGGTGATGATGATGACAATAGCGTGGTGTTGGTGATAATGATGATGATGATGATGATGCTATTGATGCTAAGCTTGAAGATGACTATGATGATGAGGAGGATGATGATGATAGTGATGATGATGAGATGATGATGATGATGATGATGAGATGATGCTATTGATGCTGAGCTTGATGATGATGATGATGATGATGATGAGGATGATGATGGTGATGATGAGATGATAGGATGATGATGATGGTGATGATGAAGATGATGGTGATGATGACTATGATGAATGATGATGATGAGGATGATGGTGATGATGATATGAGGATGAATGATGATGATGATGATGATGATGATGATGAGATGATGATGAGGTGATGGTGATATGATGAATGATTGACTAGAATGATGATGATGTGATATTTGGGCTGATGATATTAACAATGATATTTTCTTGCCTTGATTTTGTGTTGCCTAATCACATTGAATAGGCAACACAATTGATGTTTGCTTTTGCATAAATTTTCACATTATTCAGGTGATGATGCTTATAAATCATTCTTTGATTATTTATAGACCCACCAACAACCTTCATGCCTCGAAGGACACGTATTATGGGATGGATGCTGTACTGACTGTGAAGTGGACAGTATGATTTTTCACTGTTAGATGGATGAGACGGGGAATCCCTTAGATGGTCCTATTGAATTCAGGTAGGGGAATCCCCGGAAATTTAAACATGAACTGAACATACATAGATAGCTACCACATATTGTATGATTATGTCTGAACATTAAAGTATGATTATGTCTAAACATTATAGTTTGTATTTTTTTTATGATCTTTGGAAGTATAATGTATACTACTTTAAAAGAATATGTTTCTGGATAAAAAGACTAAGACCCTTATGTGAGAAATTGAGGAAAAAGAGAGGCTGAGGACAGCTGCCCATCAATGTTCATGGCTGCCTTGGAACAGATCTACCAACACAATTTTAATCATCAAAAGAAAGAGAACTACACCAAAATCTTGAAGGCCAATGTTTGAAAAGGCAATCTGAAAAGACAAATCATTCCAGAAAAAGGTTTACATAGAAATGTATATGTAAGCTATTTTCTTTGTGTTGACTATTTCGCAGTGAATCTGGTAGGGCAACTTGGACGATAAAGAACTGATAGCCGTATAGAAGGAGTTTACTCCTGTATAGCAATCAATGAAGAAGATCAGCAAAAATCAGAGACCTACCTCGATATCACAGGTAAAGCTATATCATAATACACTGTGGCATGTAAAATCATTCTGGAAACATAAAGCATAGAACTAATTTTAAGAGTCATAATTTCCTCAAAAGGCTTTTAATATTGTTATCTCCCATAACTTTATTTTTTATTTACATTTAGCACCCATTAAAAAACAAACATTGTTTAACCACTAGTTTCATTTCCAATTGTTTTATATTGACTAATGTTATCAAGAAATAACATTCAGTTGCATGGAGATTTATTCAACCCCTATGATATGAGTACATGTATTCGTATTCAAAATATCAGTTTGGTTCTTTATTGAACGAAAAATATGCATGTAACATCACAAAATTATATATCAAATTCAAGACTTGACAATAGCTCTGATTTAATAAACTTTAGAATTAATGTTCATTCATGCATAAACCGATATGTCATTTTATACTTTTCTGGTATCACTGAAGCATAAATTGCTATGCATCGATGTTCGTGGCTTTGTCATTCTAATTTTGGATAGATGAAATGAC
>CALNVZ010000649.1:26339333-26420712 GCA_940671915.1 Paracentrotus lividus
AATTTTGACTTTTTTATTAGTTTGTCGATTTACTCGGATCTTTGATCTGCGACTTCTCTCTCATTTCGACAAGACGTATCACATATGTGTGTCCATCTTTGCTCAACTTTGGGACAGTGTGACGCCAGCATTAGAGCCCGAAGAGCAGTAACTCTATGTAGAAGTAAATGAAGCAAGACCTGGCTTTCAGTAGACAATAATCCCAGTCTTCATGGAGGGATTGGTATGGAAGAACTAACGTAAGATGCTTTGGATCTATACAATGTACGTCCATGTATCTAGACAAACTGTCGCTCTCAGAATGCAGAAACTTGTAAGATGTAATGTCATCTACTCAAAGCCAGAAGGGCATTACATGTCACTCTGTGTAGAAGATAATGAGGCAATACCCTTCTTGTATGTCTATCATGGTGTGTCTGTAGAATCCCTGCCTTAATGGAGGCAGTGGTGTGGAAGAAGTAATTTGAGATGCTCAGGATTTATCTTCGATTTAAGAGTGGCTTCGGCTTTTATGATAATCTTATTAATGTTTGTATTACTTAAAAACTTTATCAGAACCTAAAACCCTCTGGGTATATATTTTTTTGTTTTTGGTCATTCACCAAATAATGTTTAGTAAGCATGTCTATGTCTTAGGTAATTATTCACAATTCATTTGAAGTTGACGCATTTTGCTCTAACCTGATCATTTATTGATTTAATTTTCAATGATGGTAATATATCCAGGATGTGTTTCGTTAAGGGTGATTATATATCAGTACCTTTCAAAAGGTTACGTATAAACTGGCAATCATTTTTCCTCACCTTGTCTTCATTACTGACAGTTCCAAGGCTGTTCAGGGGATCTATGAACTATTGAACAGCTACGTAGGCCTACTTCTGAACTTTTTTGTGTGAACAGTAACGATATTGAAACTTTGTTTGTTTTGTGTCCGACCCGCAGGTGTTGCGATTTGTTGAAGTATCTCTGCAGTCGCGCAAGGTTAACTTGCTGTCAACAGACTATGAGCATGGGGCTACCCAGGTGCACCAAGTCCCTATCGACTCCAGGATACGACAGATCACCATCTCTGTCAGCGGTGATAACAGGAACGTCACATTGAGGGATCCTAGAGGTAAGGCGATTTCCTGCTGCTTGTTTCAGACCAAAAAAAAGAAGAAAAGTTCCTCTTTTATTTCTTTTAGCTTTTAATTATAGTGATGATATTGTGATCACTTATTCAACCGATTGGTTCCAAAAAGTGTATATTTTGAAAATTTGAAAATGATGAAAAGGGCTTTTGATAAAGCCCATCTCCATTTTTTATTATTTCTATTTTTCTAATCGACCTAGTCATTCCTTAAAATTGAGTCTGCAATGCACACACTCAATGTACATGTAGAGCATTTATACCCAATTAAGTTATGTACTTTAGAAATATTGTATTTAAAGCTAACCTACTCAAGGTAAATTTTACTGATTGTGTTAAAAGAACATTTTTGTGTTAAGTATTTAACAATTTATGTGGCACTGAAATGAAATTCTTGATGTGAACATTGTGTATATTTATCAATTTTTTTCTAGATTATCTCGGTTCCTTGTTTTAAATTGTTATGTGGCAATTACAAAAGAGTTAACGTTTAAACCGCATACTCAAAGTGCAATCTTATACCTCGTTTACACTGTGACTCGGGTCGCAGGTTCGACACGGCAATTTTATGTCATGTAAACGGGATCAGTGTGATCTGCGACCCGGGTTCGACGCGCCTTTTTTGCTCCGCCAAAATCGTAGGTTTCGATCCGGGAGGCGGGTTCGACACGGCAATTTGTATGTGTGTAAACAGAAAGCCATGTCGAAGTAGATGACCTTGAGGTCAGATATGGAATTTGGCTATACATCGCAACACACATTAATGACGTCCCTTACTTCCGGTCATGATCTGGGAGCCGTGTTGAGCTCGCCTTTTTTGTTGTGTATAAACATGATCACAGGTTTACTCTTTGCAGCGTCGAACCCTAACCGTGGATTCGACACGAGAGCCGAGTCTCAATGTAAACGCGGTATATGTGTTTTTTAATAGGTTTTTATTGTTTGTGCCGATTGGCAAACTTGGCACACTGCCAAAGTTGACGCCTTGCTAACAAAGCAGGGTTCAAGGAAATATTAACTTAAAATATAAGAGTGTGTACAGGATAAACGATCAAATAATATTTGAATGGTAGGAATTTTCATGAACTTTTTTTTGGGTTTGTTTATATGTAGTAAGTAGAGCCGATGCAACAATAAAAAATCATAAAAATGATCTTTTGTTAATCTTGTTACAGGCAGGGACATTCCATTGATCAATTCTGAAAGATATAATGGTGGACACCAGTATTTAGAGGAATTATTAACATTAGAAAATGTTTATGTCGTTGGAATGGTTGAACCACTACCCGGAACATATGAGCTGATAACCAATTCCAGAGATGAACACACTGTGCGTGTAACAGCCATTAGTCTTCTGGATTTTGCCTTTGGCTTCGCTAGGAACCCAACATCTAACCTCAACAATACATTCCATAGACCCATTAGAGGTAGGTTTATGATAATGATGATAATGATGAGGACTATAATGATGATAATGATGATGATGATGATGATGATAATGATGATAATGATGTTGATTATAATGATGATAATGATGACTATAATGATGATGATGATGATGATGATGATGATGATGATGATGATGATGATGATAGTGATGATATGTTAGCTGCTATTACATGTACTTAAAGGGAAGGTCTTGACCCAAAATAAGTTTTTATAAAAAGGAAAAAAAAACTTAAAAAAAGGATTTTAAAAAGTTTGAAGATGCTGATGATCGGACTTATAATAAGAAACTTATGGATATCTTTATGATGTACAAAAAATTGATCGCTATACCAAATCCGCAACAACTGTGATGTCGTAGGGGCACAACTTGCCATGCATATTCTATATTGTTTTATGATAAATTTTTCACTTTATTTGTTAAGAAACTGTTTTCCTCATAACTTTGGCCAAGATGTATTGATGGCAATGTGTTATTGCATCTATGCATTTTCATAAAGTGAGCATTGTAATGAATCAACTATGTTAATCATAGTCCTTCTTGCACATCTTAGGAATCATCTCTTGGGCAACACAAGGGATTTTTTGTCCTTCTAGCTTTCAGGCTCTCATCAAACAATATTTTGTTCATTATGGCCCTTCTTGTGCATCTCAGGAATTGTCTCTTGAGCACCAGAAGCGAGTTATTAACCGTTTAGCTTTCCGGCTCTCAACAGATGACATTTTAATCCATGTTCATCATGGTCTTTCTTGCAGGAGTTCCGTCCCACTTGATGATCGAAGCACTCCACCTGAACCCACCAGGCATCCTCCAGAAGGTGGAGTTTCTGAACCTGAGGGGCGAAACCATCTTTGAGACTCGTCTTACCCAGAGCACAGAGAATCCTGTTCTTTACATTGCCCCTCGCACTATCCCTCCAGACAACTACTTCCATATCAGGGTGTCTGGTATTGACAGTAGAAACTTCAGGTTTCAGCGCATCACTAAGGCAGCCATTAGTTCACTCATACCAGGTCAGTGTGTCATGAACAGAATGATGGCGATAGTGGTGCTGATGATGAACTTTGTGATATATTGATGATGTCGAAGTTGAGGTTGGTGATAGTGTTGTTGTTTTTGATGATGATGATGGTATTTATGTAAGTGAATTGTGACGATCCCGACAATGGCAATAATTATGATGTTGATGATAAGAATAATGATCATGTTATGATTGGAAATGGTGATGATGATGACAATAGCGTGGTGTTGGTGATAATGATGATGATGATGATGATGCTATTGATGCTAAGCTTGAAGATGACTATGATGATGAGGAGGATGATGATGATAGTGATGATGATGAGGATGATGATGATGATGATGATGATGATGATGCTATTGATGCTGAGCTTGATGATGATGATGATGATGATGATGAGGATGATGATGGTGATGATGAGGATGATGAGGATGATGATGATGGTGATGATGAAGATGATGGTGATGATGACTATGATGATGATGATGATGAGGATGATGGTGATGATGACTATGAGGATGATGATGATGATGATGATGATGATGATGATGATGATGATGATGAGGGTGATGGTGATGATGATGATGATGACTATGATGAAGATGATGATGTGATATTTGGGCTGATGATATTAACAATGATATTTTCTTGCCTTGATTTTGTGTTGCCTAATCACATTGAATAGGCAACACAATTGATGTTTGCTTTTGCATAAATTTTCACATTATTCAGGTGATGATGCTTATAAATCATTCTTTGATTATTTATAGACCCACCAACAACCTTCATGCCTCGAAGGACACCGGGTTATTATGGGATGGATGCTGTACTGACCTGTGAAGTGGACAGTATGATTCCTTTCACTGTTAGATGGATGAGACGGGGAACTCCCTTAGATGGTCCTATTGAATTCAGGTAGGGGAATCCCCGGAAATTTAAACATGAACTGAACATACATAGATAGCTACCACATATTGTATGATTATGTCTGAACATTAAAGTATGATTATGTCTAAACATTATAGTTTGTATTTTTTTTATGATCTTTTGGAAGTATAATGTATACTACTTTAAAAGAATATGTTTCTGGATAAAAGTAACTAAGACCCTTATGTGAGAAATTGAGGAAAAAGAGAGGCTGAGGACAGCTGCCCATCAATGTTATCATGGCTGCCTTGGAACAGATCTACCAACACAATTTAAATCATCAAAGAAAGAGAACTACACCAAAAATCTTGAAGGCCAATGTTTGGAAAAGGCAATCTGAAAAAGACAAATCATTCCAGAATAAAGGTTTACATAGAAATGTATATGTAAGCTATTTTTCTTTGTGTTGACTATTTCGCAGTGAATCTGGTAGGGCAACTTGGACGATAAAGAATGCTGATAGCCGTATAGAAGGAGTTTACTCCTGTATAGCAATCAATGAAGAAGGATCAGCAAAATCAGAGACCTACCTCGATATCACAGGTAAAGCTATATCATAATACACTGTGGCATGTAAAATCATTCTGGGAAACATAAAGGCATAGAACTAATTTTTAAGAGTCATAATTTCCTCAAAAGGCTTTTAATATTGTTATCTCCCATAACTTTATTTATTTATTTACATTTAGGCACCCATTAAAAACAAACATTGTTTAACCACTAGTTTCATTCCAATTGTTTTATTATTGACTAATGTTATCAAGAAATAACATTCAGTTGCATGGAGATTTATTCAACCCCTATGATATGAGTACATGTATTCGTATTCAAAATATCAGTTTGGTTCTTTATTGAACGAAAAATATGCATGTAACATCAACAAAATTATATATCAAATTCAAGACTTGACAATAGCCTCTGATTTAATAAACTTTAGAATTAATGTTCATTCATGCATAAACCGATATGTCATTTTATACTTTTCTGGTATCACTGAAGCATAACTTGCTATGCATCGATGTTCGTGGCTTTGTCATTCTAATTTTGGATAGATGAAATGACATCCTTGTATTTGATATACAATTCTTGATCAATATTTCAGGTGATTTTGTTCATTTTTAGAGGAATTGAAATATTGATTCTTGTGTACATTCTCTGTACAAATTCAATAGAGGAAATTTTTTCACTTGAAGTCTCAAAAAATGTTTCTAAAGTAAGTGATGCCAATTAATATACTATGAATCCTATATGACATGAAAGTATATTATACCCCAATATGATCACTGTTTTAGCAAACTGAGGCAGCATATTTTGATTGTTTTATGTCGGATTTCAGAACCGCCACCAGTGATCGCCAGAACCTTTAACGTATCTGTTCTACCGGGAAGTGATGCTGTCATGTCATGTTTTATCTCAAGCACTGTGGAGTATAACATAACATGGGATAAACCAAACACATTGGTGTCGCTACAAGGTCACAACAGAGTAAGTTATCTCTCTCTTCTACAACCTTTAACAATGTATGCCACTGAAACTTGTGATGTACATGTACATGGTACATGTAATTGTCTTGTACTGTTTGTACAAGATTGAAAAACAGTTAACTACTACTTCTGTACATTGTAGGGGACAAGTACATATGGACAGATTTTTAAAAGAGTTATTTAATGATAAAATTATGGAATGTATTATCAGATTACAAAGCATTGAAAAGTGGGTCATTGAAGTTTCACAAGAGCTTATCTCTGATATCTGCGACTTTAGGACTGCAGGTCATAATGAACTTCATTCTAGTTTTTGTTTTGTACGAGTTCATCTTTAAATCTAGATTTTGCAATCTTTATTAGATTTGTGTCAGATCAGCTCCCTCTAGATCAACAAACACATATATCACTTCCTATTGTGCAGTCACCTTAAATGATCCATATAGATTTGTCAACGGAAATCTTGAGGAAATTCAGAAATTATGGGTTCTCCTTTGTGGTATAAAGCCAATTGTAATTTTGGACGCTTTCCAGCAAAAATCATATGGACTGATTTAATTTGGGAATGTCAATGGAGCTAGGAATGTGATTCTATTTCCTCTCCAATTGGGAAGTTAAAAAAAAGATATAATCCTGAACGGATAGTTGCATAAAGTGAAAATAAAAGAGGGATATTAAAGATGGTCAAAAAAGGAGAAAGATTTAAAAAAAAAAGGCAATGAGAAAGTGATAGTGCATCAATCAGTGTTAAATTAGAAATGTAATATAGAATAGAATCAAACTTGAATAGATGCCAAATGTCCATTTTCAACCAACCTACATGTAACCCAATTCAAACTGTCAAAAGAATAAAATTGAGTTATATTTAAAAAAAAATGATGATTCCTTGGACATTGTACTCTCTATCTCTGACAGATTTTAGATATGTATCAATTGTTATATTTTCCTTTCATTCTCTTGAGAATGTATTGTGAAAGTATGGATTGGTAAAACTAACATGAAGCTACAAGCTATTGTTTCTTACTGCATTTTCTAATGAATTTTTTTTTTTTTGGTGTCATTTAATCAGTGCTGTGACAACTTTCTTTTTAAATTAAAGCTTTTTGCTTGCATGTAACAAGTGCCTATCTGTATCAGCGTGGAGGATTGTCCCCACATTTGACATACAAATGTGCATCCATGGGAAAACAGATATAAAGTACATTCGCTCAACTTTCCTAGCCAAGAAACGAAAAAGTTTAAACTCGGAAATCCAGAATCGGGAAAGTTAAGAAAATGTATTTCAGGCGATAGTATACAGACTGCTGGTCTGTTGATCCGTAACCCTTTAGCACCTAGAGACTGCGTGAACAGTGTCAGCTTACTCCATAAAAGGAAAGGGTTTTGCTCTGTTTGCATCAGGGTGTTTCAATAAGAAATACTCGTAAAACATACTTTTTGTGCAGAATCGGACAGCACATATCCTATGGGTAATGCACAACGATTTTTTGTTGTTGATATTATAAAAAGGGGCGGTTTGAGGCGGTTTAGTGAGGGAGCTGACGAGTGGTTTATGTTCTAAAGGGTTCAAGTTTTGATTTGTCTTTTGTTGAACAGGTAAGCCTAATGGCCAATGGTTCACTGGTAGTACAGGACGTTCATCCAGGTGACGCTGGTTCTTATCGCTGTAGAGCTTGGAACGAGGGAGGCGTCACAGAGGAACATGTTTACTTATATGTACAAGGTATGTACTGCCTCTTTTCTTGTGTGACATTTTGAAGGTAAAGGAATGTTACGACTGGTAATGTCACAGCGACGCATAATGTCACAACAACGTATTATTTACATCTGCGACAAACTTTTGACGCCACCATCAAAAAGTTGTGACTGGGATTCGAACCTGTCCGGTTTTTGTTAGTTTGTGGGCCTATTTATTTAAAGAAAATAACTATAATCATTTGAATTGTTTACATTATGGAAAAAGAAAATCTACCTACAGACTGATGCAGATAGGAACGACGTTCGAATCCCAGTTATGTCTGTCGGATGGTGACGTCACAGGTTGGTCCCAGATGTAAGTGATGCGTTGGTGTGACATTATGAGTCGCTGCGACATTACTGGTCGTAACAAGGGACATGTCCAGTTGTAAGACTCAGGCAAGGACATCAATTATCACAATGTTGATGTCTCTTGTACCTCCTGCAAACTTTGTAATCATTGACAATGTTCAGGATGTGAAGTGGCTTTCACTGAAATTGTCACTGAAGTGGTACTTATTGCATTATAATTAAAATAAAAAGGTCATTTTTTTCAAATCCGAAGGCTGAATTGCGGGAGATATTTAAAGTATGAAAATTAACAGAACTAGGCAAACAAAAAAAAAAATCAGTGAGGGTAAATTTCTGTGTGCATTACCAATTAGAAATCAATGGCTTAGTATACTGTACCAGGATAACAGAAATAGAAGCACGTTTGGTGTTGATCTTTCCCTTTTTATGAAAGTATTTACTAATAGCATTGTAGATAGAACAATGATACAAAAATGTCACTTTATGTAGGGAAAACCAGCTTGTATATTTTTTTGTAAATATTTTGATCGACGGATCTGAATCATCTTAATGCATATTGCTGAATCATACTATTAGTTTACAGTTGAGTTCTTCATTCTTATGTTACGTTTTTTAATTTTTTTGTTATCTGCATGCGCCTTGAGCATCTCTTGAGATGGATATGTTGTGCTCTGTAAATATTATCATTATTATTATTATTATGATGTTTTATAGAGCGTCCCGTGATCAATGCATATCAAGGCAACGTGACATTCATGTCCAGTCATAACATCACACTGCGCTGCTCGGCCGAAGGCTACCCTCGTCCTGAGATACGCTGGATGAAAGATGGCCAGGAGCTCCCCATTGAACCAGGACTACGACGAGGAGAGATCATCCATCGTATCATCAATGCATCCAAGGAGAGTCAGGGAAAATACTTGTGCGTTGCAAGCAGCACTGCAGGCTCGGACATTCTCAATGTCTATGTTTCCTATCAAGGTAAGATAAAAATTGTGGCAACGTTGTTGTGGTGGCATGGCTAATTTCCCTTCAAATGAGTATTTTCATTTTAATAAGTTTGTATACTCACATTTCTTATTCATATTATTAAGATATGGCTTATTTGAGCTCTTTTGTGTGTCCTTGAATTGTTTTAGATACAGTTATATACTGTACAGCAGGAATTTTTGCCTCAAGTGGTTTAATTTTTGCAAATTTTTTGAACCACTTGATCGTCATTAGTTGAATAACACACAAAAAAATATTGCTATAACTTCTATGCATTTCTAACTGATCCTCATAACAACAACTCACAAAATGCATGTAACCCTGTTGTTGTACATGAAAATATACTGTATTATCATCATTAGTTTGCTTTTACTTCTTTTACCTTATTGCAGAGCCTCTCGCATTCTAATGACAAATACCGGTATCTGACCCCACTCAGTCAGAAGGCTACCCTGTCGTGCCCACCAGTGGTGTGCCCCGCCTGAGATCCAATGTTAAAGGGGACGAGACCTAAGCAGAGTGGCCTACACACGGGTCTGCCCAACGTGATCTAGACATTATGGGGGTGCAGATTCAGACTCGGGCTCCTACATCTGTAAGGCAACCACGAGGCAGGGGTGGTCTCCGGACGGTCATCTGGAAGTTGGATGTGAGTAGTATTGAAATCTTCTTCTTCTTCTCTGAGTCTTCTCTCATTATTCTTTTGTTGTATGTGTTTACATTTGAAAGATAGTGATTTGTGTTATGTGTGTTAGCAGAATTAGAATCTGAATAAGACTGTACCCATTAAATACTGATCGCAGGCATCCATTAGGTGAAAGAGTAGTAAGATCAGCTTGGGATCGGGATTGAAATCAATTGATTACTTTCTCCAAGAATTACAGAATGAGGTTAACATTAAATGGTCACTGCTATATGATTACATTGCATAATGTATGAAATAATATGTTGCTCTAAATTTCTAACCAGTTCATTTAAATTGTGTCATGACTTTGTTTATGCAGAGATGCCAATTATCATAACTCTTAAATTGTTTTTGTTATGTATTACTGAAAATTGAGAAATACTTATTTTTTCATACATAGTATGATTCCAACGTTCAACTTTATGCATTGTCCTATGCTATTTCTTTGAAATTATGATTTTCTCTTCAAAATAAACTTAAATACTGAAATGTTTGTGTGCAAGTTGGCATCTCTGATTGTAGTAGTTCTGATTTTGTAATTCATGTACATGCAGCTATAAAGATACGGCCTTAAATAATACAATTTTTAAATTCATTTATAACAATTCTCAGAAAGCATACATGTTTTTATTCATTTGACCATGACAATCTCTCAGATTATGCTTTGTTCAACATTGCAGGAAGATTTAATTGGTTTGAACTCATTAGGTGGGATTAGCTACATACGAAAATTGGGATTTACTTCAAAAATTGATATATTTGCCTACTTTGCTATTCGTCCTCGAATCGCCACCAACCGATACTTTAACCCCGAAAACTTTTGCTCTATTGTCTCTACTTCCCTCCCCTGTGAGGGCGCCCTCTGTATGGGGCACTCAGCCAAAACATACCAACAAACTTCTTTTCTCACTCGCTGCCGCGCGAGTAACCTCGGAACTTGCTCCGCAAATGGGGTTTGTTTCACTTTTGTGAACCTTTTTTATGCCTAATTTGGGTCTTGCTCTTAGTTGTCTAGCCAAGTCTAGTGTCGTGGTTTCTATTTTTGGGAGTTATTGGGCCGTTTTTTGAGTAATTCTGTTGATTACGGCGCCTTCTCCCTAGCTTTTTGACATTCATTACGTACGTGTTTTTATATTACACCTTGTGTGCGGCCTTGTTCTCCCGTTCCGCGCTTCATTTCACACAGTTCGTGAGCCTTTTGTTGTGGTGGGAGAGGCCTTTGTGGACCTCCTGTCAGGGAGAGTCTAACTCTTTTATAATGTCTTTCTTTTCAATATATGCAGAGGTTTTCTATTCCGAAGGAAGAAGACTTCATCCATTTTTGTATCTCGGAGACTTCAAACATCGCGACTCATCGAGAGTCTCATTACCAGGAAGTCAAAGTCTGGATTCTCTGCATATTTTTATAGAGGCCGCAAAGCAGTTAGACGGGGAAGAAGCAGTTAGACGGGAAGCGTAATACTTGTTTACATGTTTTCACGAAGTAGTCGGGATTCACACCCGCCGGGGCAGATGGCGGTGGCGTTGGTAAGTCCAATACTGTACGCGAGCCCCGAAGTCGTCGTGTGGGAGTCACGTATGTGAACTCCTGGGGAGGGTTCAGTCGCCTATCGTCGGCCTATCCAGCGACGCACCCCAATCGATCTGGGAGGGATCGAGGAGGGCAACTTCGTTTACGATCATGTCTTGACATCGATCTAGTGGAGTTGTAGGATCGATGTTGAGATCTTTCCAACATGATCGAGAGATCGATCGAGGTTGGCTTGCACCTGAGATAGGCTATGTATCGATAGCCAGTATCGGTATCGTTATCGATATCGTTAGGTAATATCGATCACATCAACCGATCATGAACTTTGATCGAATCGATCGATCACTTCATAATCGATCACAGTTGAATCGATTACAACTTGAATCGATTACAACATAATCGATCACGATTGAATCGATTACAACATAATCGATCACGATTGAATCGATCTCAACATAATCGATTACAGTTTGAATCGATCACAACACAATCGATCACGATTGAATCGATTACAACATAATCGATCACAGATGAATCGATCACGCCAAATCGATCAAATTTGAATCGATCCCGCCCAAATCGATCTCCGAGGAATCGATCATGACAACAATCGATTATAATAAATCGATCTCACCTAAATCGATCTCTGTTGAATATATCATGTCAGAATCGATTACAGTCATGTTGTTCTCTACATCTCGATTTCCCATGGTTCCTGCCCTGGTAAATCAATCCCGACAGATTCATTTGTAGACAGAATGATCATGTTGGTTTGGTTATGGGAAATAATCAAGTCAGATACCATCGTAGTTATTTCATCGTGATCAAAGTCGGAGTTCACTAACACTCACAAGGATGCAGAAGTGGGGACTTTTCGTCGAGTCCACGTCCACGTCCCATTCTCGCCGGTGAAATGATTACGAGAACCTCATATCACCTTTTCCTTAAGGGAAGGATCTTTCTACAGCTATCATGTCATATCGCTCACCACAATTTGATTGCGATATGAACGGCTTGGGATGGGATGGTTCTCCTATTCCTTTGACTAGGTCACCTTGACTTGACTTCGATCCAGAAGTTAATGAGTCAGGAGGGTGGTCAATCTACCATGATTGTCGGAATATCTTCCTTCACGGAACATTATGGTGTTTAGAAAATTTATTTCTTCTTCAAGGCTTTCGATATTCCCTTCTCGGTCTATTTCTTCAATATCGACATATTTTTTAAATATGGTAGAGTACCTATCTAGTAAACTTGATGGTTCGAGTTCTTCCCCGAGGAGATCGATTTCGCAAGTTTAGGGCGGAAATAGAAGCTCTCCTTGCGAGTTCGGAAGCGAATTTCGAGACCCACCGAAGGGGACTCAGGATTGGTACAGGAGTCGCTCGGAATGGGTTAATTCCTTCAATGTCGTAATTACCGGACGATAATGTTCGGAGCAGACGTCGCAGCAGTTCTTCCTTCAGAGTCGCGTCACTCCGACCACTCCGTGGTAGGGTTTCCCCATCGGAGACTAGAAAGACTACGCACTAGATTGAGGGAGTTAACCTCTTCCTCCTCGGAGTTCGGTTCTCACGAATCCGCATTGAGAAAACTTTAGATTTCTCTATCTTAAAGAAAAAAGGGGGGTTTTGATACCAGATCATCGCTCCACCCTTGCAAGGATATTCAGTTCACGCTTCGATGTTGTTGATTATCGTAACTGCGACGTTTTAGGCCCGTCTATCTGATAGAGGTCCGTTTTGTTCTTCAGAAGAAGAAGTTCACTACTCAGTTCGGACTCAACGGAGTTTGTCCGAGAAAAATACGAGCTTTTAGCTTATATACGATCTGTATGTAGGATTCAAACCGGAAGTATCTCAGGATTTCAGCGATTCCGAAATTACATTTTTGAGATACAGAGCCTTAAGTTTCCTACCTAGACTCACTAGGAAGAATGAAGGAAAGGTTTAAAGGCGAGATTTATTCTTCACTCAGGAGAACTAGGACCCCTCCTTTCAGACATTATCGTCAATAATGTTGGAGATAACAGACGAAATACGGGTCACTAATTGAATCTCATGATCAGAGAAGTTTCTCTTGTAACTGGGCTGATCGATCCCGTAGTCAAATGAAGGAGGTTTAGATCAGAACTGGAGTTCAGACAAAGAAAAATTTTTACCTTGAAAAATCTTCATCACGGTCGATCTTTCGCTCCGCCCTTTGTCCCACCAGAGGGACAGTGTCTACAAGAAAGAGATTCTGAGACATCTTGGGGTCATGGTGGTCTTATCCCCAGTTTCACTGGACTAGCTTTCCGGTGGACCCAAAATCCCGGGGGGTCGGAATTTTTCAAGAGGCCGAGAATTGGCCAAAGAACTTTAAGGTAGTTTAGAAAAGCTTGATATCAACCTCCAAGTCTGTTATTACTTTTTGACGTGTAATTACAATCCTCACGTCAACTTTTCTACGAACTGGATAACCGTCTGACAAGGAAGTCAGACATAACACTCTTCATCACAACAGTCGGGTCGAGGAAATCATACGGTTCAGTGGGGTAGAAGTCAGGATAGGAGTAGCTCAGATCCGCTTCGAACTCTCATCCTTTTTAGTATGGGAGGAAAGCGCCTGAGGTGACCTCCCACCTACGTTTGGAAAAATTTAGGTCCGATGGAACGACTATTTGTTTTCCGATCTCAAACGATTATTATCGTTTCGGCAATCAGATTCGGTCGCATTTTAGACTTTGAGAAACCTCGATCCAGGGATGTCTTCAAGAGTCATCCACCCAAACCACTTAACGTGTCCCGTGTCCGGAACATAGCTCAAAGGAAGAAATCGAGAAAGTCACAATCTACCCTAAATTGTGTCTAATTTCTACATTCCTTTCCCCAAAAGCGGAGACTCGATACACGTAGTCTCAGTTGGGAGGACCAGCAGCAGACTTTAAGTTCTAAACTGCATCATGTTTGATTGAGTTAAGAGTTGATTCCCATGTATTAGGGACTCAACCGGACACCGCGAATCATCTGACGAGACCCAATTGGAGGATAGTAGAACTTCCGATCTACTTAGAGAGTCTTGGATCGCGTTGAGGAGGTTTTTAAGTGTTATTACATTAAGGATGTCATGTTGACTATCGAAGTTGTTGGTCCAGGTTCCCAATTTGGCAGACTTTTAACGTGACCTCTCAATGTTCGACTCTTGAGATTTTCCAGCCTGAATTTCAGTCCGCCTCCGTCTAGAATTCCTTTCTACTGAAATTAAACCTCATATTCCTTTTTGGGCGGTTAAGGAGTTCACTTCCCAGGGAAGACATGGGAGCGCCTCCGTTCTTCAATTATATTGACCGCATATGCTTCACAGTTAGGAGGGAGAGTCCATTATCGAGGCCCCTTGACTTCGGTGATTGGAATCTCCGAGACTCTTTTCTCAACGACGTTTGGAGAGCCTGAATGTGAGAAAGTTCTTCTCACTTCAAGGACCTTTACAGATAGCGGACAGTTTAGGTTGAAACAGACATCGGAGGGATGATGTCTTATTTCATTCGCATAGAGGATTTACTCTCACTGCTAGGAGCAGAGTAGCCTTTCAACTCTAGCTCTGATGCAACAACGAGAACATCGGTCAGTCGCTTCGCACATACCGATTTTGGGAAAATAATTGGTTTGAACCTTTTTCCTTTTTCCCCACGACGTATAAGTGACTCACTTCAGAGTGGTCGCTGTTTTCATAGATTTCCACACGACTGAGTCGCAAGGCCGACCTCAGTTTGACTTCTCCTCAGTTTGGCTTCCTCAAGTCAGTAAAAATCTTCTGTTTTCTGAGGTTAGGATTTATATAAAGGAGATATTTTGGGTTTACCCAGGTTGTCGTTTCAAATTCCGGAACTGACCGAAAATCCCTTGGTTCTTCCGGGTAGTATTCTCCTGTTTCACTAGGAAGTATTAAGGGCAGGACGTCGACGATTATCATCACTCCTCTCTACCACAGCCGCGGACTTGGTTGCGATAGTTTTTCCTCTGATTAACGGAGAAACCATAACACTTGCCGTGGTGTGAGTTCTTACATAACAGCAGAGGTTAGAGCTAACTCTCGAACACCTGAAACGTCTTCCTTTTATATTCAGCCGTTATCAAGAAGTCAATTTCGAGCTTCAGGATGTGACGATTGTGCTCCTCTCGACCTTAAGGGAGTAGGTGTGTATCCACTAGTAAAACCCTTCTTCCGAACGGTAATTTTTCTTGGGTTCCGAGAAAACTTTCTCCCGTTCATACCGTTTTTCATCATCTTTCACTCGACGGGGTAATGTTCTGCTTACCCCAGAGGGATTTGGATCAGCTATTCAGCTATCAGCTATTTCAATTATTATCGATGGATAGTCAATTTCAGCGGTTCTTCTGTCATCACTTCCTTTATTTTTCTATCTCTTAAGAGTCCCTACTCAAACCTCGGGTCTCTAATTTGAGTGGCGTCGCGAGGACATCAGGTCCTAGCTTACCCTCCTTCACACCACCGTCTCTAGGTTCTGCCTGGATAGATCTTCCAAAGGTTTCTCCCTGATTCGTATATGTCGGGGAAAACGCTAAGTTTATTGCTCGTTCCTCTTCTATCAACGAGCCACTTAGGTTGGAATTATAGAGATATTCATCTTTTCTCTTTCGACATGCTTTGAACGAAAATCAGACAGAATTTCGCGTCTGTTAAAAATTTTCCTACGTCCCTTTAGTCAATTTTCATCGTTGCGCACTGACAGAATGTGGCGCCGTTGAAGACATCTTTGATTCCTGAAAAATGTCCAAATTGGTTATATCAATGGAATCTTTCGGACCAGTACTGGGAGTACTATCTCGAGATAGATGCGGACCCGAGGACCAAGGTACCTAGTTTATCCTAGGGACCTCGATGTGAGGGTACCGGCCTTTCCGGGGACATGTTTTTAAGGGAATTTCCCGTGGAAAGTGTATGTTTATCAAATAATGGGTGAACGTTTTGCGATGGAAGGAAACTTTTCTCTTTGTTCCTATCATTGCTACGGCGTCATCCTTATTATCTAAAACTGTAGGTGTTGTACCTCCCCAGTACAAATCGGTGCTGGTCGTATAGCAAAGTAGGCAAATTATCATTCTTTTGAAGTAAATCATAAAAATTATCACTAATTTTATTATTTACAATAAAGAATTAATATATTTGCCTACAATCCCTCCCTCCGTCCCCCGTTCCATCACTACTTAAAGTTTTAGGGTGGTATGAGACAAGAGGAAGTTTGTTGGTATGTTTTGGCTGAGTGCCCTCATCACGAGAGGGCGCCCTTCTCACAGGGGAGGGGAAGATAGGAGACAATAGAGCAAAAGTTTTCGGGGTTAAAGTATCGGTTGGTTTGGGCGATTCGAGGACGAATAGCAAAGTAGGCAAATATATAATTCTTTATTGTAAATAATAAAATTAGTGATAATTTTTATGATTTTTTTTAAAATTAAAAAAACAAAAAACAAAAAACAAAATAGGAGGTTGACTTTGAAGTTACTGTAAATTATTAAAAGGAAAAACTGGTTAAGTGGGAAAGGTGTTTGTGAGCTTTCAAACTGTTTTCATTTGTTGAATGAAGAATATAATATAAATAGGTCCACAGGAAAGGATTACCCTTCAAACATTTTGTGTAGTCCCATACATGCATTTCTTTGCATATGTGACTCCCCATAGAATTAAGTTAATTTCTGATAATTTTGGTGATTCCAAAACCTCAGATCTCACAATAATTCTGAGGTGAATAATAGCCAACCTTTCCAAATAACTTTTATACAGCCTCTTCCATAATTCAATATCATAATCACAACGGTAATTCAACTTCAAAGCATGCTTATACATGTATCTCTGCGCCCGTAAGCCTTTCCGAAAACTTGCAATGACCCCAGATTGTGGGTATAAGCCGGATTAATGGAGTGAACCCCAAGATCTGGATCAGGCATGAGGAAAGTGACAAGTCATGGCTCTCCAAGAGATAATTAGGCAGTTGATTAGTCCTAATACCGGCTAAGTGCTACGTGGTGACTTTCATTTCCTTCTTCTCCCAAACCACCGACACTTATAGCATCCTAACGTCACTCTAGAGAGTCATCCACGAGTCTTGATAGCTTCCTATTCAAGTGTCCATTAGACAGTATTATGCTTCAAATTACTGTTCGGTGCTCCTCTCTTGTACACTTAACTTGAACTTTCTGCACCCCTCCCTGTACTTTAGTCAACTGATATTATTTTATATTTTGTAGGAATGATTCCTACTTTTAAGCCTTCAAATCGTTGTTATGATTGACCCTAAATTCTTTGGAAATATTCATTCAACATATAATGCTGTTAGGTCTCATAAAAGAAAAAAAATAGTGCCAATAAATGGATGATTTTGTTAAAAATGACTGTTTGTGCTAGTCTCACTCAAATTATAATTCATTACTGTTTTATACATTTTCTTCTTACAACTCGTGAACTTGCATCATGGAGACACAATTCATCTAAATGTTAATGACCATACTTATTATTATTCAGATGTACAATATTTTTGAACAGCCTCTTTAAAAAGAACAGTTCTAACAAGCATACATAAAGGCTTGCTTGTACAAGCATCGCAGCCTGTTTTTGACAGCTCTGTCTGACATGCATGCTCTGTTCCCATCTAGTCATAGAGGCCCAAACTTCCCTGATAGAAGGGATATAATTTCTGCTTCTTTCCTCATGTGTCGGAAATTTGTAGGGAGACATTGGACTATAAACATTTATGGTCAAGTAAATTGGGTATGATTTCTCCATTGGCCTCTTGTGTTGCCAATTTGTGAACAAGTTGTTTGGAAAGTTATATTGTAGGGGTAGGTAAAACATTAAACTAAAAAAGGTCAATTACATGTAACCCTCTCATTACCAGGCACTTCTTCCAAAAAAACTGGATGCACTCACTTCATTTCAAATTTTCAAAAAGATAACTCTAGCAATACCCCTAGTGTTTGCATCCATGCGAAAACTACCGTTCCCATCTTTCCAACGGTACGTAACTCAACAAGAGAGGGCGCTCCCTTGCAAAATGGCAGTAAAATCAGTTTCCCTTGTCACCAGTGTTCTATGGTGCCAAAAGGTGACTATGGTAATGAGATGGTTAAAGCAGGTATGCTTACTTATCACTAGTTGCTTTCTGAAGCAAAGACTAACTATAAATGAGCAAGAGCAAATTTTGTTGCTAATTGTTTGCCAATTGCACAGACAAATGTAGATTTGACTAGTTAATATTTCAATAAATACATTTTCAATTAAATTCTACATGATCAGTTCCTTTTAAGTAACTTCAACTGCACCCAAAAAAGAAACTTCTGCTGTATAGGGGTAATAAATTAACATTTTGTAGTCAATTTTCATAAGAAGGGATGGGGTTCTTGATCACAAAACAACTGAACTGAATGTAGCAACTGAATGTTGCTACTTTTTTTTATCATAAAGAGACTACTCATAATTATTTTTCTAATTTGTCAAATTAGCTTTGTCTCTGATAAATCAATGTGAACTACAGGCCCAACTTTCCTCAAGAGAATTGATCTAATTGTACCATTCAAATTGAGAAGTTGAAATTAAAGGGTTGGAAAGCTTTACGTATATACATGTATATGTAAAGCATAGACTCTTGAGGAAAATTAAATGTATTGGCCTACCTGGAATACCCTAAAACCTGAAAAGAAATCTTGAAAAAGAAATTCATGATGTAATCAAAAGCTTTTAGATTCATATTCGTGTATAAGCTTTTTAAATATATTTTTTATTTTTACTAAACTGTATCCATGTACTTGTGGGCAGTAATACCTGTATTGCAAATCACAGAAAAGTAGAAAAATGAGTCTCACTTTTCGAGTCAGGAAAAAGTCAAGGAATTGAAGAAAAATAGCTCAAATAAGGAAACAGTCAGGGAATTCGATAAAAAGTTGTGAACATAGTTTCACGGTCACCACATTCATTGCCAAAACGCATTAAAGTAGGTCGAAATAGGTCGGAATAGTTATCCTGGAATTTTGGAAATCCATTAGGGAAAACTCAGGAAATTTTATTCTCCTAATATAGCGAGAAACCCTTTTTTTGTGTGTTTAGGCAATCTTTCATGTCCTACTCGCCCATGCTATTTTGAGCGAGGTATTATGGGAAGGATCATGTGTCATTTTTCGTAGAATGATGATCGTACAGGGAAATACGGCAGCAAGTTGGATATAAAGACTCAGAACTGTCACTCACACTAGTTGACAAACTCCCTGTCTAATGGTAGTCTTCAAGACACAGACCCATTTAAAAACTGAATGCACATTTTAAAAGTTTGATTAAGCCTTGATCTTGGGCTAAATTTGTCTGACTCTGGCTGTGTTAAAATAGACTGCAAGAATAGACTCTAATGTCAACACTGTAATAGAATATATCATGTCTTGACTGTAGCCTAGTTTACCTGCCCACTACATTTGACAATCAGGTACAGAAGAGGCTAATTACATGCTAAATAGTCTTTTGATTCAGACCCTGGGATAAGTGCATGTAAACTCTTAAAACTGAAAAAGCTATAATTACATTAATAATCTTGACTGTAGCCTAGTTTACCTGCCCACTACATTTGACAATCAGCTACAGAAGAGGCTAATTACATGCTAAATAGTCTTTTGATTCAGACCCTGGGATAAGTGCATGTATGAAGTTGTGTAGTATACTAATGCCAGACTCTCTTTTGAGTGTTATAACTCAAAAAGGGTTTTTGCTTACAAACTAGTCTTTTTTCATACCCGTCTGAACTCATTTCCTGTAGTGTCGTATTGTACTAGAAAATTATTCCTATTGAGACCCTTCAAGAACAAGCCGAACCCCCTGTGGTTTGTGGTAGGCCACACAGACATGTGATCATGACTGTTACCTTAGGCTATTTATAGAATATCTGAACTTGATTGTTTTCAATAAAGTCTGTATTTCTGTGTTTTTCATTCCATTTTGGAGAATTAAAACAATTTTACCCCTTGTAAATTAGTTTCCCAATGGTGCCTTGTACCCTGTAAGGGGTTAGATCTAAGACATGGACAGTTATTCCGTAGTCACACCGGTGAGACTGACTCCTAACCGACACCAGACTGCCCAAAAAATTACATTACCATGAATGGAAAGCTAGTGGTCAGTTTATAGTCGGGCTCACCGGTGTGACTATGGTATTAGACAGGTTGTCTTTTCGAAGCATGACTTGCATTCTACCTAGCCATTATTCTTCAAAATTTGTGTCGGACGTGTAGGAAGAAAACGATTTCCCTCTGGAAAGTAGAAAGGCTTGCTAACATTGTCCAGGGGAAGTTGGATGAAGGCATTCATGTTTGTTATCTTTCACTCAATTAGGTCAGGTATAGGCATGACCCACTTTGGATAATGTTCCAGAAAAAAAGTCTAGCAAGTAGCAGAGACACACACAAAAATAGTTGGAAAAAAAAGCTGTCCCGATTCCAGACCCTCAGTTACACTGAGGCCAGAACATGTCATATGGCGATCTGTTTTTCCTCTTTTCACTCATGCCTGTAATTTTTAAGACAGTTAATTTCTTGCAATGATAGTGCTATTGTTTAGACTTGAGGTCACTCTCCTATAGGGGAAAAACAGAATAAATGGACTTGTGGTTGAGAGCGAAAAAGTCGTTAAAGGGGGAGTTCACCCTTGTATTTAATAGGTTTTAAAAAGCAGAGAGATGAGTGAACAATAAAGGCAAAAGTTTGAAGAAATGTGATCAAAGGATTGCAAAGTTATGATTGATAAATATTTTTATACTGTGCTGTCACTTGTGAGCTGCTATATAGGCCTACGATTTGTTCTTTCCTGCAAATCCATAAATTTGTCTTTTTCATGGTTCATAATGAAGGAATATATCTATATCATCTAGATGCATCAGCATGTATGGTGAAAGTGCCCTAGTCAGCGCAGTGCCTACATGTATGTCTGCACACCCACATAAATGCGCGATTTTCATAGAACAAAACACCAAACTGACACCCATTTTCAATCTTTCAAGTTTCAATCCATTTTGATACCAAGAACTGCGAAAATAATTGATTAAAAATGAGTTTCAGTTTCATTTGCTGCCCTGAAAATTTCAATCATTGTCAAAAAAGAAAAGTCTGAAACTTCACTGCGCTTGAATTGCGTGCAAAATGAGTGAGTGCGCAGACATGGGCACTATTAAGTTTTGCTACACAAAATGACAAGCCCGTCTGAAAATCATAAAAAACATTGTTCTTGTGAATAATTTCTTGAAATTTTTTGTTTCATTGATCATTAGAATATGAAGAACAGAATAACATTGATGGTTCTCAAAATAATGTTTTACTTTGTAATAAAATCAAGATCAAATTTTAGGTGCGCAGACTTAGGCACTTCCTATTCTTCTTTTAAAGAGTGTTAGTTTATGTAATTTACATTACACAACTTGTAAGAGGACAGCTCAGAAGTGATGCCATGAAATCAAAGCATATGAATATATTATATAAATAGTGTACAATCTATCGCGCAATATACTGGATTATAAGTACGACAAATACTAAATTATCCCGAGAGTAGATTTGTTTCTCCGAGGCCACAGGCCGAGGTGAAATAGATCTGCATGAGGGATAATTTAGTATTTGGAGTTCATATAGTCCAGTAATGTTGCAAGATGGAGCGTTCACTATTTGTTATAGTAAATAGACTCTGAGATCTTTGACTGAACCTAATCTTGTTTTATCTTTGCCAGAATTTTGGTGCTAAATATTAAAGCTATTATGACGTAGATATAGTTGCTCCGCGTACCCGTTGTTATAAGCTGTTGCGCGCGCACCATTTTACTGTTATTACGCGCTTGGAATGAGGCAAACGCACCTGGCAATCGATAGAATCGATACACTCCCCATTCATTTAACAAGGGCTTTTCTGTCCAAAAACCGAAAGTTATATTGTACATATGTACAATATAACAAATTAAAGGTAGGTCACTGATCTATCCAATCCCAACGCATATTTTACTACCACTATTAAACATTATATTGTCCATTTATGAAAATGCTTCAAAAGTTTAAATGACTATTTTCTTTAATTGTTCTGTTTAAAAAAGAAGCCATTTAAATTTGAGGATGGACTTCTCCTTTAACTCCTTTAAATCATACTAATGCCACCTTAGTTCTTTGCTGACAATGTTCATGATTATGGAAGACACCAGTTTCGACAGGCTATTGTTTGAAAAGTTCAAAATGGTGACATATGGTATGGAAAGTATCCAAAAGTGTTTTATGTCATGCTGAAAACATTTGAGCCTGTTTTTTGCTTTAGCTGGTGAGACTAAAGAATTTACTTTGTTTTAAGACACAGGTATGATTCATAATAGAAGTAAACTTAAGGGTGGTTTCTCACTTCGCAGAAACAAAATTGAGACAGATTTCCCAGCATGGCATTGCACTAGATTTGTATCCTCTGTCTCCGCGACAGATTTTTGTGTGCCACAGGAGACAGATCTAGTACAATGCCATGCTGGCTAGTCCGTCTTTTGTGTCACGTAACCATTTGTACATGGCACAAAAGATTCTGTCGCGTACAATGCCATGCTGGCAAATCTGTCTCAAGATTTAATCTTAAAGCCTGGCTCACATGCATGTTTTAATCCAGGACGCTACTGTTTTACCAATGTCCCAAAACTGTTCAAAACATTATTTTGTTTTACTTTCTTAGTGGCCCAGAGTGATATATGATCCAGGCCAAAGCAGATTTTATTTTACATCATATATACATTGTTAGAACACAACAGTACAGAATAATAAAAATAGAATTTAGAAAAAAAGACTTTTCAGTGCCACTATACACTGTAAAAAGATTTTAATGATTTTTTTTCCAAAATGGTTTAATGCACACCCAATATTTTTTTTTACTCTATCTCGATTACATTATAATTCATCAGTAATTCATTCTTTTTTCTGCTCGTTGTGCTCAGTAAATATCACTTTCTATGGATGTTTTTGCTCAAATCTGGAATGGTTTGAATACAGGAAACTACAATTGTCGTAGGAAGTGATAAGGGGCCATTAGTCTACCACATTATTATTACAATAGATCTCTATTATCTTCCTTTGTCATACTGATCACGATTTTGTCCTTTTATTAAATTATTTCACTGTCTTTGGCCTTTATTCACAAAAAATTTATGCCCAACTTAAAGATAATGTATAGTGTTTGTCAGGATCATGGCTCCAGTAAAAATGTGTTTTCCTTGGTCAATTTAGGGCCAAATCGTTCACAAAATTATTCAGAAAGCTTTAGAAGCTATAAAAGGAAAACAACAGTAAGCAAAAACTAACTAACCAGACAAAATTTGTTTTCTCTTGTAATCACAATGTTCTGCAGTGGAAATTCAACTTTTGTCTTTATTGTGAGATGTATCAATGTGAAAATAATCTTAAAAGTGTAGGGGCAGAAACACTTTTATCTGTAAGTTCCTCTCTATAAAGCTTATAGCCATAATTTATCGGGACAATCAACACTTATAATGTGATTTCTCAAAAATGTGGGTTTTCTGGAGAAAATCATTTTGGGGTCATGATCTCCTAGATGTGTACCCAAAAATTGTATTTAAAAAAAGGAAAATTATATTTCAACTCCTTTGATTTTTACCAAAACTGTTCACTATAGTATGTACACTTAACTTTTCCATATAAATGTACTTTGTCAGAAGTACTTGTGAAGGCCTATTAATCACATTTTTATTTGGTTTGGTATCTAGACTAAATGGCCAAGGGACAAATTGTATGTAAAGCATTTGGAAATTAAATGTATTTTGGGGGTAAATTTGTTTAGGCCTAAAATAGACTGTAAAGTAGACCGTGAAGTGTAGGGATAAATTTTGCCCTCTTTTATGTTGCAGTCCTTAATTATCATATTCACTATCATCATTTGTAACAAGAGAAAAATAATTTAATTATTTATTATTGAAGGTCAATATCTGTATTAATTGGTGCATAGTGTGATCAAAAACCTGAACTATGTAAGAAGTTTAAGATCAGTGGTCTGATAGCACATGCTTCATTTGGAGATGCCCTCTGTTTGCACTGTATTAAGATAACAGGAGGAGAAACCTGTCTGGACAGACCGACAATATCCTTCCCACGTCTGATTTCACCCTTTGATCAATTTACGTTCAAGCTGGGTTCACTAGACCCGGGTTCACTTAACTTAAGTTCCAGAACTTAGTCTTGAAGATATATTGTAAGGAGTGGTGGTGAGTCAATATTACAGACAAGACAAGACTTACTTGTTTACTGCTGAGTCCAGACTGCACACTGTGACAACATATTCAAATTCTAAGCATATTTTTTCCTGGCGACATAGTAAAAACTTATTCAAACAACCTGTAATAAAGAATGAACTACAATACATGGAATCCAGTTTGCATAGGCGTACATTACAGGGTTCCCAGCCCATCAGGGAAATCAGGGAAAATTATTTTAGTTTTTCCAGTGAGGGAAAAGTCAGGGAATTTGATAATAATGCTTCAAAATCAGGGAATTTTGATTGGCCCATAATTTGAAAGTTTGGTAGTCAGTCAGACCAGTGTTTTATACTGTAATAGTTCCAATGACAACAAAGAAAACTCGCAAAACTGGAAATGGGTTTAAATAATTATCAGGGAATTTTTAGATTTTATTAGGGAAAAATAAGGGAAAAATCAGGGAATTTTGTTTTCTTGAAATGCTGGGAACCCTGCATTAGTTGCTGCTATGTCGGGAAAGCCTCTGGCAAGCTTTGAGGTTGTCAAGAACCACCTTTGTTTAAAAAGTATGCATAAAATTTGAATATGTTAGTAAACTGTTCTATTGCTCTGGTTACAATTGTTCTGGTCTAAGATGTAGGGTTATGGTAAGGAACATGATAAGGTTTATTGTAGGTTTAGGGTTAGTGATCGTAGCCAGGGAGTTAATTACTAACAATAAAAATCAATTAATTTTGTCATCTTCTTCTTTCTTTATTATTATCTTTCCCTTCAGCTTCACCAATCATCTTTAAGCCTGCCATAGATCTGTTTTGTAAACTATGGAATAAACGTGTCTTTAACTTGAGATGCGATGGGTAGGAAACAATAAAACTATGATGATAATAATCGGGCTTAATTTTGTCATCTTTCCCCCTTTGTTTTTCATTATCATCATTTCTTTCAGCTTCACCAATCATCATTCAGCCTCCCATAGATCTGGGTGTAAACTACGGAATGAACGTATCTTTGACTTGCGACGCCAGAGGGCATCCTCATCCAACAGTGACCTGGAGGAAAGTTGGCCAGACTAACCTCAATATTAACCCCAGGATAACCATGTCTCAAGAAGGAAATCTATTCATTCAAGGTAAGTGGTTCCAAAATACTTTTAACGGCTTAACTCTTTGAACGCCATGATCCATTGATAATTTAATTCCCCATTTTATAGGAAATTTTAATCTATAACAATGTTGCTGAATACAAGGCAAATGATGGTGGAACCGAACACTACACAATGCATTCATTGCTATTGTTTGTGTGTGTGAACAGCGGATTAAAATGTGCTCTGTTCCTATTGAGGATTGATTGTGACTTGAGTCGAACTTGGCAATCCGCTGAATGTGCTCCGATGCGTTGGCTCATTGGATAGAGCGTCCGCCTCATAATCGGGAGGTCATGGGTTCGAGCCACGCCCGCGTCATACCAAAAGATGTTAAAAAATGGTAGTTGCTGCTTCCCTGTTTGGCGTTCAACAAGAGGGGGATAGAGCAATGTCCTTCTGGCGCTGCTCAACGGCTGCCGGGCCCACGAGAAAAGGGGCAAAATAAATATCCGTTTCGGACAATAAAATTTGGAGCATTTTGAAGGAAGCGGGCAAAGAGTTAAAGGGTTATGAACCCTAAATACTGAACTTGGTGGTCTGAAGACTAGAGATAATAGTTGAATTAAATTCTACCTTTTAATTCTACATCTGTATGATATTGAAACATACAACAGGGACAACCATGCATTTAGGCCTTCATAGTCATACTGAAAGCCCAAACATATGGAATAGCAAATGTTTTAATCACAGTGGAGTCATAGAGTCGTCTGGATGACAAAGCTATAGACTTTCTTTATTGTTTTTTTTTGTCCCTTCATCAATATGTCATTAATTAGTGGTAGAAAAACCACATGGCTATTGTATGATGATTCCTCTATCCATTGTGAGTGTTAATTCTTTGTAATGTTGGCTTTTTTTGTTCGATGACTCACACATAATAAAGAGTTTCATTCCGAAAGGTATTAAATCCACTTTTGTACTTTTAGAGAAAAAGAATTTCTTTTCCATATTTTATAACCCAACTACATACCTCTACAATGGTCTAATACCAATAACTCACTTTTCATAAGAAACGGAATTAGTCCCTTTTGGAATAAAGCTCTTCATATCATGATACTGACTACTGAGAGCTAAAATGACATCAGCACTTCCATAGCTAACAACTTTCTGCATACTATGCCAAGCCCAGGTCACTTTCGGTCAATGCCCTACAAATGTACCTATCCCTGTGGCCTGTCTGGCATCAACTGTTAACGCAATTAGATCTGATTATTGCTCATTTATTTCGGCTATCTAATGAACCTTTCTTTAAAATGCACAGGTTATTTGTTATTATATTTCTTTTGTTTGTACAAATCTTTCCCTACAAATATACATATTAATTTTTTTAAAAGTTTGAGTATTTTGTTTCCCCTTTATTCTCTCTTTCTCTTTCTATGTATCTCTATGTATCTCTCTTTCTGTCTTTCTCTTTCTTTGTCTCTTTCTTTGTTATTTGTCTCTCTTTCTTCTTGTCTATGTGTGTTTATGTGTGTTTATTTCTCTTTCTCCCCTTCTCTAATTGCCTCTCTCTCTCTCTTATCTTCAACCAGATATTCAAGTAGAAGATAGTGGGACATATGTCTGCGTTGCTCATAATGAACATGGATCCATCGAATCCTCAGCTCAGCTTCGAATCACAAATCTGGGTAGGTGACTTATTCATATGTATCTAAGAATGCAAAAATAGTTCAGTAAACATAACTTCTTCCATTTTCTGATATATTTTTTTAGTTGGTAAACTAATTATTAGTATTGTCTTTCTCTCTGCTAACTTGCATATCGTCGGCTGAGAACCAGAAAGGGCGCTATTACAGATCAAAGATGTTCCGTTGAGAACCAAAAGGGCGCTATTACCATTGACTTTGTACAGCAATAGCGCCTTTCTGGTTCTCAACGGAACATCTTTAAGATGCAATAACGGCCGTATGGCTCTCAACAAACGATATGTAGTCAATTTCAAGTCATGATTTCGTGCTAAAGGACAATAGTGAATATCAGAGATATGAACACCATGCCTTACGTTTAACATTCTAGTAGCAGACTTACTAGACCACAGTTCATCTAAATAATACGATAATGATGATGGTGGCTTATGTAAAGCGCCAGTATCTGTCAGGTATGATGTTCATGGCGCTGTACATGAAAAAATAAGAATTTATACTAAGAAATGTAATAAAAAATAACTAATGAAAATGCTCTGTATTTGTACATTGTAGCAGGCAATTAATTAAAAATATGAGAAATCATCAAATGCTCAATTCAATAACTATATATGTTGAGTAAACGAAGGAACAAAGTAGAATTTGGGACAAAGATTTATAAAGTCGAAGATAGATTACACAGATATACAAATGGCAGAATCCTGCACATGTCTTCTTAACCTAGGTTGTGCCTATATTTAACATGGAATGGAACAAGTATTCAGTTGTCAAGAGGGAACAATTTCTTTGCCAAGCCTTTCACTCACTCTTTAATTTTTTTATCCTGTCGACTTCTTTTGTCCCACAGTTCAGCCTCAGATTGCTGCCACAAGTCAGGAGGAGGTGGTAGTGGTTGCAGCGGATGTGGTAGTACGTTGCAACGTCATTTCTGGTAACCCACCACCCACTGTGACATGGTACCACTCCGGCGAGAGACTCTACCCTGACTTCAGCCCCCGTCTCCAACTCTTCCCCGACGGTAGTCTCGGGATCAGAGGAGCCGTAATGTCTGATGCTGGAAATTATACCTGTGTAGCGGAGAACCCTATCGGGAATGACTCTAGGAGTACACGTCTTAGGGTTCACAGTAAGTCTCACTCTGGAGTTTCTGGTAGTTGAAGCTACAGTTTGATGGTGGATGGTTTAGTGGGGATGGGTGGGGGGGGGGGGAGGGTGGGGGAGGGGTTGCCAGGGATCTTGCGGTATTGGATAGTACTCTTGGATGCGGAGGTGCAATGCCATTCATAAGGATTTTGACGATTATTGTTATGGTGATGAATTGTGATATTAATGATAATGAAAACATTTAAAGAAATTTGCACATGGGGTAGGATTTAGAGCATGGGTCATCTTGGTTACTTACCTACAAGTTTAATTATGTGATGAGTTTTGCTGTGAAGCATGTGGTGAGTCCCCCCTAAAAACCCCCAAAAACTGTTGGATGAGTAAATAAGGAAAGAGTTACGCAGATAAGAAATGGAGAGTGGAGATAGAAAATAGAGGATTAAAGAGACTTCTTGCTGAGTCCTGAGAAATAACAAGACAATAGGCGAGGAAGGCTTGTAGATGAGAAGGCTCAACCTTCCAGAAAACTTGCCTGTCTTTCTTCAGGAGAGAATCAAATTATTTTAGCAGTCGCCTAAAATAAAGATTCCATGACAATTGCTCCGCTTAAAATTCCATACACTAATCAAATGACTAACTTCCTAGCTGGAATTCACAATATACCCTCAACCTAAACCTACGATAAAACCCTATATAGTCAGGAGCAATTGTCCCAGGAGCAGAGTTTGTGTTACATGTACTTAAGTAAACAATCAACCTATCTCTCATTTAGACCCACCGAGTATATCAGGAACAGACACCAGCTACACTGTAGTCCATCATGAGTCAGTCACACTACTCTGCCCAGCTGAAGGCCATCCACCACCTCTCATTGAATGGATCAAGAACGGACAGACAGTTCCCAATCTAGGTGTGCATCAAAGCGCCCTCACACTCAACTACGTCACCGAGCAGGACGCAGGCACCTACATCTGTCGTGTGACCAACGTCGCTGGATTCTCGGAGATTGAAATAACGCTCTTTGTCCTGGGTAAGTTAGGACCGCATGATCATTCTTTGCTTATTTCGGGACAAAATATAAGTTAGAATGAAATATTGTACCTGATGAGTATGTACATTATAGACATTGATTCCAAAACCCTATGCAACCGTTAATCGAACCCTTTCACTGCATGGTACTTGCCTATTTTGTTACTCTTCTGCTGACATGGGATGATGTTTCAGAGCACCTTTTGTCCATCAGAAATTGTACTGTAAATGCTATTGGTTAATCTGCAGAAAGCTTGTATGAATCCTCTAGTTAAACATGACAAGTTGAAGATTCGTTCTAGGTCTTGGTAACTTAGCTAACTTGTTAGGTAGGTCTAAAAGTTTTATCCCTATTCATCCATATGTCCATATACACCCCATTTTATGATGCTTTTATTATAGAAACGTATCAAACTACTTTCTCATTCTGTTGAATCCCCCTTAGTCCCACCTGTTCACGAGGGTGTCGAGACCACTGGATCCATCAATGTGACCCAAGGGGAGAGTGTCACCATCCCATGTGACGTCAGAGGGAATCCCCCACCACAGATTTCGTGGTACAAGGACAATCTACCCCTGCCGGACGCAGGAAGGAACTTCTATGTCAATACAGATGGGGGCTTGGTCATTCAGCAGATGTCTATCGTGGAGGAAGGGCAGTATAGGTGTGTGGCGTCTAACGTCGCTGGCAATGTAACCCGGGACGTCCGTATTACCATTCTTGGTGGGTGGTCTACTAATAATTCTTATCTGCTTCTATCTCTTCTAATCAATCTGCCTTTTATTATATCTCTCACTTTTTACTCTGTTGTCACCATTCCACAGACTGTGGCCAGCTTTTTATAATCACATACTTGACGTACTTATCCCTCTTCTAGTCTTCCATTATACACGTAGAGCAATTTGATAACTATTTACTATTCTCAGGACGTTAAGGATCTAGGACATAGTCTAAGTCGCTCCGGCTCAAACTCTTCCAACTCAAACTCTGAGGAGACTCCATACTACGTGGTATCCCTTCTTAACCCTTTGACGACTGATCCTGAAAAATTCAGGCTGAAGTCTTTGGGAAATGTGTGTTATAGACAAATCAGCTCATCTCCAAAAGGTTAACATAACAGAAGAGGGATTAGTGCATCTGGTAAACAATTTTGAGCGCTGCAAAGCAGGCTGCAGTGTGTGGAATGAAGGTATACCTGTTGTAAACTGCATAAGCTATCCATTTTACAATTAGTGTGTGTGTCAATTTCATATATCTTTATCTTCCACTCTTAACTCAGGTACAGTATTAAAGCCACCAGTAATCTTGTATTTTTCTGGGAAATGCTTGAATTCGGTGAACTGTATGCTATCCTTTTTCTACATAACGTCGCTGGGCTGTTAAATCCCTTGTATCTGAAATTCTTGATGAAAATCAATGTTTTTGGGTTACCAGATAATCAGTCAAGTGATGTCCTTTCCAGATTCCAGTTCTCTTACTCCCAAAACGAAGCCACCACAGTGTGTCAAAGGAAATACCATTGGATGGCACTGTAAATTATGAGAATTATAGTGCATTGTTCACCATGTTTTTCATTCTCTTGAACATTTGACAGCCCAGCGACACGTTGAAGATAACCAATTTCTCAGGGATAACTAATTTCCTATCAGAATCATTTGGCACATGGTATTCATACGTTTCTTGGATTTTTCACCATATTTATGTTTGCTTGTTACCAAAACTCAAGATGATTTTTTTTAAACCCACGATATCATTTAATTGACACAGTACCCCCAAGCATTGAGCCTGGTAACACAGACTACGCTGTCGTGGCTGGAGGTTCCGTCACCTTATCATGTGAGGCCTATGGCATCCCCATGCCTGAGGTGGTATGGCAGAAGGACGGTGCACAACTGACCAGCGCTACAAGGAATGTCCATATCCTGGATGAAGGGTCACTTCAGATAGACATCACCCAGGAGGACCATACAGGGACATATACATGTCTGGTGACCAATGAAGCGGGATCTACCAACATAATTATTACCCTTCATGTGATTGGTAGGTGATATGAAAGAGAGGATGGAGAGGGAGATGGGGAGAAAGAAAGAGAGAGAGAGAGAGACAGACAGACAGACAGACAGACAGACAGACAGACAGAGAGAGAGAGAGAGAGAGAGAGAGAGAGAGACAGACAGAGAGACAGAGACAGAGAGAGAGATAGAGAGAGATGGTGAGAGTGGGGGCAAGATGGAATGAGAGAGAAGGGGGATTATAAGAAGATACAATGCAAAAGCATATTTGTTCAACAAAATAAATTAGATTAAGATTCATAATACTGAGATTATCTAACTTTTTTTCTTTTTATATTGTAAGCGCTTCGGGCCTCATGTGGAAAATGTGATATAAGGACTAAGGAAGAATAATGATAATAAGATGCAGTGATAAGAAGTGAGACAAACGAGATGAAATTTAAAAATTCTTGTATTCCATGAAGACACTTATATTATCTTAAAACACTCATAAAGTTCATCCAACATTGAATGCTATGGAATTCTGACACTAAATTCCTTAAGAACAATCATGGAAAAAATGATTAAACTATTTCTGTACATTACATGTTAATATATTTTTTTGGGCCATTTTTTGCTCAGTACCACCACTAATATTGGATGGCCAGACTCAGTACACAGTGGTTGAAGGACGAGCAGTTACCCTCCACTGCCCAGCTACCGGTACCCCGCCCCCATCCATCGTCTGGTCTAAAGATGGCCGCCCCATCCCAATGAACGAAGCTCATTACGATGTGGATGAGATAGCTGGTACGCTCACTTTATTTGGTGTCCTGCCTACTGACTTTGGAACCTACAAATGTGTGGTGACTAATGACGGTGGATCCGTGACAAAGGATATTACCCTGTCTGTGTATGGTATGTAATTTTTTAGAACATCTAATGTTTTTAAATTGCCATTTGGTCTTAACCAAATTTGACTAATGTCAATTTGTTCTCATCCTAAATTGTCTAATTCTATTTCGTCTTGGTCCATTTCGTCTCTTGTCCACTTGGTTAATTTCAGTAACAAACTGGCAATGGAACAAATATTCATTATTAATTGCTTGATTGATGAATGTCCTGTAATATCAAAAGATTCAACTACCAGTATACAACTGGTTTTTGCTCTGTTTCACATGTATTTTATGCAATTTATGGCAATTATACAGTGATAGGTCGTACAATAATTGCACTAAAAGTGATGTGATTACTGGTATGTGTGACATTGTAAATGTGAAAATTAATTTGTTCATTCTAGTGTTCTTAGACTTCATTAACATATATACTTGTCCATACCATTTAAATTCAATTCAATTCAATTTCCACAATTCAATAAAAAATTGTTTCAAAAATTATTTTTAAGAATTGCTTTGATTCCATAACAGTACCGCCTAGTCTCCAAGAAGATCTCCAGGAGACCTTTCGTATCTCCATTGGGGGTACAATCTCCCTACCTTGCGAGGTCACCGGCACCCCACTTCCAACGGTTACTTGGTACAAGTCGGGCAACCCCATCTCTGTGACCAGTTCTATGGTCATCAGCCCCGACTCACTGGACATCTACCGAGCCAGGCCATTCGATACTGGCATCTACCAGTGTGTAGCATCTAATGTGGCCGGCAATGTTACAAGGAATTTCCGGCTGATTGTCATGAGTGAGTAGAATTTTGGAAACATTTTCTAAGGAGAGGGATGTTTCAGTTTTAAGCCAATGTTCTTCTTCCAGTATGGTACAGTCCACCGCAAGTATATCATTGTATCGGCGGTGAATTATCGTACAGTTTATCTAATAATAAAATTAATAACATAGGAATGATCAGGCAAAGTGGTTTTCAACTTCAGGTTGATTTTTTTTTTTTTTTTTAGTGGTATTTTTCTCAACTTCATTTTTTCTGAAACGATTTGTACTTCAGCAATATGTTCTATTTTTGAAAGTTTGTGCTAGATCAGTCAATCAAATATTTTTGCCAATGTAGAGATGAATCGGTCTGCATTTGTATAATGGCTGGGATTTGAAGGATGAAGGTGCAAAGTTTTGAAGATAGATTAGATAATATAGTAAGCTTAATTTTCTTTATTATATAATGAGTTTTATTATTATAAAATGAGAGTAATTTACCATCATATTATAAGATATATTTTCAATAAACCATCATTTCACTCTCCTAATCCAGTTCCTCCAAGCATTCAGCCAGGACCAGCTACCCGTATGACTGAGGTCGGAGGTCAAATTGAGCTTGAATGCAGGGCTGATGGTATTCCATTGCCTGAAATAACATGGTACAAGGATGGGGAACCTATTGATATATACAATGATCCAAGGTTTGTATAGATCCTTTTATAAAAATGGATTCATGAATCCTAATCAAATGATTGGTTGAGAGTGTATCACATGACATGCATCATTTCTACTGTTACGTCAACCAGCCGTTCAATTTTTTGCTAACAATCGTTCTGTTGGTAAAGTCTAAATGCATGCGTGTGCTTCAAATTGATGCTAATACTAAATTGAGCAGAACGTAGCAATTGAAGCAGCGCGCATATGTATTCATATCTCTTACCCCTGGATGATCAGGGCAGTGGGCGTATACTACGCGCTGTGCAGCCTAGGCGTAGGCTAATTTAACTCATCTTAATTTTTGCGCTTCATCATTGTGCGCGTGCCTGTAGATCCAAGAGATTAAAAAACAGCAATAACAACAACAACGTTGAGTTGTTTTACGGGTGACTTACAATCTTATTCGGATTATTCGGACATTCATTTATTCATCAAACGACAAGGATCCATATATCTCATTTTATGAAAAAAATAACGTGCGGCTTTCGTTCGTTCATTAGTCAAAATAACAAGCGCATTTGATAACTTCAGAATTGTTCAAAGCCACCCCCAACAATTACTAAAATTATCGCATGCGCTTGTTAATTTGCCTAATGAACTCAGGCCACTGCGTTATTTGTTAACCATTTGATAGTTTTTAAAAAAAAGAAAAGAAAAAAGAATGGCTTCCAATATGTGAACTAGTGCATTAAAACCACTAATAAGTCGCCAGAATTAATTTTGTGGTTTTATGAGTGTTCTGAAACTAGAGATTCTATGCTTTCCAATTATATCAAATACAAGTATTTAAATATCAAGTTAGATTGAGAGCTATATTGATACCTTATGAACAAAAAATTGCTTCCGTACCAAATGCATTGTCTTTTTCTGACTTGCTGATGGATTTGAGCTAACATATTGCCATAAATTATACAAAATCTATGTACCTATTTTCAAATGGAGACAATGGCAGTATTGTATTACTTAATTCATAAAGTATGTCCAGTCCTTCAATGAATTTTTTATGAAACCGACAGCAATAGTTTCTCCTCAAAACAATTAGTCATGTTTTTTTTTTATGTTCAGGTTACGACAGAGTGCCTTTGGTACACTACAGATAATGAACATTGATCAGGAAGACTCAGGGGAGTATGCCTGCTATGTGTCCAATGATGCTGGAAAAGCCTCCAAGTTTGTAACTCTTACCGTCAACTGTAAGTCTTTCGTTTCTTGTTTAACCCTATATATGAGTATTTTAAGTGTAAAAGCCTTCATGTTTAATCATGAAAATGAAAAAAAAAGTAATATTGTTTTATTTACCTGTAGTAGCCATTTCAGTTCTGATAACTGTTCTACTAGTAGGCCCTGCTCACCATTATATGTTATTATTGCCCCAATCACCTTGCTAATAGGTAGCTATAAGTACTATTTTTGTAAGTCTTTGGTATGACTAGGCCAGGAATATTTATTTATGATATGAGTGTAGAGCCCTTCTTTGTTTACTTGTAATTGTGCATTATTAAGAACTAATTTGATAAAAAGATGATTTTGTGATTATGGAAATCACAAAAAATGAAAATCATTTTTACGAAAGTGTATGATTTCAGTTTTGATTATAATCCAATCCCAATCCCGTTATCACATTCTAATTTGAACTGCTTATATTTCCTCCTTTATCCAGTGGCGCCGATATTGTTAGAAAGTCCTGATTCGTACACCAGTCTGATCAGAAACCCTGTGACTCTGCAGTGTCTATCAGCAGGCTTCCCTCCACCTGAGGTTACATGGCTCAAGAATGGATCTCCACTAGATCCAGAAGATGTCAGGTAGATCCAGGTCCTAAGATCTAGTTCTTAGAAAGACTTTGGAAGAGATTTACTTTTAGTTCTTTTTCTTTTATTATCTTTCTCTCAAAGTATGGTTGAATAAAATGTTCTTTCTAACCTGATCGAATATGGTAATTTCAACTCCTACAACATTAATAAGTTTAGAGTATTCAATCGGCTATTGTAAAGCCATACATCTTAACCACTTGACTGCTGCATGGTGATAATTGCACAGTATGGGTATGACCAGTTGGCGCTGGCACAGACAGCGTACAAACGCCAACTACGTAATATTACGTGGTCCGCAGCAAAGTGGATAAAAAGGGTTTTATTTTTGTGAATTTAATAAGTCCAGCAATGATTGTAGAAATTGCAAAATTGTTTGGACAACTAGTCCACAATTAATAAATAGTATGCCCGCAAAATTTATATATAGTAGTTGTATGCATTGTTGAATAGGTACATGTATTGCTCATGCGGAGCTTTGCAGAATGAAAAAAATATGTCATAAACAGCTTCACAAGAATCAAATATGTTGAGCATGCAAAAAAAAAATGTATTGTATTGCCTTTCTCGTAGGTACTACATAACTCCGAGCAACTCCCTGCTAATAGCTTCAACTATGAGAGAAGACACTGGCATCTATACCTGTAATGTGACTAATATGGCTGGGTACCAATCCAAACATATGCAGCTGACAGTCTATGGTAAGAATTAAAATCTTTCATCGCAGAGGCTCTGTGTAACAGGGCGACTCACTCCTCAAAGCTACCCGTCAAGATGTTATGCAATTGCAAATCGAGAGAAAATAACTGACTTTTAAATTGCTTTATATTAATGAGTTTTTCTTTATCATAGAGAATGTTTGGGGAAATTTTTGTTTTATTATTTGTTTTATTACCTTTCTAATTTGTGAAAAAAAGTGATTTCCTCGGCAACGGCAAACATTTAGTTTTTAGTGATTTAAAATTTATGTTAGTAATGGAAAATTAAATTTAGAATCACACTTTCCAAAATGGAATTGGGAATCATTTAGCTATATTTCCATTCACAATAAAATTATATTTCTAATTGTTAAGAGAATGTAGGAGTAAAATATTGTCTATATTACTTAGAGTAACAGGTAAAGATAGATGTACCAGATGGAGATGATGATTTAATATTCCACCGAAGTATTCCCATCCCTTCCTGAATGGAGATATAAGTTTGGAAGATGATCATGATTATGATGATAATTATGCTTATGCTAACATTATTGTTGAAACAACCCCTTCCCTAATGGGGATACCAATCGGGAAGATGATGGTGGAATATTCCACTGTATTATTCTGATCCCTTCCCTAATGGAGTAACCAGTTAGGAAGATGATGGTGGAATATTCTACTCTATTATTCTGATCCCTTCTCTAATGGAGATACCAGTTAGGAAGATGATAGTAGAATATTCCACTCTATTATTCTGATCCCTTCTCTAATGAAGATACCAGTTAGGAAGATGATGATGGAATATTCCAGTCTATTATTCTGATCCCTTCCCTAATGGAGATACCAGTTAGGAAGATGATGATGGAATATTCCACTCTATTATTCTAATCCCTTCTCTAATGGAGATACCAGTTAGGAAGATATTGGTGGAATATTCCACTCTATTATTCTAATCCCTTCCCTAATGGAGATACCAGTTAGGATGATGATGATGGAATATCCCACTCTATTATTCTGATCCCTTCCCTAATGGAGATACCAGTTAGGAAGATGATGGTGGAATATTCCACTCTATTATTCTGATCCCTTCCCTAATGGAGATACCAGTTAGGATGATGATGATGGAATATTCCACTCTATTATTCTGATCCCTTTTCTAATGAAGATACCAGTAAGGAAGATGATGATGGAATATCCCACTCTATAATTCTGATCCCTTCCCTAATGGAGATACCAGTTAGGAAGATGATGGTGGAATATTCCACTCTATTATTCTGATCCCTTCTCTAATGAAGATACCAGTTAGGAAGATGATGATGTAATATTCTACTCTATTATTCTGATCCCTTCTCTAATGAAGATACCAGTTAGGAAGATATTGGTTGAATATCCCACTCTATTATTCTGATCCTTTCCGTAATGGAGAAACCAGTTGGGAAGATGATGGTGGAATATTCCACTCTATTTTTCTGATCCCTTCCCTAATGGATACACCAGTTAGGAAGATGATGATGGAATATTCCATTCTTGTACTCCGACCCCTTTCCTTATGAAGATACAGGTACCAGTTACGATGATGATGATGCATCAATACACTCCTTTATTCTGACTCCTAATGTAAAGCCAGTCAGTTAAATGATGCTGTCCAGTAAAAGGGCAATATTCAATACGAAACACCTTCCTATTTCTTTTTGTTAATTCAGACTATATGGTAAATCTGAGCTCTTCTGATTCATGATTGATTGATTGATTGATTGAACCTGACTTCTAAGGAAGCAATTAATGCTTATAAATAAGCAACCAAGGGGGATAAGGGGCTTTTTAAATGTCTTATCCCAGGGACTTGGTATTGGGGATAAATGCCTTACCAAAGGGCACTACCTCATCAACTTGGTTTTGAAGCAGGGATTTCCCTGTTACGAGACCACTGCTTTACCACCTGAGCTATCACACCTCCTTCTTGTTTCTTGTCTAACAGTGCCCCCAACATCCATCACCAGTGGAGACACCAGCTATGATGTAACCCTCAACAATCCAGTCTCGTTGCCCTGTGTGGTGGACAGCTACCCCCCTCCTACCATTACCTGGCTCAAGGATGGGCGTGTCATCCCTTATACCAATGTTCACTACCGCATCCAACCCTCATCACTTGACATCCCAAGGGCTGTGGTGAGAGATTCTGGAGTATACACCTGTATTGCGACCAACATTGTGGGCAACATTTCAAGGAACTATGAAATAAATGTCCAAGGTTTGTCAAAAATTCATCTTAGAGGCAATTTTAACATAATGGTTTCTTGTATACTTGTCTTAAGTTTTCAGTTCATTTTCTAGAAAATATATTTATGCATAATTAAAATATAAAGGAGTTGATTATCATTGAAAATTATCTTTGTTGTATTAGATACAGAATTGTATGCTTTATTTAACGCTTTGAGAACAAGCTGTGTCACTTCCAACAGACTCCACACCAAGTATACTAGTACCTAATCTTTAACTGGGTAATAACAAAACATTCTTTTGAAGGTAAATTGCTGTATGGTACGGATTGAGAATGGGACTTGTACTATGTTTTAGTCATCTATTAAATCTCTCTCTCTCTGTTCTTTGTTTTAGTGCCCCCATACATCAGCCCTGGCCCTGACACTATCACAGCGTACCTTGGCCAGAACGTAACCCTGCCTTGCGACTCTATCGGTGTCCCCACTCCTATGACCATGTGGGACAAGGGAGGGTTGCAACTGAACTACAACACCAATCCTCGATTCCATAAACTGGATGAAGGTTCTCTGATCATTAGTGACGTGAGAGAGCTGGATGCAGGTGTCTTTTACTGTCTGGTTGTCAATCAAGCTGGGTCAGACACAAGGAGAATAACTCTCATTGTAAAGGGTATGTTTCTTTCTTTCATGAATAGAAGTAGCCACCCCCTGCTTGTTAATACAGTACAGGTAAATATCCGGGGGGTGTTTCACAAAGAGTTAGACTTAAAGTCGCACTTAACTTTTAAGCGCATCCTGTTTTATAACCCGCAATCTAATTGATATATTTTTCAATGGCGCGCATCCCATGGGCATGATCTGACCAATGAAGTGAAGCATAATTTACCGCGCGCAACTCGGGATTTAAGTGCGATTTTTTAAGTCTACTTAACTCTTTGTGAAACACCTCCTGGTGCCATGTTTTATGACACCCTAGATAGTTTGCAAGATTGTGTAAAAAGAGCAGGGGGTACTGAATTTATCCTTTTAAGTGTTGATCCAGACCTGTCCATGAATTATGCCATGTAATCCAATATACAGAGGTTTGAAAGTTCAGCTTTTTGTTTAGATTTTTAGCTTATTTTCAGCTTTTTTGGTTTTTTGTTTGTGTTTTTTTTTAGCTCTCTTCAGTACAAAAGTATAAACGCTCTTTAAATTTCAAACTTTACTTTTTATTTGTGATCACTCACGCCCCTGTAAATAAGATTAATTTGAATTTCAAATATTATTACTTATTTATTTTTTATTTTTTGTGTCTGATCCTTGTCAATTTATCTACTGGTAGATGCTCCTCGAATCATCAATGAGCTACCTGACGTTATGGAACAGGTGATGAATACAGAGGTCAGGATACCATGCCAAGCTACGGGGACACCAAGACCTCAGATCAGTTGGTTCAAGGATGGACAACCGATAGAACAACTCCGAGGCTACACAGTGCTGGGAGACAATACCCTGTTGATATCCAGTCTGCAACCCTATGATAATGGCCGCTATGAATGCAGAGCGCAGAGTGATAGTGGCTTTGATTCCTTCAACATCTTCATCGACACACAGGGTAGGCCATTGCAGTCTTTGTGAAATTTTTTCCATTGATTGATGATATTTTTAACAGTTTTGATTTCTACCAAAAATTTGATATTTAAATAGACTTTAGAAAGAATATATGACAAGCTCTTTAACAACGAAATACAAAATTAAGTGTTTAATTGAATAGTAGAAATAAGTTGTTTCTGCTCCTAATGCTAAGTTTATATTTTCGGTAGCCAGTATCAAATGTTTATGTAGATATTTATGATTTTCGTTTGGTAATTATACATTAATTTTCTTTCATAAAGTGTCCAAATTCATTTAAAAAAAAATTGTGTATGTATTTAATTTTGTTAAATTCATTTTATGCAGTACATTTATTTAATTGAATAACACATGTATAATTGTATAGTGGTGTAATTGAAAATTAATTGATTAAAACATATTTTTTGATACATGTATATATGCTAAATGTATAGATGTTTTGTATGCATTGTCATATATAATTTTGTTCTGAATATTACTTGTTGTAGACCATGTATGTTGAATAATTAAAAAAAATTAAAACGATCGGTACATGTTTGATTTCATTTTAATAGTGCGCCCTCACATTGCTGGTGAGAACACGCCAGGTGATCCAGTGGTTGTCTCTACAGAGGAGGATCAAACGGTCATCTTACAATGCAACGTGACCGACTCCCACCCTCCTGCGGTGGTGACATGGTACAAGAACGGTCAGGCGGTACTCGCTAGGGCTGATATTGGGATTCATTTTGAGACAGGAGACACTAGTCTGAGGCTTCCGTACCTGAGACCAGAGGATGCGGGCCACTATCACTGTGTGGCTACTAACGGTCAGGGCTCCAGCGAGCGCCATTTCTCTGTAGAGGTTCACGGTAAGACACTGGAGAGCTTTCGCAAATCAATCGCGGACTCACTCAGAGACGAACGACAGTGAAGATTTGATCTGCGCACGCACATATTTGGCAATTGCAAATCCATGCTTCAATCACAAACGGGTTTTGGCCAATTTTTACGGTTATGATTTTAGCAAGGGTAAGAAGAAGATCAGCCAATCAGCGCTCTTTTTGGTGACGTGCTCTACGCGCTAGTGCATAAGTTGTGCGGTTAGCTTTAAGATCTGCTTCATTTTTTTGTGACGTCATATCACTGAAGATAAGATTTTTTGTATTTCGATTTGAAATTATGCCAACATTATGTCAACAGCAGAATTTGTTGCGTCACGCAAACCACTCGTTCTTCAATGGGCATAACAGAAGATTTAGAGAACCACAGAAAAGTGCAAGTGTGGTCAAAACTTTATCGTTCTTTGTCTCTGAGTGAGTCCGTGATCAATTTGCGAAAGCTCACTATTATTATTATCAGGACCACATAGACTAGGGCTGCATTTCATAATTACTTATAAAATGAAACTTCAGCAACTTTAAAACTTGAAACTTGTTATGAAAATGTTTTTCAATGGGAAATCAGTAAACTTGGTTTACTGATAGTATGATGAATAAGGTAAACCTTTTTTACCCTGATTTTCATCTGTTACATGTAAATATATCTGTTTGTACATGTTCCTACAAGAAAAATCAAAAGGGCGGTTATAGGAAGTTTGAGGAGTAAAGGGTTAATCAAAAATAAATAAAACAATTATTCTATCAATCAATCTGCATTTGTTTTACCAACCGTAGTTGGCCCAGTGATCAGGAACCGCAGAGAGGAGACCATAACTGTTCAGGTCAGTCGTAGCATTACCATCCACTGTGAAGCAAGCGGAGTACCTGATGCGAGGATCATCTGGATGTTTGGTGACATTCCTATCTCTAGCCAAAACAGCCGTTACCACATCGCTAGCAATGGATCCCTGCACTTGAGGGAAGTGCAGGTCATCGACTCGGGTGTCTTCACCTGTATAGCCAAGAATTCTGCGGGAAATGACTCCAGGGTGGTCCGTATCAATGTGACAGGTGAGTTTGGTTCTCATATGTGATTCATTACATAAAAATGAGACACAAGTCACCAGCCAACTCAGCAAATGGTTAAGGAAATTAGCAAAATAATTAGAAATGTCAAATTTCGGGGGAAAATATCTTTTGATTTGTGATATTCTGAATCTTTAATGTTTAATGTATGCTCTGTAAAAAAAAAATTGAGTAAATAAGGGGAAAGTATTAAAAAATGGCTTGTTTTGGCGATATCCTTGAGTCTTTGCTGGCGATGATCCATCACATACGTTTTAATTATCAAAATTGATCTCTTCAAATACATTTTGAGAGATGTTATCATCGTCTCCACATCAAACTTGTGTTTCTCAATGTTTCTGCCTTCATAATATATATTGCAACACTTGACCCAGGTGTTTATTTCATTCTGTTTGATATCCCAGTGCCACCATCAACAGACCATATGATATTGTGTCCATCCATTCGATACGTACTTATCTTGCAGAAATTAATTATATATTATGCCCCTCTTTCCCATTCTGTTTGATCCTTTAGTGCCACCATCCATCAACGATGGACCATCAGACATTGTGCGCACCCTCTCCAGCTCCGTCATCCTCCCGTGTGAATCTGCGGGCGTGCCCTTCCCTGAGATCACCTGGTATAAGAATGGAGCTCCTCTCAACCTCTCTAATCCAAACCTGGAGCAGCTGTTCTCTGGTTCTCTCAGGATACGCAGTGTCAAGGAACAAGACTCTGGCCAGTACCGCTGCGTGGCTGTCAACCAAGCAGGACATGATTATAGGACACTCTCACTATGGATACACAGTAAGCCAATATATTTCTACTTAAAGCCCCGATCACACCTTTGCGATTTGGGGCTGCGTTGTACCTCGTTCACCGAACGCACCCTTTAGGCAGCCCTACGCAGGTCAATATTCGGTTGCAATCACACTGTTGCGGATGGAGCTCGATGTAGCTCGTACGTGGTTTGCTTGCCTTTTACCTCGCTCTGGCTCGGTTTTACTCGTACCAGTAAGACTCAATACGAGGTTTGCTCGTAACGTTGCGTATGTACCTCGTTCACCACTCGTTGTAGCTCGCTCATTGCTCGCTCTAGCTCGTCTCACCTCGATTCACTGCGCATTCACTCGCTAAAACTGTTGTTCAGTTCGAGCTCGTTCAGTTGCGAATGTTTGAAAAAATTTCAAACTTCCGCAACTGAACGCAAGGCCTTTGCCTGCGCCTGCCTAGTTACCTCGTTCTAGCTCGTTCTAGCTCGCTGTGTTGCCTTTGACTGCGTATGTCTGCGTTAGGGCAATTCGCAGCCAAACGCAGCCCCAAATCGCAAAGGTGTGATTGGGGCTTAAAGGGGACCAATACCCAAGGAAATATTCATTTTTATATGAAAGAGTACAATGAGAGGAGCAATTTAAAAAAAGTTTCATCAAATCGGTTATGAAACAAGAGAGTTATGGAAGTTTAAAAAGTCTTGATGTACCTTCTATGGGGATCCTCAATTTGGCAACATCTGCTTAAAAATGGCAGATCTTATGGACAACTCCCCATTTGTTTTGTACACAAATTTTCAGATTTTCCGCATTTTCTTTCAAAATCTGTCTTATTTACTTCTGAGCTCAAAATATGTCATGGGAAAATATATTTCACACAACATATGTTGAGCTCAGAAGGAGGTAAGATATATTTTGAAATTAAATGGGGAAAATCTGAAAAGTTGCGCCTTTCTTGTGATGTTACTCCTGTGCATTAATCTCAAAATATTGTTAAACAACAGTGCACTCACTACTATGCACTCACTACTATGCATTCATCACCCTATTTCTCTTTCAAAGCGATTACAAACCTCATTCCACACTATAACTTCCCTAGGATGATACTTGTAGTTCTACAGATTAAACTTTATTCTGTCCTGCGCTTGGGATTCATTGTTCAGTTAAATGTTTCTTTAATTTTTCAATTCTCATTTCTGGTATGTGTTATATGCCTATAAGGGAAAGTAAATTGCTGACCCACAAGGGTAGTAGGCCCCCCCCATGATAATGAATGTTAGTGGCGCATGTAATTATGAAACGTACGGATTGTCAAACAATAGTAGGCAGTATCTATAGGTGAATGCAACTATACTTGCCCTAGGGGAGCATCCAGACAAGCATATTTAGGCGCCTTTGAATGTTATTGCATATAAATGCCGCTTTATAAATGCTGTTCATCATCATCATCATCATCATCATATCCTTTTCGGGGTTGTACAAGCGATGATCACTGAATGGTTGTTCCATTAGTTAACCAAAGCAGAGTAAACGAAAATTTGAAAATAATTGTTTGTTTCAGGGCACTTTTGTAATGGTGGAACATGTCTTACGTGCCTTACCTTTGCCTTATTTATTTAGAAACTGATAATATTGCCTTGAAATATCCTCTTCTCAGTAGATAAATTGTACCTCATTTGGAATGGTTTGTGGCCTGCTGACTATAACATGTGACAGCACATACAACATGATGTAGTTACATTTGAATGTTACTTTCACATTTTACCCTTCCATCATTCTTTGGCCCATTTCTATCACCATCTCCATCTTTGACAGCTCCACCTTCGCTTCAACCCGATGCCTCCAAGAACGTGTCTACCGGTGTGGATGAGAACATCATCATCCATTGCAACATCAGTGGTAGCCCTAAGCCCCAGTACCGCTGGCTCAAGAACAACCGTGAGCTGCAGCTGAACTATGGCAAGATGGAGGTCCTGGAGGATGGTTCTTTGATTATCAGGGATGTTGAATCCATTGATAGAGGAACCTACATCTGCGAGGCAACCAACTCTGTCGGAGTGCTCAGCAGAGAGGTTCGGCTGGATGTGTCAGGTAAGTGTATGGATAAGAAATGAGATATATATTTACACGTATTACTGTTTCTATCAAGAATCCCTAATCGCAAGGATTTCGGGTCAATAACACTTGCTCTAGCGTGGACTAATCCCTAACACTAATCAGAAACTGGTATGAAAAAGCCCATCACAATCCTTACCCTAATGAAGTACAGCCGGAGAAATTTTCGCTAGAGCATTTAAATTTACATGTTCTATATTCATGCACGTTAGTCCAGAGGGTTATCTCATATTAGCTTTTGTATTTGTCAAGAGCAAATTGTATTCTAAAAATATGCCCATAGGTCGAATATGATTGTCAACTGGTATACTAATCCGTTTAAAACTTCTATACCTATTCATTTTCTAGACGATATTCATCAACTTCTGGTTGATTTAGGAGCTATTCACGAAGCAATCTGATATTTATTCACATACTATTTCTCAAACACAGTCGCTCCTAAGATCCCTGGTTCTAAGATGGATTATGAAGTAGATCAATACGACTCCATACAGCTTCAATGCTTGGTAACGGATGCCTTCCCTCCTCCCATCATCAAGTGGTATAAGGGAGATGAGGTGTTGACAGGGCAGGAGGAGGCTGTCACCATCAGAGACCAGGGCATCACTCTAGAGATTGGCTCTGTTAACATAGCCAATGCTGGAGAGTACTACTGCACAGCCACCAATGAGGCCGGCATGGCGTCTATGAATTGGACTATTGATGTGCAAGGTAAGAACAATATTATTTATTGAGTACCAAAGCAGTTCTCTTGTGCCAAATGATACAAGTTAAAGCCCTTCTGTGTACTGTTGAATAAAACTTGCTTTTGTAGTGCAATCAACAGTATCTTATATGAATATGAATGGCTGTTGAGCAATATTATTATGGTAGCAACTGTTAATGCAAGTGGTATTGTGCAGACTATATAGTTGTGGATTTGGAAGCAATAAGAGGACTCATTAATACATCATTAATATTATCCAGGAAGACATCAATTTACATTTGCTGCTCCTCACATTGATTAAGTACATTCATACCCAGCAGTCTGAAAAAGCTTACAGGGCACCATAGCTAATGGTAACTGCCATCAAGGTACAAGTAATCTCCATGGTCTCTTGATAGTCAGTTAAATACATGTAGTGTTACCATTTTAGTTACTGTACAATTGATGGCAGAATAACCAATAATGGTATATGTTATGCAAAAGGGTCAAGATCAAGCAACAACAAAATTGTCTTAAAGAGAATCTAGTGTAGTGGGAAAGGTGAACCATGGGTCAAGAAAATAATTGTGAGCTTTCAGATTATTTTCAGGCTATTTAGGAAGGATTATATTGTAGAAAGTTCCACTGAAAAGGATTGCTCTTCAAATGCCCGAATAATGACAATATGACCCAAAAAGCTTACATGTTCGGGTCCCGAACATGTGTGCACATGTACATGTAGTCCCATACATGCATTTTTTGAGTGCAGTGCATGTTACTCTTAGACGTATTTGGTAAATTTCTAATAATTTTCTTTATTCTAAAACCTCACATCAATAAACAATTCTTAGGTGCATTGTTATCAACCTTTCCAATTACTTTGAGACAGTTTCTTTCATGATTCAATCTCATGACTACAACACTAGATTAGCTTTAAATAGATATTCTTTTGTTGTGAATATTTTTTTTGTCAATGAGATGAAACTCTTTAATGGTACTCTTTTACCTGCAGTGACACCTCGCATCGTGAATGGACAAGATGAGTACCTGACCACCACTCAGAACATTGACATCACGCTGCTATGTGAGGCAGATGGTAACCCACCACCAACCATCACCTGGGAGAGAGATGGTAAACCATTGGAAACTAGAGACCAGCATTACATCATCGGTGACGATGGTTCCCTGAGGATCACTGCACCACAGCATACCGATAGCGGAGGCTATGTGTGTGTCGCCACCAATAACATCGGATATGCTATCAAGAACTTCCATCTTGTTGTCAAGAGTGAGTACAGTTCTGGCTGAGATCAATATCAAAGCAGGGGAGCGTTTCATGAAAGGACTTGTCGGACGTTTTATCCGACAAACTGTTATAAGCTACTGAAATGCTTTCATCTGATTGGCTGAGAGCAAATTTGTCGGATAAAATATCTGACAAGTCCTTTGATGAAATGCCCCCCTGATTGCAATCATTCAAGCTCGGTTGTGTATTCTATTTGAATGGAGATGAGCATATCAGTTGTGATGTTTGTTTTAGTTGTGACTCTAGATGGATCATTCCCAGTTGAATGTAAAAATATTGAATTTCGGTATATCGATAAAAAGATAAGAGTATTCACTCTGTCTTTCATTATTCTATCGAGCATGCAAAAACTTGATTTGTACATGTCACCTTCTTTTACAAATTATTCTATCATCTGGGTCTATCTTTGGGGTTATCAAAAAATGAGGAATCCCTCTTTAATCCTATGTGACACATAAATTACTAGGAAAATAAGTTTGGAACATGAGCACCTTACATTTGGATTTCTATTCCATTGATACGCACAGTAGATGTAATGTAATATCAGTTAAAGGCAGGTTGCATTTTGGATTTTGTTTCAGGTCCATACAGAATACTGTTGATCAATATTGGTAATAACCAGACAATCTGCTTACATGTAATTCCCTATTTTCTCAACACAAGCATCTTTTGACAAAGAATTAAAGTACATTTTACATGTGCTTCACTTGATTCAGTTGAGGTTAATGGGTAGCTGTTACAAAGATATCCTTGAAATGGATTACCTTGTCATGTTAGACTGGCTAAGGCTCCAGTTTATGTGAGCTGCCGCCTCAAAACCACGAATAAGTCGCAGGAGTAAATGTCAGGAGAAGCAGGTTTTGTGTTATCGCTGTTGATATTATTATCCTAGTTCCACCTAAGATACGCACTCAGCAGAACGAGGTGATTACAGGTCTTCGTCAGACAGTGACTTTACAGTGTCAAGCTGAAGGGTTTCCTGGACCTACCATCACATGGAGAAAGGACAACTTACCCATTCCACTCAGCACCAGAGCCTTCAGTATCAGCAGCAATGGAGGTAGCCTGACCATCAACAGCACTAGAGAGGGCGATAGTGGCATCTACTCCTGCATCGCAGTCAACGAGGTTGGCATACAGTCTCTTGATATCTGGCTCAAGGTCCAGGAGCCTCCGATCATCCTTGACCGTGGGGAACTGCAGCACGGGATGCAGCATGTTCAACTGATAGAAGGAGACGACATTGAGTTGCCGTGCCCGACGACCGGCTACCCTAAGCCCCAGGTTGCCTGGTTTAGAGACAATCGTATCCTGTCCCCGCCTGAATATAAGATCAAGGACGATGGGACGTTGGTGATTCCAGGAGCTATGCCGTTTGATGCTGGTGTATATATCTGCAGTGCGGTGAATGAAGCTGGTAACACCAGTACATCCATTAACGTGACAGTCATGGGTAAGCGTCTTTATTTCATTAATTCTGTTTAGCAAAGATCATGGAAAGTAGTGCAGCATAAATGTTGCCCGAAATAGCATATGAATGAGTAGAGCTTGTCCTGTGAATTTGCTTTTATTCATAGATCCCTTTTTTCAATGTCCCAATAGTTTTCAGTATGAATAAGAATAAAGTACTTGTATGTCAATAATGCAAACAGCATTCCATTGATTTAGCTAGCTTCAGCTTGTGTGGCACCACCTATTGTGACACAACTCATGCTTATTAGCCTCATCACCAAATGCCTTGGGTAGTACTTAAAGCCTTATGCTACAGTCACACAGACACTTACGTTGAGTTACGTCCGGTTGCGTCAAAAAACGATTTTCTATTTTTGCGGATCCCCACGGATGCCTTCCCATCACAGTCAGCAGTGGAAATAGTGATAATTCCGTTCATCCAATAAAACAAAGAAATACATAAGAAATGATAGAACAGAAGATTAAAGAAGGACAAAGCAACAAATACGTAACTAAACGTAAGTGTCTGTGTGACTGTAGCATTAGGTCTTCTACTTCTTATCTGCAACTATTCATTTACTTTCTTACCAGTCTGGTAGAATGTATAATCAACCAATTCACAGAATATTGCTTTATTAATTGTTTATAAAATCAAATCCATCATTTCTTGATTCTAGTTTCCCCGATCATCGTGGACGCCTACAGACCTGTAGACATCATAGTAATCCTCAACAACCCTGCTAGGTTGTACTGCACGATTGACATTGCCATCCCCATGGCAACCATTGTCTGGCAGAAGGATGGCATCCCACTACGTGAAGACTCCAACATCCGCATCTCCCCTGATGGTCAGATACTAGAAATCAGTCAGGTTCAGGTCAACAATGAGGGTCGGTACACCTGCATTGCAGCAAACAACGCAGGCAACTCCACCAAGTTCTTTGGTCTTACAGTGCATGGTAAGTCTGACCCCAGGGGGGGGGGGTCACCAAGTTGTCTGTAAAGTTACGCATGACTCTACGAACTACTGGTGATCAGTTCTTGTGCTAAATTATTGAGAAAGTGATAAGTATAACACCCAAGAACATGTTCCATTTGTTCATAAGTTGTTCGTAACTTTATGAACACTTTGGAGAAACATCACATGGCCTTGAAAATACCAGCATTTTTTTCCCCAGAAGTATCATGATTAGTATTTAGTATTTTCTGTCCAATTAAACCATTTCACCACGTTTACAAAATAGTAAATATGTACATATTTCAGTCACAAAGTATGAGGGAAATAGAAATGCCTTAGGGTTTTTAGCTAATGGGAGAAAGAAGGGGAATGTGGACTTATAAACTTAAAGCTATTTTAATAGATACTTCACCTTGAAGGAGGAGATACATTTACAGATTCTCTAATTGGGGAGATGACATTTTAAAATCAATTATCCCTTCTCCATATTTTTCTAGTTCCTCCCATTTTCCCTGACGGTAACTCTCTGGTCCCGACGGTGATGAACATCAATGAAGATGACACCACACAACTCAGTTGCCATGCCAGCGGATACCCTCCTCCTACCATCAGGTGGTATAAGGATGGGCATCTTGTGACCCACAATGAACCGGGCGTGGCTGTGTCACCCTCTGGAGAGGTACTTAGGATCAACAGGGTGAATAGAATCCATGCTGGACAGTTCAGTTGTGTTGCTAGCAGTGTTGTAGGAAACATATCCAAGAGTTATGTCTTGAATGTCAGAGGTGAGACCATGAAACAAGAGGATGGTTAGTGATGATGATGATGATGATGATGATGATGATGATGATGATGATGATGATGATGAAGATGATGTTGATGCTGATGCTGATGATGATGATGTTGATGATGATGTTTATGATATTGATGATGGTGATGATGATGAAGATGATGATGATGATGATGGTGGTGGTGATTATGATGATGATGATGATGATGATGATGTGGATGATATTGATGATGATGATGAAGATGATGATGATGTTGATGATGATGTTTATGATATTGATGATGATAATATTGATGATGATGATGATGAAGATGATGATGATAATGATGATGATGATGATGAAGATGATGATGATGATGATGATGATGATGTTGATGATGATGAAGATGATGATGATGATAATGGTTATGGAGGTAATTATGATGATTGAGGATGATAATGACGATGGTGATGATGGAGATAATGATGTTGTGGGTGGCAATAGAGTTAAAGATCATCATGTTGCTAATGATAAAGACGATGATGATGATGATGATAATGATAATGTTGATGATATTGATAATAATGTGAAGATTATTTTGATAGTAGTGGTGATGGTGGTAAATTGCTGTGATTGGTTTCAATGATGAGCTAAGTTGCGAACAATCACAACTTTTTGTGACACAGGGTCTTGATTATCTAAGTGCTAAAGCTACATGTATATATCCTTAATTTTGCTTTTCAACCAGTAAATGACCATTAATTTTTGTTTGCATTGTTGATTTAAAGACCTTATCACGTATAACAAAGGTTGAATTTTTCTAAGATATCACTGCCTCTCTTTTTTCCATTCTTACAGTGAGGCCGGAGATTGAAGGGGCGGAATTCCCCCACAACGTCTCTGTCATCAACAACATGGGGATAGAGCTGCGATGTCCAACAGTAGCCATCCCAGTTCCAGAGATCATTTGGTTCAAGGATGGGATTCAACTCCACCCCTTCCAGAGCAGTGTTCAAATCTCCCCTGATGGTACAATCCTGCGTATCCCTAATGCCCAGCTGCACGACGAGGGCGTTTATCAGTGCGTTGCGACCAACATTGCAGGAGAAGAAATGAAGCTGTTTAATTTGCAGATTGATGGTAAGTTCTTTTTTCGTAATTCTAATTTGTTAAAGATTATTGAAAGATTGTTCTTTAAATGATGAGCTGGAAGTCCTATCTGGTTAAGGGGCACAGTTTCTAGATTGGTAACTGAGATACTACATGTAGTTTGAATCTCACCTACAAGTTGAATGCCATTGCCAAAAGATGGATTATATTTGTCACTCTTGTTCAAGCTGAGGAAACTGGGTAATTGCTTTGGAGATTTCCTTGAAAATGCACTTTGGGCTAGTGATGGCTGCGAGAGCTAAATTTGGGTTAATAATGTCCAAAATCTTTGGAATGGTATGGAGATGTAATATTATAATGTGATATGCAGTATGCTGTATCAGGATAACTACCCCCTGGACACAACCCCCAGATAACTTCTGTACTTGTTGAAATATTCAAGGTATATTAATTTTCGCGGATTTCACGCTAAGATTGGCAGGCGCAAATTTAAAAACATGCGAATATATGAGCATGCTTTCTTAAAATAGCAGCGATTACAGTATTACTGGAAAAAAAATGGCTTCCTACCTGCCTATGGAGTTAGCTTATCTGCCAAGACCTATTATGAATCCTCCAGTAGTTCCTGTCAAGCTTGCAGTTCTTTCAGCTCATCGGTTTCCTATACTTCAGTATCTGTTTTCAAAATGTCTAGGAAGTCTTTTGTACTCTGCCCACATCTCCCCCAACTACCCCCTGGACAATTAAGCTCAGAGCAAGTAAATGTACATCACAGGACAACTATAAATATATCCCTAGGTCAACTACATCTTCAGGGTAGGTGTTAGTGGGTAGTTGTCCGGTGGAAGGGGGGGGTGGGAGGAGAGGAAGTTCCCTGGGTAAAGACTTTTTTGCTTGGGATGTATTTGTCTTTGAATTGTGCTATACTAGAATCTGATTAAAATCAGAATTTCTTGATTAAGTCATGGAAGGATGTATTAAAGGGAGTAAGACACCCAAAAAAAAATGTCTTGGACAATACTATGATCAATTGTGGGGCAGGTGGTTATGCACAAATGAAGAGATTGGCTAATGATTTAAATAGTTGGAAAGACACTGCCTAGAAATGATGTTCTAGTCAACAAACCTGTCCCAGGACAGATCACTCATGATATTGATACAAGAATGGCCTATTATTTCATGATCATTGGGTCTGTTTTCTCTCTTATAACCTCTTCCTGTAGTTCCACCGGTCATTGTATCTCGAGAACCACTCCAGATTGCAGTCATAGCTGGTGGTTCAGCCACTCTCGACTGTGAGAGCTATGGTGTCCCCAAACCAACCGTAACATGGACCAAGAATAATGCATTCATTTCTCCAGCAAGCATAAGGTAAGCAGTCTTTTATTTGATATTTGTGATTCATTTGTCTTATATAATAATAATAATATTAATAATAATAATAATAATAATAATGTGATTTGTATTGCGCTTGTATCCACTCTGTAGAGTGCTCAAGGCGCATCATATTATTATTATTATATTTTGTTCTCTATCTTCTTGTTTATCCAGTTCCTTGGTCTTTTATTATTTTTTTTTTTACTTGACTTTGGCAATTTATGTATATATCCAAATTTCAAATGAGAAGCCGTTATTTTTTCTGTTTTTCCAAGGCGTTAAAAATGGGTAACCGGTAAGATTTTGAATGATATGTGGTTCACTTCAGCATGTGTGTACTTAACAGGGGACCAGCTGGAATGCTCCTCAAAGAGTGGAGATTGTGCACTGTAGAATGCAGGATCTTAAAATAATCCAATGACCGGGGTAATAATATACTATTATCGCTTTGGTCTGAAAAGGTAAAGCGCTTTACAACAAACCAGTATGATTTATTTAAAATAAGGCTGCTTACTGAAAGGTAATGCCCTCAGTCGGCTGTGTGCTGACCGCATTGCAGGATCATATACTAGATGTACTTTTTCGTCCCTTGACTTAATAGGAGGGGATTAGTACATTTGGTATAAAATTCTGAATCTAGCCGACCAGTGACATTATCTTTAGATAAACCCTCTTATATCTTTTTTTATTTAATTCAATCACAAAAACATCTTCTCACATACATTTAAATCTTATTTATTTTTAAAATCAGGTTTTACTTGAATTCAATAGACAGAGATACAAAAAAAAAAAAAAAAATGTAATGTGACTGATTCCTATAAACTTTAACTGATTAGATACAACTTGGATCCTGCTGGACTGCTTCACATAGCTTCTGTGACGGTTGCAGATGAAGGAGTCTTTGAATGCTTTGTTGCAAACACCGCTGGTAACGTGACAAGACGTATTGATCTTCAGGTTCAAGGTAAAACAATCTAACTTTGAGTCATGAGGACCAATTAAAGAGTTTAATTCCAAAATGAATTAAGTCAACTTTCATGATAAATTGAGTTTCAGACTGGTTCCTCTCTGTGAACAAAAGTATTTACCTAAGTTTCGAGTACAGTTGAAGGAAAATGTGCTCATTGATATCTGTTACAAAATTTAATTTAAACCATTATGGAATGCAACTCTTCATATGTTTCCAACCATAACCATATTTTGAGTTTCCCTTGATCGCCGTCTCTTATTTGAAACCTAGATTAGGTGTTTTGATTTGTTTGTTGTTATCAGAACAGCTTTTAAACCATTTGGGTAGCACTCTAACTTGAATAAGGAAACATTTATTGTGTCCCAGTTTCTGAAGTGAACAAATCATTGCCGATTATGTGACACGCGACATGTATTGAAGCATAGGGAATATACATGTACTATTGACACAGGTGCAAATGATGATTTGAAATCATCATTGTATAATATCGCAATATTTCTTGATTCCTTCTGTATTATATTTTATTTGTTGTTTAGCGCTTATACAATGCCGTATTTTCTGTACTTCATTATTTTGTTTTTCATGCCCTTTATTGTGATTGTATCAATCCTAATGGAATGTTCTAAAGTTATACAATACACTTTTCTCTTACTTCTTTGATTTCTTCAGTACCACCAACCATCACACCAGGGCGTGGTAGGGTAACCACCCGCATCGGCCAGTCCATCCGTCTCTTCTGCGATGCAACCGGAGTGCCAACACCAGAGATTCTATGGCAGAAGGATGGCCAACGCGTTGAGCCTGTGGAGGGTTTCATTACACTCAGCGATGGTATGCTACAGATTACTGATGCTCAGCCGTCAGACGCAGGAAGGTACAACTGCATCGCTAAGAACGGCGCTGGAGCAGATGTCTTCAAGGTTACTCTAGAGGTTCATGGTAAGAATTTGTTAAGTTTTTGTTGATCAGAATATTGTATTACATTATTTATTTATTCATGTCTTCTTTAAACAACCTGGCCCTTTTATTATCAAGTATTGCTCTTCCAAGATGCCTTTTAAATTTTTTTTTATAGAGAATTGATATCAGTAGTTACACATAATTGTGGTATACATAAAACTTTGAAATAACAAGAATCTAAAAATGTTAATTAGCATCATAGGAGGATTTCTTGAGAAAGCATATTGACTGTAACTCCCATTGGGTCAGATCAGATTCTTGATCTGCATATGAATGAAAATAAAGCCAGAAAAACCTTGGACCCAGAAATGAAACGAACCCTCAACATCTACTGCTATCTGGGAAATGACCAAACGACATTGCCATTTCTGGTCCTTGGACTATATGTGAGACATGTTTTCACCACATTTAACCAATCTCTGGTACTTTTGCTGAATTCTATTAGAATTTATGTGTGATCGTTACCAGAACTCAAGTTTATCTTTGACATCCAATATTCTCAATTCATTTAATAGAACCACCCCAGGTTCTGGGCACCACTCAGACTTATGAGATCAGGGTTGACACATCCGTGGAGCTGGAGTGCCGTGTGAGCGGAACCCCCACACCAAACATCCGCTGGCTCCACAATGGACGAGACATACCTCCCTTTGGAGACCAGAGTCTCATGCTGGCTAACGGTAATCTAAAGATACCGGTAGTCAGGGTGGAGGATAGTGGAGCATACACATGTTTGGCTCAGAATGATGCTGGTTTTGATCAAGCTGAAAGGATTCTGGTGGTAATGGGTAAGTAATCTTAAAATACCGGTAGTGAGGGGGGAGGGGGGAGCATACACATGTTTGGCTCAGAATGATGATGGTTTTGGTTAAAATGAAAGGTTGCTTTCATTTTGAAAATTTGGAAGTGGCTTCCCAATGACACTTGTTTCTTCAATTTTACAATTATTATTATTTGTTTGTTTGGTAAACGCTCAAGAGAAAAACCAAATATGTGATCTATCTATAGAGATGTCAATATTGAGCTTTCCCACTATAAACTTGTTGCATCCCCTTTCTAGATGTTCCAAGTCTTCCACGGCCACCCCGTGAGCAGTCGGAGATGACTATCAGTGTGAATCGTCGAGCTGTTCTGACCTGCCCAGCCGATGGCTACCCACCCCCAGAAGTCAGTTGGAGGAAAGATGGAATCCTCGTTAATCCATCCGGCAGAATCACAATGACTGACAACCATGAGCTCATCATTGATAGAGTACAGGTAAAACAATGTTCAATGAAAAGGTCACGAGGTCAAATATGATTTACACCCATGAGCTTATCATTGATAGAGTACAGGTAATGCAATGTTCAATGAAAAGGTCAAGAGGTCAAATATGACTGACAACCATGAGCTTATCCTTCATAGAATACAAGTAAAACAATGTTCAATGAAAAGGTCGCAAGGTCAAATATGATTGACAACCATGAGCTCATTATTGATAGAGTAAAGGTAATACGATGTTCAATGAAAAGGTCATGAGGTCAAATATGACTGTCAACCATGAGGTCATCATTGATAGAGTACAGGTAATACAATGTTCAATGAAAAGGTCATGAGGTCAAATATGACTGACAACCATGAGCTCATCATTGATAGAGTACAGGTAAAACAATGTTCAATGAAAAGGTTGGGTAAAAGCAGCCCTTGCATTTCAATAGTTAAAGTTATCCTTTGTCCCTTGTGAATGGAAATGCAATGTAGTAAGGCTAACTTCAAACAAAGAATGAATGATTAGAAAGCCAGGGTTGCCTCTGTCAAAACTTTGTACAAGGTCTTTTTGACCAAAGTTTTTAAAAACTTGAGTGCTCAGTCATCCATGACAGTATAGGTATGAATTTGGTGTCACTGGATAGAATATGAGTTGCACTTTATCAAGATATAAAAATATGTGACACATAAGTCATACAATTTTATTATGAGGCTCTCAAAGCTGGTTCTCCTTTTTTTTTTGAGACTCACTGTATGAAATCTGGAAAGGTTTGTACTTAAGGTGGCTTTTTGTGTTGCATTTATAATGGTTTTATGAAGCCATTAGCCAGGTTTGTATCATTCATGTTAAATTTGGCACATTTGTGATCCAATGTAAATTTTTATTCACCAGGAAAGTGACAGTGGTACCTATACCTGTGTGGCGACCAATTCTATTGGGAGTAACAGACTCAATTTCTACCTAACAGTCCAAGGTTAGTTGTGTTCTTAAAGCTCATAAACAATCCAATATCTTGTCTTCCTTATAACTGCTCTTTTCCTGTCATATTTAATTGCCCCATTATGCCTGTAATTCTGTAATATTACAATGTACACACAAAGAATAATTACGGTTATAAAATCAATTTTTCTTATATAAATTATATATTATAGTCCTATTACTATCTGATATATTTGTTTGTTTACAGTTTACTATACTTGAACTATTAGGTGATGTATTATAGCTATACATGTATATCATTATTGCTATATAGTGCATAAAGTGCAGAAGTAGTATCAAAATGTAATATATTATTTTTGTTTTTTCCCCAAGTAAAAAAGTGAACATTCTTTATCAAGGCTGTTCTGATAGTAAATATTTTAAGCCAATTTGAATTTAAAACAAAGACCCTAATAAGAATATGTTTCTCTTAAAAGATCATATATGAGAATTGTTCACAATCCTAGTGGCAAAAAGGTGTTAATCCACAGCAGTATAAATTTTTTTTTTTTACTATTTTTTAATATTATTAGTTATTCTAAAATGCTATAATTGTTGTGGTTTGTACTTTGCAGTTGCTCCAACATTCACCCACTTCCCTAATGACATTGAGCTTGCGGCAGGGAATAGACTAGAACTGATTTGTGAAGCTCTCGGTGTACCGATGCCTGAAATCATATGGCTCGTCAATGGAACTGAGGTCATTCCAAGTAAGCATTATTAATTTAGTTTATGGTAATTGATGTTTTAATTCAATTTGTGTGTTTCATAATACATGCACCACCAACGTTCATCATCTTAAGATGCCTAACTTTCCATGTGGGTCGACAATTGATTTTTCCCAATAGGCTATAGCATGCACCACGAGTGAGAATTGAAATATTTAATAATTATTTAACTGAACGATCAATCCCAAGTGTAGGGAAGTATGAATATTAATCAGTAGAACTACAAATGTGATATCAGGAAAACTGTAGTATTTAAATGAGGTTTGTAATAACTATGAAGGAGAAATACAGTGATTAATGCATGGTGTTGAGTACAGACCAATTTCTCAGGCTTAACACGAAGGAGTGACATCACAATAAGGGCGCAACTGGACGGGGCCAACCTAGATTAGCTTTAGCTATTTCTTGGCTCCATTTACCAAATGCATATTTATATTGAATTCTGTTTATGTATATTTTTGCAATATTGGTAATAAATAAATACAATACAATACAATACAAAATACTTGCCCGCAGGTATTATGAAACACAAATTGTTTTGAGAAATACTGCCCCCAAAAAGTTAAGATGTACACCACCTCCAGAAATTTCAGATCACACACACACAAAAATCTACCTTTAAAGCTGCACATTGACACACTAAAAACCATTCCACTCATCTACAAAAAGATTTTGGAATTGAAGATGTGGAGAAAACGGAAGAAGGCAATTACCAGAAATAATTATCTACTTCTTGTATTGCTGTCATTGAAATTCAAAGAAGAGGAATATGTGTAATCACTTTCTAATTATCATTTTCTAATTGCTTTTTCCAGTTTTTACTTCATGCATTAGTTTCATTTAAACATTTATTCATATATTTCCCCATCATGTAGACCCACCTACTTTCAATGGCCGTAGTGTTTTAGCCGTTCAGAATGTACAGAAGAGCGACAGTGGAACCTACATGTGCCGAGCTGAAAACATCCTAGGAATAAGAACTGCCATCACTGCTGTACGTGTCAGAGGTAAGTGACAACAATTCTAGGTTTCAATTTGAACTCGTTAGGCCGCTGAAACTCGATGTTGAGTTTCCCATCACCCGCCCTCGTTGTGAAATTTGGCCCGCATTTGAAACTCAAATTCTGAAAATATTTCATTATTTTTCTATAAATTAATTATTTGACATAAAAACATTATTTTCATTAGCTTTTCAGTCTTATAATATAGTGTGACGTATCCGTTAACACTACCAAAGCCACCTTACAATTAATAAACTACAATGCAATCCATTCCATTTTAAACTTAATTTCCTCAAACGAAAATAAGCAAGATATGAGCATTGCATATGTTCAGATAAACATATTTATTGAATATATTGCTGAAAATATCCAAAATAAGAGAAAAAGTGCGTTAAAAGGTCATCAAAAGGTTAAACTTTCATGTTCTGGAAAATAATGAATAACGAATAATGAAATTGGTTCCTCATTATGGGCTGGAAAAAAATGTGACGGGAAACTCAACATCGAGTTTCATTGGCCTTACCTGCTGTGGTCTACTTGTCGGTCTTAGAGGGGATTGCCCGTCAACCTTTGTTCAATATGCTTTTACAAATTATAAGTATTATTCCTATTATCTTTCTGCAGTGCCACCCAGGATTCAACGCATCCCATCAGACACTACACTCACCTTAGGAGAGAGGGCGGTGTTGAACTGTGCCGTGGATGGTGACCCCAAACCAGAGGTCACATGGCTTAAGAATAATCGACCTGTAGCCATCACTGACACCATGCAACAAGCTGATGATGGCTCTCTTATTATAGCAACCACTGCTGTAAGTATCTTTTAACCCTAAAAAGGGCTGGTTTTTTTGGTCATCTCATCCCCCTCCCCCCCCCAGATCTCGGCTGTTGACCGAGCGATCGCGACGAAAATCGCCACGCGCGTCACCAAGGACGTAATCTCCAAAATTGCATTGTCAAATGTTCTGAAAATTTTTCAGTATTAATTAATTATGCTAATTTATGCATAAATTTACACATTGCTCTAATATTTTATTTGAATGAATGTCTTCTTTTCTTCAGATATCTGATGCTGGTTACTATAAGTGCCAAGCTCTTAATCTCTATGGTTTGGACGAAGTCAGTTATCATCTTGAAATACAGAGTAAGCCATTGGAATGACACAAAGACACTTCCTTTAAAAAATTTGATTAAATAATTGCACCATTGATGCTGCAGATTTGTCTTTAGTACTGAAGCCTCTCTAGTTGGATTTTAATTTTACAAATGTGCAAAATTGCAACATTAGCCTGCAAAGGGTCAAAGATATTACAAATAGATTTAGCTTCTCATGAAAGAGAAGAGCACATCTTTTTTTTTTAAATTAAAAGATACATGTACAAGCACTAATCATAACTGTCTATTTATTTTAAGGAAAATTAGAATGTTTTATGACAATATGTTGTCTAATAATAACATAGAATTAAAGATAATATTTAGTAGTGGTCATGATGGAAAAAAAATAGCAAACAGTTTCCATTTTAGGTCATAACACATCTCAATAATTGCAAGAGAAAAACAAAAGAATTTGAAGGAAACTGCATATGTGCTGAGAAAAGGGCAAAATAAACAATATTTTGATCATTTGATGTCTCAATATAATGTCTGTGTCTTCGCAGAATAACAGTGGCCAGGTGCTTTGAATAAAAAAAAATAATAATTTTCCCCTTCAGTTATCTACAGTGTTGGCTTCATGCAGAAGTAGAGTGTTTCATTGTGTTTTATGATTGTTCCTAGCTGCATGTATCACAGCATTCCTTTATATCGTTTTATATGTATGTATATGTGTTTATGTATGTATATGTGTTTATATATGTATATGTATGTATAATATTTTACTTATTCAATGGTTTTATCAAATATGTATTCTTTTTTTTAAAACTCATGTTTATGTGTATGTATATCCTTTGTATGATTTGTATAGTTTGTTTTTTATGATAATTCAAAATTGTGGATTTAATGTCAATAAAATTTGATTTGATTTGATTTTAATTTGTAGGTCGTCCTATGTTTGTAGTGGAACCCCAGAACACGACAGTGTCCCACGGAGAGAACGTCCTCCTAGACTGTGTAGCCCAGGGAGAGCCTGAACCCTCTATGAGATGGCAGAAAGAGAGCTTCATGGTTCTTCCTGTAGGCCGGGTCGCTATCCTTCCCAACAACACCCTCAAGATCGTAGCAGCTCAGCTGACTGATAGCGGCACCTATATGTGCTTAGCTGAGAATCAGATGGGCCGAGCCGTGATGACCGTTCATTTGACCGTTATGGGTGAGTACTTGACCCAAGAATCTGACCATGTCTCATGGTTGTCCTTTATTTATGTGGTGCCAATGAGAGCCTTATCACGTCAAAATAAGCCCTACTTGTTTGTAATGTCTTTAGATGATAAAGTGCAAGTTACTCACAAAGTTTTGGAATGTTTCAGTGGGTAGGTAGGCATGAATTATGCATGATCTACGAATTTGCATCTTGATGCATATGCAAATAAGATTGTAGAATAGATTATGCAGTAATATTGAGAACTCAACGTTATGTCATTTGCCAAGTTTATTAATGGAATTAATTGAGGATCAAATTATTTTCAGCCTGTGTAGAATTAACAAAAAATAAGGTTATCTCTTGATAAAAGACACATAGAAGTACGTAAAATGTACAATTTGTTGTGATTGCTTATTTTTACCTTTTGTTTCCATTGCAATGGTCAGCGTTCAATAGACATATTATAAATGAGGTATTTATAATAAGAAAACTTTGTTGTGGCTGTGTTTTGTTTCAAGTTTAGATGTTTCGAGTGTGGGATCTGTGGGTTTCAATTTCTATTTCTTTTGACTTAGTATTCTCAAAATTCTCAATTTTTTACCAAATTAGTTAGCAAACTGAAAAAAAATATTCAAAACAGATATAGGAATTGTTACAGTTACTATTACTATTAAATCTATGTTTATTTTAAAGTAAGTTCGGTCCACGTTGTGTTGTCCATGTATTAATGTTGCACAATTTTCAGTGGCGCATTGCATGATTTAAGCTGGCCTATTTCCAAAGGCATGTAGATATGTGAGACTACTTTGGACATTGAACAAATCTATTTGTAATGAAATGGCATATTGCATGTATTTTATTTTTGTTTACTTTCTGTTTTTATGTTTTTGTTTACACTCTGTTTTGTTTTTGTTTTGCAGACAAACGTTTTCTGCTCTCTCATTGATTGCTTCCGTCATGTTTTATCTGTTTTTGTATTTTGTTTTAATATTCTTAATTTTTATTGAAATCATATTCACTCAGAATTGTTTCTGTACAATACATGTAGATTAATGGCAAATACTAGTAATCAGTAACGAGCATACTTCCATGAATTATCATTAGTCATTGACTTTTTAAAAATCATTTTGACTCTGAAACACTCTATAATAAAGCAGTAATCCATTTCACTTTAAAAATATGTTTTGTGCACTCTAACAATTTCTAAAATAGATTTGTTTTGAACAAATTTTTTTTTAAAGTAACGATATTTCTCTTCTCTGTTTCATTCGTAATTATTTGTGATTTTTTTTGTTATATCATTCTTATTTGTATTTTGATTTAGTGAAGTTTGTCTTGTACTTGTTAGTTAATGTTTTTTATAATTGTTTGATGTGGAAAATTAGATTTCTTGTTTATTTCCTATCAGCTATTTATAGATATAGGATGTTTTAAGTTGTAGGGCATTTCTCAGTTTTGCTTTGATTTATTGACTTTTAAAGAACCAGGCTTAAATAATTTCATGCATGTTTGTACATGGTTTCTCATACCTTGTACTTGGTGATTACAAGAATAAAACACCTTTAAAAATGTATAAAGTTTAATGACATGGAAAATGATCTTAATTCTAAGATATGAAAACATTTCATGTTCCAAATACTAAGAACTATCAAAACCATCACAAAGTTATACCTTTCGAGACAAAAATCATCAACAAATTTTAACGAAAAGATTGTTTGAGTCAAAATAAGCACTAGCTTTTGATCCTAACAGAATCTTCGTCAGAGACGGAGTGAACAAAAAGATTATTTATGACAACAAGTTATATACGAGACTTGAGAAACCATGACTTTTATTTGTAAGTTGCTTCTTGCTTGCCTTGTATTGCATGATGGGATACAGTGCATGGCGGCTGGTCAGAGTGGAGCGAGTGGGGGCAGTGCAGTAAGACTTGTGGGCGGGGCATGAGGATACGCACACGTCGCTGTGACAGTCCGTCCCCTGCCAATAACGGACTGCAATGCACAGGGCCAGAGATTGAACAGAACTCATGTCATATGGATAGTTGCCCTAGTAAGTCCTGGAGGGCGTTTCATGAAAGGACTTGTTGATATTTTATCCGACAAACTGATATAAGCTACTGAAATGCGTTCATCTGATTGGCTGAGAGCAAATTTGTCGGATAAAATGTCTGACAAGTCCTTTGATGAAATGCCCCCCTGGCTATCATGTGTGGCTGGACATGCTGTGTGTTTGTGGGTGTGGCTATGTGTTTGTGGGTGGGGCTGCATTTCAGTGGGCGTGTCTTTGTGTGGGGAGGGCTGTTTGAGTGGGTGTGTTGGTGAATTACCACTTGTTCTAAAACCAATTTGTCTAATACCCATCTGGTCCTATCTTACATGGTCTCTCTTTTTTGTTGTTGTCTACGGCCAGTTTGTCTTCTAACCATTTGGTGTAATTGCCGATTGACCCACTCACCTTTTTGTCTTATATCCAGCGAGACTATACTCATATTACCTTACATTGTGTATTGAATTGGTCTAACTCCACTTAGTCTATATTTCATTTGAATTGGCAGTGGTCCAAATCTTTATTTGACAAAATTGGGAAAGGTACAATGTAAGTAAACAAAGAAGCAGTCTGAGTAGCTGGATATTAGACTAAATGACAGTTTACCCTAGTGGGTATTAGACAAAGTGGTCACTGGACTGTTTAGCAAGTAGATGAAGTTGATATAAGCCATGTGCATGTGTATGTGGCTGTATGGATGTGGGTTGGGCTCTAGTTAGTGGGCGTGGCTTTGTGTGGGGGTTGGTTGTTTGGGCGGGGCATTGATCCAAATCTTTATTTGACGAAACTGGGAAGGTAAGTAAATGAAAGAGCAGTTTGAGTAGCTGGATATTAGACTAAATGACAGTTTAGCCTAGTGGGTATTAGACCAAGTTGATGTAAGCCATGTGTATATGGGTGCAGCTGTATGGATGTAAGGGATATCTTACTACAGTCAACCTCGCTTACGTCGACCTCGCCAAAGTCGAATTTCACTTATCCCGATAGCGGCAAAAAGTCCTGATTTTCCTCCTTAGACTTTAATACATGTGTTAATTCCTCGCAAAAGCCGATATTCGCCCAAGTCGACGCAATTGTTTGGGTCCCAACAAGGTCGACTTAGGCGAGGTTGACTGTACACAGGTATGTGGTGAAAATTGCTCTGTGGATAATTGCCCATTTCATCATATTTTATCATCTGATTTGTTTTGCCTGATTTGCATTTTGATCTGCATGATATATGACTTTACTCATCGCAGTTACATATTGTAACTTCTTTATTTCTTCATTTACAGAATCAGTAATATTTTTACATTGATTGATATGAAAAGCAGTACAGTTTATGTCCTTTTCTTTGACACGTTTATGTTTATGCGAAGGCAGCTTAATAACTGAAATTTTCTAGTCACATTCAAGTATTAACCCTAACTAGGCTGGGGTATTTTGGGAGTTGATATGGCCCTCGAGATCTCGGCCGTCGACCGCGCGATCGCGCTGAAAATTGGCATGCATGTCGCCCGTGACCTAATCTACACAATTGTATAGTTATTTTTTCATGAAAATTGTTTTTTAATTAATTATGCTAATTTATGCATAATTAATATTGGAAATCATACTTTTTGCTCTAACTTCCTAAATACAGCTCCAAATGTGCTCATTTTTGGTGAGAATATTCTGTATAGCCTTCCTGTCAATTGTACTTGAAAAAAAATTCGGTATCACAATTAATTTCTTATGTATTTTATTGTTTTTTTAATTTCTTATGTATTTCTTTGTTTTTTCGACCTTTTTATTTTTATTGTATTTTTAATGAAATTTGTTAAGGACAATTCAAAAATCATATAAAGCATATAACTCAAGCATCACTATAAATCTTTTAACACCCTCCAATTTTCCTCTTCCCTCATCTATCAGTCCATGGTCGATGGGGTGAATGGCAGCCGTGGGAAGAATGCTCTGTGTCCTGTGGTTTTGGTGTCCGTGCCCGGCGACGATTCTGTGACAATCCACCGGTTCAGTATAGAGGAAGGGATTGTGAAGGCGAAGGTGTCCAGCAAGATCAATGCTTTGCTGGAGAATGCCCAGGTTAGTGGTCCCGATGATGATGAAGATGATGATGAAGATGATGATGATGATGAAGGTGATGATGATGATGAAAGTGATAATAATCATTATGATGACGATGAGGATGATAAAGATGAAAATGAGTACCAGTATAAAGATGAAAAATGGAAATGCAGATGATGGGGATAAGCAGGAGGAGGAGGAGGATGTTGAAAATGATGATGAAGATGATGAATATAGTGATGAGTATAATGATTAATATGAAGATAGTAATGATGATGAAGGATATTAAGTTGAAAATGAAGAGGAAAGGGAAGATAATTGCTGGAGCTTATGATGATAAGGATAATGATGATGATGATGATTAAGATGAGTACCAGTATGAAGAGGAAAAATAAAGATGCAGATGATGATAATGGTGATGATGATGATGATGACGACGATGACAATGATGATGACGAAAAATTAAAACAAAGGAGATGAAGTTTAAGGGGAATAGATAGGTCAACGATGATGAGAATGATGATGATGACAATGAGTATGAAAATCAAAATGAAGAAGGAGATGATGATGGTAGTAATAAGATAGCAGATGAAGATGATGATGATGAAGGTAAAACATGATTTGAAGATTCGGATGATGATTATGAAGGAAATAGAGATAATGATGATAGTTATGATTATGATGCTTATGATAAAGATGAAGCCAAAAGTAATCACAATGATAACTTTTAGGAAAATGAAAATGATATGAAAGATATGACTATTTACACTCATTAAGTTAATCTTGCATAATTCCTTTTTTCCTCATATTAGTTGATGGTGGCTGGGGTCCTTGGTCGCCATGGCAACTATGTGATCGAACCTGTGGCAACGGAAACACTATCCGAGAGAGGTTATGTAACAATCCTGAACCAAGGCACGGTGGTAGGGACTGCATGGGACTATCAAGAGAGACCAGAGCTTGTAATGTTCGACCTTGTCCAGGTGTGTACACCTTTTAATCAATGATTATTTTAGAGAAAAGAAAGGAGCCTGTGTGTGAATTCCTACTTCTGTACAAATTTGGCTATAATAAAGATTTAGGAAATTCTTGAATATTATTATTTTTGCAAAAAAAATGGAGAATTCTTTACTATTTTTTGCCTTTCAAGGTTGGCAGGTATGCTAATGGAAGATACTGGAGTGCCACAGTCATGGCATTGTAAACCAAACACTGTGGCAGTTTTGAAACTTGAACTGTGGCAAATATAATGTTAGCTACTTCTGAGAATTATGATGAATGATTTTTATTGTCTTCCTGGTCTGTATAGTTGATGGTGTATGGGGATCATGGAGTACCTGGTCTACCTGTACGGTTTCCTGCAGTGGAGGACAGAAGACTAAGACCAGGACATGCACAGGACCATTGCATGGAGGTCTACCATGTGAAGGAAGGAGTGACCAAACCATACGGTGTAATGCAGAACCATGTCCAGGTAATTAGACTGAGGCAACTTACCAAAACATAAAACCACAGCCCCCTGCGTGAATATTGCAGAGCGGGATTATTTGCCGGATATACTGATCCCCTATTATTCTTCTGTTGACTTGATAAAAGAGAATTAGTACATCCAGTATAAAAAGCTGCTGTGCAGCTTTCTAGCAGAGGGCCGCGGCTTTACCTTTTGGTAAGTTGCCTAACTTGGTTGGTTCCAAAAGAAGTTCAGTACAGTTCAATTCATTCATTCAAACCAACATAACATTATATAACATGATATAATCATTACATAAAAGAGAATGATAATATACATTAATTAACATAATATCACATTGATTACTTTATAAAATGTATGGTTTTAGGATCCCTCTAAAAGCTGAGCTTGTGAGCAGGGCCCTATCAGATAGATGGTCTGGGAGGGGGGTAATCAAATTATTTCTACATGCTATTTACTTAAAACCTTTACACTTGCTGAAATGAATATACAATCACAAAGTATTTGTTTGCATGTATATGTCAAGTTTACTATACTGGGTATACTTCAATAGATTATGATCATTTGTATAAAATAACGATGTATCATGGAAAAGCTTAGAATTTCTAGTGTAAGGAAAATACATTTAAAGGAAACCAATACCCAAGGAAATAATCACTTTCATGGGAAAGAGCATAATAAGACGAGCAATTTAAAAAAAGTTTCATCAAAATCGGTTATAAAATAAGAGAGTTATGAAAGTTTGAAAAGTCTCGTTTTACCTTCTATGGGGATCCTCAAATTGGCAACATCAGCTTCAAAATGGCTGATTTTATGGACAACTCTCCATTGGTTTTGTACACAAATTTTCAGATTTTCCCCGTTTTCTTTCAAAATACGTCTCATTTACTTCTGAGCTCAAAATATGTCATGGGAAAATATATTTCACACAACATATGTTGATCTCAGAAGGAGGTAAGACATATTTTGAAAGAAAATTGGGAAAATCTGAAAATTTGTGTACAAAACCAATGGAGAGTTGTCCATAAAATCGGCCATTTTGAAGCCGATGTTGCCAGTTTGAAGATCCCCATAGAAGGTAAAACGAGACTTTTCAAACTTCCATAACTTTCTTATTTTATAACCGATTTTGATGAAACTTTTTTAAAATTGCTCCTCTGATTGTGCTCTTTCTTATAAAAATGATTATTTCCTTGGGTATTGGTCCCCTTTAACTATGAAAACTATTGAATGCTGAAAATTTCTTATTGTTGTACAGGTATTTGAGACACATATCATAGTTGGTATCATCTGATATTTCTACTGCCTGCTTACATTATTACATATTTTGCTTTATCTTTCTCTTTCTTTTAACTCAGTACATGGTAATTGGTCCGACTGGGATGTCTGGGGCATCTGTTCTGCTATTTGCGGTGGAGGCATCAGACAGAGGTTCCGCTCCTGTACCAAGCCTGCTCCATCACCAACTGGCCGACCCTGCGTAGGGGACAGTATTGACACGGAAGAATGCAATCTGCAGCCATGTCAAGGTATGACTGTTTGACCCTAGTCAAGACTCCAGATCAATGTCCTATACTGACTCGAGACTGACTTCAGAGTGACTTTAGACCGACCCGAGACTGACTTCAGACTGTCTATAGACAGATCCAAGACTGTCTTTAGAACACTTCCAGATTGATTCCCAACTCTTGACAAATATCAAATTAATTTCTGATTGACTCCTTTTTAACTTGAGACCGACTCCACATTGAAGATAGAATGACTCCAGACTAAGTCCAGATTAGCTTTAGACTCACACCAGACCGACTATTCATTGACTCCAAACCAACTCCACACTGACTCTAGATCAACCTCAGACTAATTCTAGACAGACCCAATGACTCCAGAATGACTACAGATTGTCTCCAGACTAACAGCAGATCAATTGTAGACTGACTGTAGACAGGCCACAGGCTGTAAAGGGACTTGGGAGAGACTCCAGACTGATTCAAGACTTATTCCACACCAATTTTTGAGTGATACACCAACTCCTGTATTCTACTGTATTCGCTGTTATTTTTTGCGCAATTAATTTTTCCCACTGAGCGGCCTCAAAGAATGTTCACAGGTTTTAAAATTCGCACTGCGTGTTTGTCAGCTCGCAATTGAACCCATTCAATACATGCATAGGAAATCATGCCCATATATTCACAGGTTTTTTAATTCGCACCTGCTGCTCTTTGCACGAAATACGTGAAAATTAATGTACCACGAATATTTCCATGAATACAGTATTTAGACCAACTTTAGACTGACTCTATTTCTATGCTGCTTTTGTTATATTGTCCGACATGTACATGTTTATGCATGTACATTATTATTATTTCACAGGGGATAGAGTTGCTTATGCAAATGATTTGATAAAAGAGAAATAGGAGTGTGTGTGCCAACTAAAAATTGCTTCCTTTCTAAAGTTCTCAATCATTTTGAAATCAATCCCCTTATAAGTTCTTTGGCAATGGATTAAAATTAATTTTTGTGAATGGTCAATTAACTCTTATGATTGTTGCTTTGATGATAGTTGATGGCAAGTGGACACCCTGGACACCTTGGAGTGAGTGTTCTGAGACGTGTGGAGATAGCCAAAGACGACGTACTCGTGAGTGCAGCAATCCAGCCCCAGCCCATGGTGGCAGGCCGTGCATAGGAGAAGCTGAGCATATTCAAGCATGCCACACTCCACCGTGCATAGGTAGGCGTCATTTCCATATTTAGCAGGCAAGGTTGGAACTTGAAACACAAGTATATGTGGTATTATGGATGGATCAAATATGGTATTTCTTTTGTTTTGAAGTTAAAATAAGTATGTGCATAGCAAAGTTTGCCCCTGAAGAAGAAGTCTTTTCCCAACTTGCACTATTGAAGAGAGATTTATGTTCCCCAATTAGACTATTTTAATCTTCATTAACATGATAATTGCATTTCCATCACATTGAACATATTACCATAAGCAACAAGTTTGTGAAATGCATTGATGATTGATCACTTTAATGTGCTTTAATAATAATGGATTTTTTTCCCCAGTTGGTCCGAGGACAGCCATCGCCATGGTAACTGGTAGCATCAATGGTCAAACACTGAATGGTCAACTCTTTGCTAACATCAGTGTGGACAATGCTGGTTACACTATGGTCCGTGCTAACATGGAGAATGTCCCTGAAGATATTGGTAAGTTACTACCACTCAAATGATGATAGTTAGGATAATTATTTAATACAGAACACATGTGTATCCCAAGGGATGTCAGTTGGCCTACAATCTGATTGCAACTATCGAGCTTCTATCATGCTTGCCAAAAGAAGTGTAGTTTTGAACACGATAATTGTGGATTGCTGTTAGTATCGGGTCAATGTACGATTATCCCCCACGTAGTAGGCCTAACTGATTAATAGGATTAGAGTTGGGCGTGAGCGAGACAGATGTCAAAAGTGTCAGTTCACCCTTAACTTAAACTCTGACAGCATTTGGATGGATTGGACAAGACAATGAAAATTACAGATAGATATGGGGCAGATACCAGTCTTTCTTCCGATTACCTTGGATGAATATAAGGTATCTCGCAGATATTAAAGAAACCAGGGTCACCAAAAACATGCTTGTGGGCTAAGATTTCATCAGAACTCATCGGAACTGGCATTTAGGGATCAGATTAGCTTCAGATGTGGCTCCGATGGTCAGTGGAATGGGGGCATTATGCATTCATAGATTTATTTTCTACCAGCATATTTATTCATTAAGAAATGTTTGATGAATGGTCTGGTTACGCATTTACCAGCTTCAGTATCAACTCATCAAACACAGTGTCTACAAATTCAGTTTATCCCCCAAACAGTCATTAAACTCATTGGACTCATAACTGTACATTATTTGCTTAACCCTTAATAGCACCTAGAGACTTCGTGAAAAGTGTCAGTTTACTCACTAGCGGAAAGGGTTATGCTGTGTTTCAATCAATTTTTTTCTCAATTAAAATTGCTATTAAAATATACTTTTTTTGTGCAGAATCGGACAGCACACATCCAATGGGTAATCTAAAAAAATTATGGGCATGTTTCATCACATATTTTTGATACTATCTTGACTATAGCAGGCTTAAGACAGGGGCGGTTTGGGGCGGTTTAGTGAGTAAGCTGAGGGGCGGTCTCGGGCCGTTTAGGTGCTACAGGGTTAATATTGTGGATTTCATTTTGATGTCTTCACCATTCAGGTAATGTGATGCGAATGCTAATCTCCCTCATATCTCCTGTCTACTGGACCAGTGCCTATGAACGAGACAACACAGGAAATGGTTTCTCGGTCACCGAAGGAAACTTTGAGAGACAGACTCAAGTCCGTTTCTGGTCAGGTAAATCAAACAAGATTTCTTCAGTGATCACATTTTATTAAAAATGATTTTGAAATCTAGTGATCATTTCACCATGATGTTGAACATGCAAAGATTATACTACCATTGAAATATCTCGTTGATTCATCTATCTATTTACATTTGATTTTATTGAAAACAAAAAGTTAATAGTTCTTTTTGCAAAAGTAAGCCAAGGTTATGGTACACTTTAGAAGCTCTTAACATGCTCAGAAGAAAATTAAGCCTATTTAGGCAGAGCCTTTTCTCATTTTCTGGAATAATATTTGGGTTTGATTGCTTACAGGCACGTTCATAAAGTATATCCCTCAGGGATGTGTTGTGACACCTGAACTATTTTATTTGCATGGATATTGTAGGCCAGGAAGTCACCTTTGGGATTTGGTAGGAGTAGATGATAATGGAGTTTCATAGCACACCACCAGGACATCCCCTTAGGAATGTTGAGAAGTGTTTGTATAACATTGGAGGGTATCCCTCAGGGATATCTTTTGACACCTTACCTCTTTTGTCTGCATGGTTATTACAGGTGAGGAGCTCACCATGGGGATGCATTCGCTAGGTGTGGATGATAATGGAGTCCTACAACTCACCATCCTTCTCACTGGGGAAACCCCTGAGATCTACCCCGATGAGCAGGTCACCACTCGTAACTACCGAGAGGACTACATCCAGACGGGCCCAGGAGAGATCTACGGCAAGTCATCACGTCATGTGACTATTGATGGAACACCTCTTCTATTTGCTTGGAACCACACTATTCTGTATGACGATGCAGGCAGCTCTATGCCTTTCCTTGTGCAGACGCTGAACACAGAGGGTGCTACAGTGGAATATAATCCTGTTGATGGGTCACTGACTTACACAATACGTGTCTACTTCACTAGAGGTTAATATTTATTATTTGTTATATAATAATAATAATAATATCGTTTTATTTACCCAGGGTAGCCACTTCAGTTCTGACAACTGTTCTCCCAGCGGGCCCTGCATGATGTTATTATTACCCCAAGCTCCTTGTTAAAAGGCAACTTTTAGGTACCATTTTTGTAAGTCTTTGGTATGACTCGGCCGGGTTTCGAACTCACGACCTCCCGTTCATGAAAGCAAGAAAGGCTACCTTTTTATGGGCGGTTTAACCGAGTGCGCTATCATGCTGTTCTTTGATGCTCAAAGAGAAATATCTTAAGATGCATCACTTTTGAGTCTTATCTGACCACCTATTAATTTTGAGATTACTGTAAGAAAACATTTTCTAAACCATTGATTAATGCTTTTTCTTAAATGAAATAATTAAGAAATTCAATGTATTTTTTTTTTATTTCTGTGTCACATAGTGCCAAGCAATAATTTTGTGTTGCTCTCTTTGGACTTTCTTTCGATTTTGATGCCCCAGGTCATTCTGAAACATACTGGTTAATTTAGGGATATATTACAATTATCATTTTTAGTTCATTCAAAAATTGAGATTGGTTTATGTCCACCATGACTTGTTTTTAAATCCATTTGTTTACATGCACTCATGTTTGCAGGAGAACCAAGAAATGGATGTCCCTCTGGATTCAATCTGGACCCTGCAGGACCATACTGTAGAGGTAAGATCTATTAAAGGGGAATCCAACCCAAGGAGAGAATCAACCTTACAGGAAAGAGGAAAATGAGAGGAACAATCTAAAAAAAGTTTCATCAAAATTGGTTATCAAATAAGAGAGTTATGGAAGCTTGAAAAGTCTCGTTGTACCTTCTATGGATATCCTCAAATTGGCAACAATGGCTTCAAAATGGCTGATTTTATGGACAACTCTCAATTTGTTTTGTACACAAATTTTCAGATTCTCCCCATTTTCTTTCAAAATATGTCTTCTTTACTTCTGAGCTCAAAATATGTCTTGGGAAAATATATTTCACACGACATAATGTTGAGCTCAGAAGGAGGTAAGATATATTTCGAAAGAAAATGGGGAGAATCTGAAAATTTGTGAATGAATGGAGAGTTGTCCATAAGATCGGCCATTTTAAAGCCGATGATGCCAATTTGAGGATCCCCATAGAAGGAACAACTAGACTTTTCAAACTTCCATAACTCTCTTATCTTATAACCGATTTTGATGAAACTTTTTTTTTAGATTGCTCCTCTTATTTTCCTCTTTCCTGTACGGTTGATTCTCTCCTTGGGTTGGATTCCCCTTTAAACTTCTTACTGGAATGGTCTCAATCGTTTGCAGCACTCTGATTGGCCCGAAGCCCATAAAGCCAAAGGTTGGGGTGACCCCTTTTTCTGGTATGCACTGTGTATTGTCAAATTTAGTTTCAGATGAAAGATTATCATTTACCGTTTTTGTGCATAAGTCATGAGATGGCATGTTTGATGGTGTTCTATATTTTATGATGGGCACACTGAACATTAATTCTAAGATTGTAAGTTACAATAGCTTTTGGTATCGTATCCACTTTTACTGACATCGCTTTTGTCATTGGTAGATAGTACTTACATGCAGGAAATGAGATAATCTAGAAAGTCTTAATAAATATACCCCTCAATAAATTCATTGTGGCAGAGGGCTATCATTGCCAGTTATGATATGAAAAGTTTATATAAAGATTCAAGATTATGAAATGTCTATATTCAGAGAATTCAGATTTTATCATCAGACATTTTTTCTTTTTGCAGATAAGAACGAGTGTCTGCAGAGAAATGCATGTTCTCATTTTTGCCAGAACTATTACGGTGGTCATGTCTGCGCCTGCCCTACTGGGTTCAGACTCAACAGATTCAATGAACGCACATGTGATGGTAAGAACCGCACCGCTCAATTACTTTTTACTTTAACCACATTCAGACTGGGCTTTTCAAGAGGAGATTTTGACTGGGGGGGGGGGTCAATTTGACCCCCCCTGAGATCTCGGCCGCGGATGGTCTGCTCGTGGTGAAATTTTGCGCGAACGTCGCTGCACATGTAAAGGGTGTCGCTAATTTATGCATACTCATGTATGCAAATTAGATGCTTTTTTATGGAAATCGTTAATATTTCATTAATAAATATAGTTATGAAGCCCAAATTGTTTCAAAAAGTTGCTGAGTAGCAAAGAAATCAGTATTGAATTGACAAATTCAGAAATTTCAAATTAATTCTTTTGTATTCTAATGTTTTATGAATATCTTATGTATTATATTGTTTTTATTTCTTATGTATTTCTTATGTATGTCATAAAGCGCCGCGTTGCGATTCGAAGCGGTTGCGCGGCAGTCGCAGATTTCGTACAGGGTGTGTCAAATTGACCCCCCCCCCCAGTCTGAATAGGGTTAAAGTCTTGCCCATCTATTGAAACCATTTTTGCAAAAATCGGGCATAGGGTTACGACGCTGCACGATTTTCAAAAATATCCGTCGGACTGAAAACCACTCGAAACAAAAGGTCTAAAAACAGAGAAATACATAAGAAATTCAAAAAAAAAATAAAATACATAAGAAAATGAGTTTGATACCAAATTTTTTTTTCAAGTCCAAATGTTAGGAAAGCTACAAAGAATATATAGACAAATATTTTGCATTCTAGGAGCTTTATTTACTAAATTAGAGCAAAAAGTAGGAGTTATGCATAAATTAGCATAATTAAGTAATATAAAATAAAATCACATTATTTCAGGAAAATTAACTGTACTGACTTGTAGATTACATCGCACACTACCATTGTGCAACCCCCCCCCCCCCCCCCGGGCCATAGGAGAGCCAAAAAAGCCCGGCCTGATTAGGGTTAAGTGAACTTAAGTCCACTTAACTCTTTGTAAAACACCCCCAGGATTGTTTATAGAGTATCAAAGTGCTGACGTCTTAATTGTACATGTAGGTAATTAAACTGTGTTATGTATAAACTATGATTAGTATTATTACCTGAATATTGTATTACATGCATGTACTACCTTCAAGTAATTATATTTCATGTGACTTTTTGTCGCTTAACTTAGATATTGATGAGTGTCGGTACAACAATGGTAACTGTCCTTCAAGTGAAGAGTGTCAGAACACTAGAGGATCATTTCGATGTGTTCAGCACTGTACACGGGGGACCCGTAGGATACCAGGAACTACGTCATGTGGTGGTAAGTCTTGGATAATGTATTGATTAAATAAGGCCACTAAATTAAGGCCACTAAAAGGATAGTTTTCAGTATTGGTACCTATTTATTTAGATATCGATCGGTTGTCTTAATTTCTTCTTGCTAAGAAGTTAGTATAGTTCCACAACATCTCCCTCACATTTTCTTTTTATAGCAGCATTGGAAACTGGAATAATGGCACATCTTATAACTTCTCTTAGTCAGAAGAATATTAAAACAATTTGATAACATCAAAACCCATAATCACACTGATGTCCCGATAATGCTTAGTACAGCTTTCCATCTTAAAAAAAAAAATCTCTCTCAAATTGCTCTTTGTAAGAGTGATCATAGAAGCTTTAATAGCTTCAACTTGTGCAAATTTAAATATTCACTGTGGATCTACAATTTTGATGTCATTGAAACCATTAATCCCTGGGATGCCACCATACTGTAATATATAGCAGTCAATCTAACAGCATCATGTCCCTCAAATTATTTTTTCCAAATGTTCATGGCAGCTTGAGTACTTTCAGCACTTGTAACTTGTATTATTAAACAATTGAAACTTTATATCCCACCGCTGCCACTATATTCCCTTTATAGCAGTTAAAGGGATAAGGGATTGTGTAACTTTCAAATACAAGTGAAAAAAAGAGATCAAAATGAATAAAATTCTATTGCTCTGATTGTAAAGACAAGCTACTGAAAGTTTCAGAATGAATACAAGTCATTTACTACCTTAAAAAGTAAAAACATACGAGTCTAAGCATACGGCAACGTACCATTAATTTGCTATCGCTCTGTTGCAAGCTTAGCAGCCCAGTAGGGACTTCACAACAGGAAATGCGGTATATGTTATGCTGCATTGAAACGCACATTGTTTGGAAAGCGTTCCAGGAACGGATTTCAAGATTTGAGTATGACATCATAGATATCTCAAAAGTAAAGCAAGCAATTCTCCTGAAATTTTAAAGGTTTGCCTGACTGACCTATATGTTTATAATCATGTTGGTAAATGAGCTAAATCAAATGAATTGCAATTTGAATATCATTCAATGTTATTGTACATGTATCCTTACATTGGGTCAAGCATGTTGGAACTCATGGGGACACGATATATAATTTTCAAAAGGCCTCATTGTATCCCGTTGCATTGTAAACCTTTAAACCCATCTCTGTCACCACAATGTAAGATGTTACAGTTAGACTGAATAATGACACGGAGACAAGTATTAAGATAATATTCAGGGTGTGTGAGTATGATATGTGTTGTGGGAGAGGGGGATAAAGTATGTATTCCATTTTAAAAGATGACTGTAATTATATATGATGGAAATCACATTGCATTTGGATTATGATTTCCTACAGCTGCAGTAGGTGTTGTAAGAGTAGCCGTAAAATCAATTTGCAAACCCACTGCAAAGTCCCATGTTTCTACTTATTATGGGCCTAAGTGTTCCAGTAGATGATCAATGTTGATACTATGTGGGGGGGGGGGGGGGGGGGGGGGGGGGACTCAACCTGTGTTTTGCCTGTAGTGCCTTCCATGTGTCTGAGAATTATCATTAATGACAGCTGCTCATCTACAAATATTGCCTAAATACTTTGATTTTCTGTATTACGTATCTTTAAATTATATGCAGAAGTGTTTCCATGGTAATGACATAATAAATTCTACCATTTTCAGACATCAACGAATGCCAGGAATCACCAAACATCTGTGACCATCAGTGTAGTAACACCCAAGGGAGCTACATGTGTCACTGCAGGAAAGGCTACCGACTGAGGGGACAGAACCAGTGTATAGGTATGAATGGGCGGTTTATATCCACTTGGTCTAATAGCAGTTTGTCCAATTCTCTGTTTGTCTAATACCATATGGGCTAAAAACATTTGGTCTACTAACACTTTGGTCCAAGTTATCCTCGGTCTAAAACTAATTGTCAACTTGTCTAATATCCAAATTTTCTAAATGCATTTTGGTCTAATTCCCAAATGAATATTTGGTCTATTACCAGTTTGATGCTTGAAGTGACCAAGTGGACATTAGACGAAATGGACATCAGACATTAGACAAAATGGTAAATAGGCGAATTGGCAATTAGACCAAATGATAATTAGACGGACTGGTTGTAGACGAAATGGAAATTGAGACCAAACGAGCATTAGTAAAAGTGGGTTTAGACCAATTAGCAATTTACCGAATGATCTTCTTATTATTCTTTCATTCATTGAAATGAGACAGAGGGAAGAGAGGTACAATCACATGTGTATATTTATTTAGTGTGGCCAATATCAGAAAGCATGCTAACGAAAGAACTGCAAAGAAAGAACATTATATTGTGCATTATGTTACGCAAGAGTGGACATAGTGATGACTCTGAAACAATTACAGAATTACTACATTGCTCTTAAAGGTAGTGTCAGCCTTTTGCAGGCAAAAAAAATAAAATTTCTAGTTTTTGAGAGGATATATTAGTATATCAATGACTATATCTTCCCACAACATGATTAAGCTCAAATGTGTATGTTTGTCACTATATTGTGATTATCAAAATTCATTCCTATTTTTTCGAACCTCGAAAAATATACCGCACGGTGCGAACCGTTGACCGTTAGCGCAGAGAATAATGCACGCTGATGCGCCGTGTGTATATTGCTGTGTGTAGTCCGCTCTGCACGCGCTATAATATCAACGATGTTGATGGAGAGCTGGTCTAGATTGGTAGTCAGATTTTCGTTTCATATTACTGATCTAGGCAACCTATGACAGTAAGATTGAATAGACAGTATAGGTTGATCATATTCTGAAGTTATGCCAAGTTGCATTAGTTTTCGCAATTTGTGAAAAAGGCTGATACTACCTTTAATGCACCTTTTGTCTCAGAAAGTTGTAATACTAATTCATTTTACGTGTTCCACAGGATATAATCATAAATTACGAATATATCCTTATTCCTGTATTTGTGGAAATATTCGCGGTACATTTATTTTCGCTGATTTCGCGCAAAGAGCGGCAGGCGCGAATTTAAAAACCGGCAAATATATAGGCATGATTTCCTATGCATGTATTGGATGGGTTCAGTTGCGAGCTTATGAACATGCAGCGCGAATTTAAGAACCTGTGAACATGTTTTGAGGCCCCTCAGCGCGAAAAATTAATCGCGCGAAAATAACAGCGAATACAGTATATATTCTTATTCACCTACCATATTTTGTCTTTGACTACTCTGATCTGTGATATACGTGTAGATATTGATGAGTGCGAGGAACGGAGCCCTTGTCTACTCAACCAAGAATGTATCAATGAGCGAGGCCGTTATCGCTGCATTACAGTGTGTCAACAGGGTTTTGAGAGAGCAAGGAATGGATCATGCATAGGTAAATACAATTCATTTAACCCATAGATGACGGAGAATTCCCAATGGTCTAAATGAATCACTTTTTGATCCTCAAATTGGCAAAAATAATATTATTTCACTCCTGCAATCTTTAAAAAAAAATCACATTTAAAGTTAATGACACTTTACTAATGAAAACTACAATTGCGTCGAAAAATTTTGCCAATTTGTGCATAAAAATAGTGATTATACATTTTTCTTCATGTTGCCAATTTAGAGATTTCAATGATTATTTTCATTTAAACTGTTCTAATTAAAGAACCGTATAATGTACAGTGGTAGAAATCCCTTTAGGTCAGTGATTTTTGCTCTTTCTGTTGATATGTAATTCATACTTCATTGCATTCTAGTTTCAAAGATAACGCAAAAACGTCACTAAAAGGAGACATTGTCCTCTATCCCAACTGTGAGTGGGCTCTCATTGTCTTTGTTTTGTAAAAGCTAGTCATGTAAATAAATCTGTTCAGATAACTGTTAACAGAACACAGTATATTTATAGGAAACTAAACATTTTTGAGGAAATGCTGCTACATGTAGGTAACATAATTATTGATGTATGAATGCATTTAGTAGTGAATAAGTGTTTTTTTTTTAATTTAAATTAGCTTGTCATTACAATGAAAACTTGACCTGACACTTATGGGTTACTTGTAGAAAGGTTAACGGCTACGGCTACTTTTTTCCACTCCAAACTTAATAACAAAAATTGAAAATGATAACAAATTATGATTCTAGTGAGAATAAAAGTAATCATATTGTTAGAGATAATAATGGCCTCAAAACTCACTATTGATTTCATTTTGCGGTGTGCCCCGCAGAATTATTTAGGCCAATATATTGGAATTTTATATTTTGTAATAAAATAAAAGGGGAACATTGACGTGTATAAAAACAATATTACGACCATGCTTTCTATGAATCATGAGAATGATCAATCCTCAATTGTTTTATTGAAATATTCAAGAATCCAGTAAGCGGCCCCAAATATCTGTTTTTGTCCTGATGATGAGCAACGATTTGCTTTTGTATTGAAAGTGTTTTATGCCTTTTCTTTAGATATTAACGAGTGCAGTACCAATCGTCACAAGTGCTCCATCAGCCAGACTTGTGCGAACTCTGTGGGTAGCTATACATGTCTGTGCCCACGTGGCTTCCGGCCTGAGGGACGACGTTGTTTAGGTATGGCACATGACATTTAACCTTTGACCTTTGGCTCTGCAGCATTTAATCTAACCTGTATTTTGTCAAAGATTAGGAATTACATGTATGACAAGTATATCGTCTAAGTGAGGTACAGTATTCAATTAAAGTTGATCATTTATTTGATATACCAGTATCAATATTGATGTTATTGTTATCACACCAAATCCACTCTTTAGAGTGCTTCATGTGTATAAAGAAATAAACAGTGAAAAAGAAATGTTTTACATTAGTTTTAAATGAATCAAAAGTTATACACAATTCGATAGCCTATGCTGCTGAGAAAATTTAGTTCTTTGTACGACAAAATTATATATCATGCAAAGTTTTAAAATAAAAAAGAACTTCAATATTCAATATTATGTGCTTTTGAAATGAAGAGCAAAAAATATATATTTGATTGATGGTGATCCTTAATTAGAAGGGGTACAGGAAATCTGATAACACATTTTGTACAATAGAAATTAAAAACAGTGCTATGTAGTACAGGACACAAAAGAAAAAAAAAGAATAAAAACAACAAAAACATGGAATCACCCTGTACAAAAGAAAACTTTATCGAGGTGATCATTGAGGTACATATATTCAAAATGATAATAAATTCCACTTTGATTATTTCCTTAGACATCAATGAATGCTCCAATAGGCCATGTACCTTCCAGTGTCGCAACCTCCAGGGTGATTATGAATGTATATGCTCACCGGGAATGATGAGGGCGCCAGACAGAAAAACTTGTATTGGGTACGAGCAGTCGGAAAAGCCCCCAACATTCTTAGACTGTAATAATGGATGGCGTCGTGTGGCAGGAAGATGTGTTGGTAAGTGATCAGGCAAAAATTAGATTTTCACTAGTCCGTGCTCATTGCAAATCAAGATTAACCCAGCAGCTGCAACCAGAGTGTATGTACAGTATCGCCTGAGATCAACGTCACAGCTGATTGCAATCGATTGAGTGCAGCTGTACACAAAGTGAATGGGGATGATGCGATTTGATTGCAATCAAGTGTGATGTTGATCTCAGGTGGTACTGTAAGAGTGCCTCCTTAAAACTTTGCCAAAATAGATGCACCATTTGACATTATTTTTCCATGAATTAACCTAATATTAGTTTATAAGCAGTGGCCCTGGAATGTGATGCTGAAGGCATCATGTTTTTGGTTTGTCCATCTGTATGTTTGTTCAACCCACTTAATTGAAATCAGTCTCCACTTGTTTTTCATTTAGATTAAAGGGGCTTAAAATTAACCATCAAATGTTCAAATGGGGATGTCTTGTGGGGTTTATGACTTTTGCCCTGGGGACAATTTCTCCGCAGTCAGTCCTTAACACTAATCGAATGGCTTACTTCAGTCCTGGAAATTATATTTAACACTTACTCTAAGCCCATTAAAACCCTTTGGGACCCTAACCCTTATAATAATAATAATAATGATAATAATAATAATATTGTTTTATTTACCCAGGGTAGCCACTTCAGTTCTGACAACTGTTCTCCCAGTGGGCCCTGCATGATGTTATTATTACCCCCAAGCTCCTTGTCAAAAGGCAACTTTAGGTACCATTTTTGTAAGTCTTTGCTATGACTCGGCTGGGTTTCGAACTCACAACCCTTCCTATATCATAGAAAAATAAAGCCCGGAGCAATTGTGGCCAGAGCTTTTGTTGGTTCCTGGTCTCTTAAAATCTTGTGATTTTCTTTCTCTATATATCTTTGCAGATGTGAATGAGTGCCAGCTTGCACATCCATGCATGTATCAGTGTGTCAATACTGAGGGAAGCTTCCGATGTGAATGTCCTTCAGGATACCAGTTATCAGCAGATAGAATATCATGTGATGGTGAGTAGAGTATCATGTGATGGTAGTAGAATATCATGTGATGGTAGTAGAATATCATGTGATGG
>CALNVZ010000649.1:26420952-26445722 GCA_940671915.1 Paracentrotus lividus
GTATCATGTGATGGTGTAGAACTATCATGTGTGATGGCTTAGTTAGATTTTCATGTGATTGGTGAGTTGAGTATCATGTGATGGTGGTAGTAGATATCAGTTGATGGTAGTAGAATATCATGTGTGGTAGTGAATATCATGTGATGGTGTAGAATATCATGTGATGTGTAGATATCATGATGGTAGTAGGATATCATGTGATGGTAGTGAATATCATTGTGATGGTGAGTGAGTATCATGTGATGGTAGTAGAATATCATGTGATGGTAGTAGAATATCATGTGATGGTAGTAGAATTCATGTGATGGTAGTAGAATATCATGTGATGGTGAGTTGAGTATCAGTATTGAGATATTGTGATGGTAGTAGAATATAATTGTGATGGTAGTTAGAATATTCATGTTTTGTGGTTGGTAGTAGAATATCATGTGATGGTAGTAGAATATCATGTGATGGTAGTAGAATATCATGTGATGGTAGTAGAGTATCATGTGATGGTAGAAGAATATCATGTGATGGTAGTAGAATATCATGTGATGGTAGTAGAATATCATGTGATGGTAATAGAGTATCATGTGATGGTAGTAGAGTATCATGTGATGGTAGTAGAATATCATGTGATGGTAGTAGAATATCATGTGATGGTGGTAGAATATCATGTGATGGTGAGCTGAAGATGAAAACCTTTTGTCATTACTCTTGTCCTACAGCTTTTATTCCTCACATCCAATGAATAGATCAGCGGGAAAGATGCTAAATTGGGTACAGGCTTTTACCAATATGCCTAATGTGAATTGCAAGTTTAAAATCGCAGACGTCTCCATATTTTTTTTTAAAAAGTTTTGTTTATATTTACTAAAGCTAGAGATTCTAAGCAATTCAACCAATTGAAGTTTACTGAAGGATAACAAAGTTATGTTAGATGTCATGTTAGGTTAATGACTATTAATGTTATCCTTTGCATAGAAACCTACTTTCCCAACCATTTTGCTCTGTTGTTCTTTTTGGACTTATTGGTGTTTTTAGTGAATATTACAGACTTCTTAATTTTCTGTGTCCCATAGACAATGGGGTAAATCAGCAACAGGGTAACAATGATGATTGTTAATAAAAACTCTTTCAATTCAACATATTTTCTTTTCAGATATCAATGAATGCAGAATGGAGAATATTAACTGTGGGCGTAACCAACTCTGCTTTAATCGTCAAGGCAACTACAGCTGCTTGGAGACCTCCTGCCCACAGTATTATGAAAGACAACGTTATACAGGGTACGTAATAATCATAATATATAGCACCTGATTGGAAAAATTTCATCTTTTCGTGCTGTACAACTAGTATTTCCCTGGTCAGTGGATGCTTGTAATAATAATAATAATAATGACAATATTTATAAAGCGCAACATATCCATCTCAAGAGATGCTCAAGGCGCATACAGGTAGCAAAAAATTAACAAACTAAATATAAGAATAAAGAACTAGACTGTAAACTGCTGGTATGATCTAGCAGTAAGTCTTTATCCAATCCGAAATGGAACATTTTAGCATTGTGTCAGCAATAAGGCATATGTTGGGCCACTAATAGGCTAATGTATAGCTAATATTAACAAAAGCTAATGTAAAGCTAGTAAAACTTTCTTTAATAAAGTACATCATATGACTATTCCTAATTATCTGGAACCTCTTTATAATCAATCCTCTTCCACAGGTATTGCGTCAGATCGTGTCCTGCGTCATTATCAAGAACAGAGTTACAGCACTGTGAAAGCCTACCCCAATCCATCCAATTCAAGACCCTTGCACTGCGCACAGAAACGGCGGCCGGTAGAGATCTTCTCCGCCTTCGAGTCGTCAGATCAGATGGTACCTTTCATTCAAACACATACTTCAGCATCGAGAATACACAGGTATAGAATATAGGATTTCATATCTTATGTTATCTGTATGTACGCTTGCTAGATTGTTTGGCCCTGATGTTGAATTTGATAAGATCTTTTAAATCACATGCCTGCTCTAGTGCAGTGTATTTCAGAAAATGCCGCATAGTTTGTGGTGCTGTAACACACTCACAGGTTTCATCTTAACAGTGATCTGTAAAGTTATTTCTATTCAAACCAGTATTGATCAATACCAGATTATAGTTCTTCTTTGATAATCATGGAGGTAGTCAGATTATAGTTCCACAGGTAGTCATGGAGGTAGTCAGATTATAGTCCTTCTTTGGTAATCACGGAGATAGTCAGATTATAGTTCTTCTTTGATAATCATGGAGATAGTCAGATTATAGTTCTTCTTTGAGAATCAAGGAGATAGTCAGGTTATAGTTCTTCTTTGATAATGAAGGAGATACTCAGGTTATAGTTCTTCTTTGATAATCAAGGAGATAGTTATTATTGTATGAAGACTAAGGGTCTTCTCTTCCCATAGGATAACTGACAATTTTTTAATCTCAGTTTTGTTCAACTTCAGTGATAATGCAATATGTGATATGATATACATTATACTTTGAAATGATATATCATATGATAGGTGATATATGGTATTCTCTATAATGAAGCATTATGATATCATATTTGATATACATAAAGTTGTAATTGATATGAAAAATGATATGATATGACACAATACATTATAATACAACATGATTATATATTATATATATAACATTATTGTTCCTGTGATTATATGACTATAATGGGATGTTATGATATGATGAAAATTATTCTATTCTCTTAATTGCATATCCAGGTACCTTTCAAAATTAGGACAGAATCAAGTGGAGCGGGTGTTCTTTCCACAAAACTCAACTTACAGGAGCCTAGGGATTATGTGATCAAGGTCCGAGCACAAGGCTTCTCAGGGTCTCAGGTCTCTACCCATGTTGAACTAGACAATGTCTTCCATATCCACGTCTCTGTTTCTCAGTTCCCGTACAACAACTCATAGAAAGACCTATCACCTGGTCTACTGTGGTGTGAACAAAGATAAGGAGATCTAAACTACAATGCCTGGATCATCTTGGTCAAATTGCCCGCTTCTTGTCGCTCTTTCCCCATCGTCGCAAACTGCTACTGTTGTTGGTTTATGCCTTGATCTCCCAATCGGATGTCTTTTAACTACATAAATGAATAAACATCGAGTGTCAGCTGTTTAAAGGGATGATGCCGACATGTACCTCTTCAAGAATGTGAACGCATCGTCTTGGGACATTGATGATGTTTGAGCAAGGATGGGAGAAACATGCGTCAGATGTTGGACATATAAGGCTACTCTTAAACGACCTCTCTTCTTTCAACACTGGCCAGTTTGATTTGATTGACAGACAATGGACCAGGCAGCTTGTAGATAATTACGACAAATGTGTGCTAATTGACAATTAAATATTGGAGCTGATTTTACAATTTTTCGTCAGTGATGGTGCTAGCTAGTCTTGTGAATCAGCCCCCTGTGTGGAACGTGTATTCTTTCAAAGTTAGAATTAAAATTCTAATGGATCTACCATGAATGTCTTTTTGTGTCAATGAAATGTATTTAAAATCATTCATCTTTATTTTTATACTCTTTATTATGTCATGTGTGCTTAAAAGGAAGGTTGTGTAATGCAAACGAGGCCATAATTGTGTGCCGACATTACCTTGTGTAGCTCCCTCTATGTCAATAATTGATCCAGGTTGACACATATCTTGCTTAGATAGAATACAGAAATTAAATTTGTAAATCTCATATTGTATTAATTAATGTATCATATATGACCTGTTTGCCCAATAACACTGGTAAGTTTGTTAATTGAAATTTATGAATTTCCTAATACGACAGATTATAAGCTTCTTAAGGATATAAAGCACTTGAAGTTTAGTCAGAGGGGGTATGCAATGATTGCTACAGAGAAATCTACCTCCTATCCCATTTGCTCCTGTGTTTTTGAGAATTATTCATGAATTTGAGAACTTATAGATTTGAGAAATTTATAGATTCAAAGGCAACACTTAAACTATTATGAAATAAAAAAAACAAAAAACTAAGTGTTCAAGATTTTCAGCTACTTTTTATGCACAGATGATTTAACTACATTGGTCAATGAACTTGTTAGCTCTTTACCACTCAGAGGCTGTATCTGTTTCTGTTTCGGTTAAAAAAAACCTCTGAAAGCAGCTTTCAAAGCTGATCAACAACCAGCTGATATATAACCAATTACATAGGAACCATTTTACGCCAAAGTTAATCAGTCATAGTGGCTGACCTTATAGACGACAGAAATTACTCTTGGCCTTTTTAAATTGAAGTGAAGATAATGGCTGAGCCAGGATTCGAACTCACAACCTTGCAAATTATGAGTCCAATGCTCTAACCACTAGGCCACACAACATACATATGTATTATCATGCTTAACTACATGGAGATTGAAGTCCATTTTTATGCATAATTTGATCAATTTGAATTCTTTGATTCAGCGTTCACATAATTATCATGCTTATGATGAGATTTAAGTTGTCTATAAAATGTACTTTGTGGCTGCATTCATTTAATGAAATTTCAGATCAAGTTACATGTCCTTATGAAGTGTAAAACTTCTTATCTCTATTTATTTTCTATTTTGTATGTTATATAGAGATTGTAAATACCCTTATTCATCTGTTTATTTTCTATGTTTCATTGTTTAATTATTTGATCATACAACATGATATAATACTATGACAAAATTATCTTTCATAAAAATGCCACTGGCATGATATGAGAGTATAGACACTAATATAGTAATGAATTATCACTTTAAAGCATTTTTGAAAATATTTTTTTTACAAAGACATAGTATGATTGAATGTTCATAATAAAGTTATTCTTGTGGAATTTCCAGTATTGACATTACTTTCATAATATAATGATAAAAACATTTTGAGTTGGGAATGGGAAGTTAACTCTTTATAATGTAGCCACAGGTTAAAGCTGGTGTATAGTGTTGGGAGAAGGAAAAATTTAATTTGGATTCACAGTTAGATAATATGAAAGACTGAATCCTATAACTGTAACAAAGAAAGTTATATTACATGGAATCTCATTTTAATGTCTTTATTTCACGTTGTTATAGTATAAAAAAGATAAGTCGGGGATCCGACACCTCTTTGTGTGCGCTAGGCGTTCACATGGAAAACCAACGGGGATTCTCTTGTGTGGGTGATACACACAGACCGCTTCGCTCCATTCATGCGAGGAGTTCATGGGACTGGACAACCAAGCAAAGGTCTCAAAAACCGTTACAAATTGTGTTTGGATTCAAACATTTCACTGAAATTCACCGGAAATCGTGAAAGGAATATCACAAAATCTCTCACACATGTCTTTTAGTGCAATGTGAACAACACGAGACTATATTTAATTGGTTTTATGCCGATTTTGTTTTTGTTACCAAAACTATACACCAGGTTTAAGCATGCCTTTTCGATAAAATCTGACTCCGGGCGTTGATTGTTCATTACATGGTACAGTTTGAGAGAGTGCTTTTATCTATTCCTTGCTTTAAAAATTGAATATGAATTCATATTCCTTCTCAGTTAAATATATTCAAATTTGATAACTTTTAAAGCAAGTTTTTAGCTCATGTAAGACATTGTTATTATTATTATAGCAAAATCGGGGACAACTGTCCTAGTAAAAAAAGATACATATTTTTCATGTCTTTTTAAATGTTTTAATGTTATCTTTTACAATCTTTGGACTAGTAAGAGATGCTGATCATCCAAGAACGAATAAATAGTTATATATATGATTATATTAAACAAAAGTGGGATAGATGTGGTGCTTTTACTACTGCATAGTGAATAATGTGCATATGTTGGGTATTGAACAGGGAGGATGACTATTAGTGGAGGGAGAAGAGGAAATGAGTGGACAGATATACAGAGAGAGAGAGAGAGAGGGGGGAGAGAAAGGGAGAGAGGGAGAGAAAGAGAGAAAGAGAGAGAGAGAGCGAGAGAAGGAGAGAGAGAAGAGAGAAAGAGGGAGGGAGAGAGAGAGAGAGAGGGGGGGGGGGGAGAGAGAGCGAGAGAGACTGAGAGAAGAATGAGAGGGGAAAGGAAAGAAGAGCAGATCTCTCTCTCTCTCTCATTCTTCTCTCAACATCTTTCTTTCACCCTTCCCACCCCCCATCCCCCATACTTCCATTGAATTCGTTCATATAATTTACATTCAGGAGTTGGCATTACGTAATGATGGTTCCTTTTTAGGAACCAGTGAAAAGCCCCTCCCCCACTTTGCGCTCACATACCCTGTTGCAGGTTATTATTATTGTTATGTTTTTTTAGCTTGCGCTTCGCGCTCGCATAATAACGTTTTAACTCGAATTTGTCAATTTTGCATGCATGCCTGTGTGTGTATTGTCATTACGTTTCATGGTTTACCTTTTATAAACCAGTTTAAAATCCTTTCGCCGTTTCGTGCTCGCATAATTCAGGTCACTATTACTATTCCTTTTTTTTTCTTCAGCTCTCGCTTCGCGCTCGCATTATATATCTATAATAGGACCTACTAACTGGAATTCGTTAATATTTATATGAATGTGTATATTGGCATTCCATCATGATAGTCCCCCTTTTCATAAACCAGTGACCTCTTCGCCCTTTTCGCGCTCGCATAAGGCTTACAAATCATTCAATTCACTTATTAAGAAAATTTCAAGCTCACCGTTCGTGCTCGTATATTTAGTAATATAATACTTACATTCGTGAGTCTTCCTTTTTAGAACCTGTTAACACAAACCCACCCTCGAAAATCGACACTACGAAGTAACGATCATATTTTGTATGTGTCACCTTTAGGAAAGGAGGAAAGTTCGACGATCATCCCCCACCATCGCCATATTAACTGTCGATGGCACAAACTGTACCTCCCCCCCCCAAAAAAAAAAAAAAAAAAAAAAAAAAAAAAAATAATAATAATAATAAAATAATAATAATAATAAATAAATAAATAAAATAATAATAATTTAAAAAATGAAATAAAAATAACATAAATAAAATTTGAAAAATAAATAAATTTAAAAAAAATAAAAAAATAATAAATAATAATAATAGTAATAACAATAAACTAAAATGTAAAAAAAATGAAGAGATTATGGGCTAGGATACATGCAGGTAATATGGACCCCCTAAGCTCATTTGCCTAATTTGCATAAAATTACAAAATGACAAACAGTCTAATCTTTAGACAATTAATTTATTAATTTGTCTCCAACGGTAGAAACCATGCAAATTGGTAGAAACACACTAATCTAATCTAATCTAATCTAGTCTAATCTATGTTTACATGAATCAATAACTACTGCTCTAACTTTTATTGTGAAGAAAAACAATTATCACCAACTCCCCGGTCTGCAATATTCAAATCTTGACGTCATCACCAACGTGCCCATATTACCTGCATGTGCATGTAATATGGGCACATGTATTTAATGTATTTAAAAAAAACTACAATGACTCTACTATTGTCTGGAATTTGCTTAAAATGTTGAAAATCATTAACTTGAAATTATTTGAAATTATAAGAACCTTCAGTAAATACTTTGACTATGCATTTCATTGTTTTGTATTTTTTATATTATTTCTTTTTTAATATTATTTAAATATTATTTTCATTATACAAATCAATATAGGCCTACAATAAGTTATTCATATTGATTATATACTATGAATATACCCCCAAAAATCGTAGGAAAGAGATTGATGCCTCATCCCAATACTAAGTACCAGAATCATTTCCGCCATTTTGGACGGCCCATATTACCTGCACTGATGTTGCTATGTCAGGCAAGCATTCAATGCCACAAAGCACCCCCTTTACTACAACAAATTGACCTGTACACGCTAGTATGATCAATATGGAACTATAAGCTTACTAAATATACAAACAATTGAAGCTAATTGAGGTTACCCGCTCAAATAGTCTTTCACCATCACAGTCTGTGAAATATCAAATTTTACATCAGGGTAAAAAATTGCCGTAAGTTTTACCTACCTAGTTGGTTTTCAGCCATTTTCTCAGAGAAATTTCGGCATTAGATGCTCTCACGATGATAGATTTTCGTATACAGTTCATTATGAACAACATTATGGCGCTCACACCGGTCACCGGTCGACGGTCACGACATGATTTGATTGAGGTGGCCCATATTACCTGCTGGCCCATATTACCTGCATGTACCCTAGTAGGCCTAATAACAAGGTGAACTGGAAATTAATCAAATTAATGAAGTAATCTCTATTTTGTCCGCTTTGTAACTGTAGCTGAATACTTTTCCATGCATAGGAGTACAGGACTATTTCCGTTTGTAGAGTTTGCGGTTGTATATTGCCATTAGAATGCTATTATTTTTTTATTTTTATGTAGGGTAGATGTAGGGAATACCGGCCACTTAAGCTCATTTGCTTAATTAGCACATGAAAACAATAAAATCACAAAAGAAAAAGATTCTCATTGCTTAGCTACATCATTCAACTTTATTTTCCAAAAAAATTGAGGTAATCAAATATTTGTTGAGGCAGTTATATGCAAAATTAATAATGACGTCATCGTAAATTGTCCGGCATTCCCTACAGTGTAGGAAATACCGGACAGTATGTTTTTACCCTTTTTTTTTGTATAAAGATCTGTCTGGAAGCACTGATTTGAATGTAAACCATCAACTTAACATGTTTGTATTGATTTTTTATAACATTATTCATTTTTAGAAGATTATATGCATTTTACTACAAAATTTCTAAACACTCAGAATAACTTTATATCTCATGTAGATCATGACATATCACAATAATAATAAAGAGAAATAGACATTTCAAAATTGTCAAACAATTTAATAAATATATATAATACATTATATATGCAACTTACTATTTGATCTACATGCTTAGCAACTCAACCCGGAAGTAAAACAAACAACCGTCCATGTGGTGTCCGGTATTCCCTACACAAAAAAAAATGACTGACCAGCACTTTTCAACACACTGCGACCCCAATACACAGGCTTTGTACAGTGCAAACACTCCATACACGTTTGGCCCACCCTCCACACATGTCCATAATGCATGAAATAGAGGTCATGCCCCAATTCTATTTTTATACCATCACATTCTCTAAAATGTCAATTTTTACATCAGGCCATTTTTCAGGCTGCAAATTTTCCTACCTTGACAGATTGTGGTAGTTTTCTCGGAGATTTCTCACTTGTTGTTGTCGAATACAGCATTCAACCTTCCCAGACAGACCACCTGACCGATAGATGCCGGTATTTCAACTCAGTTGATCTTATGTTGGCAGCTAGGGCTGGACATGTGGTGACCGTCCGATATTCCCTAGTATACTGTCCGGTATTCCCTACATCTACCCTAGTATATATTGATAATAGCTTGTACAAAACCCTATGATTGCAGCGAGAAAGAAAAACAGAAATTATTTGTATGAAAAGGTAACTGAAGAAAATCACGATGGAAACGGTTATGGTTGAAAGCTGGTTTGAAAGATACAAATCCGTTCAATTCAATGTTTATTTCCCCAGGGGATCAACCATACACGTATAATTATTATTCGATCCTGATCATGGGTGTCGATTGTGGGGGGATGGGGGGATGCATCCCCCCAATAATTTCGGTTGGGGGGGATGGTGTACAATCATCCCCCCCCCCCCAATATTTTGATATCAAGAAAATAAAAAATATCATATTATATGCATATAAATCTTCCCATTACAAATTCGTTATCATATAAAACACTTTTATGACATTATTATATTATTTTGCAGTCTAAAATGCATATTTCTGACATTCAAAAATCCAAAATTTTCTCACTCTTTTGTTAATCTCCTTGTGTGTGTCTGATATACTTTAGTAATACACAATACACCGTGTAGATAATGGAAGCGCAGATGCTTCACTATTTACAATTGAAAAGAAAAAAGCAACATTCTAATCGATGATAATCAAAGGCACCGATCCCATGGTGCATAGGGGACAGGTGCCTCGATAAGTGAAACTGAAGGCATAAGTATTCCCCTTTAAAAATCCACGATGGTTTTGATAAAAATAAATAATAAATATTGAAGAGTAAGTAACACTTATCTCGGCTCTTCATCGACATTGTATACATTTTTGGACTCGGACCATTGTTCATATAATACTCTTCCACAATTTTCCGGGGGCTAAATGCCCTCTTTTCAAATCAGTCGCTACTTTGCTCTCAAATTTCAGATAACTGTTAAAAATTGCCTGAAAGTTTTCAGCTCGCGCTTCGCGCTCGCATAATATAAGATAGTGCAAACTGCACTTGACTTTGTTCATCTGTTATGCAACGTTTTATGCATGTATTAACGTCACGATGATACGTTTAAAACACCAACTCCCTCAACGTTTCTTGTTCCCATGAGGCTACAAGTATATTGTTTCATCAGGTCACTATTATTGAGAAAATTTCCAGCTCGCGCTTCGCGCTCGCACAATATTGCCCTAACTGAAATTCGTCCACATTTATATAGATTTATGTTTGGAATAACGTCATAATGTTCCGCTTCTAATCGCCAGTTAAAACCCTCTAGCCCTACATCAATTTCGCGCTTATAGTCGTGTAACGCTACAAATACCATGTTTCAGTTCAATATTATTGAGAAAATTTTAAGCTCGCGCTTCGCGCTCGCATTACAGCCTTAAACCCGACGATATACTAGTACTCATATGCATAATAATGTGCATGTGTGTATAACTATAGACTTTACATCATGATGGCCCCCTTTAATAAACCAGATAAATCCCTTACCCATTTCGCGTTCGCATTATTCTACAATAAAATTATGTCCCATTATGCATGTGTGTAACTATGTACAAACATTACCCCATCCCCAACAATGGACACTGCGATTATACCATCGTATGTGTCACATTGAGGAAAAGAGGAAATATCGACGATCATCCCCCAATCACCAAAACAAATCGACACCGTTGATCCTGATTATTAGAAAGAAAACCTTATTACAGGCTTTTTGAGGGAAAACGAGCAAAATTATCCCTCTATCATAAGGTTTGGACCATCCATTTTTGGCACCTACTTCAGGATTGTTCGAGAAAGATTTGAAAACTCACCCGAATTAGAAAATAGTTCGGGGAGAACATGCTAAAGTACCACCTTTTCCCAAAACTGAGCCCCTAAAATGAGAAATCGGGAACTAGCATACGTGTATGGTCGACCGCATGAGTGGGGGGGGGGGGGGGGGGGGGGGGTAATATCTTTCCTATCAATTTGACAATTTTAAAAATGTGCAAGTGACCGGGAATTATGTACGCTAGTATGCTAACGTAAATGGTGATAATCAGTCATCAATATATCTCGTCAATTAAAGGACCAAATCTTAGGCTTTCCTGTCAGGTTAAAGGTTTTAGTTGGAAGAGTTTTTTGTGGTTCTTGTTTTGTGGTTGTTGTTTGTTTCTATCATTAACGAAATTATTGATGGTTGGTTTTGTTGGTTTGGTTTTATTTCCGTAAAATAAAAAGCATATACAATTACATATTAAAATATAAAACATATATCAAGTTTAAAATACTGCTGGTAGCCCATTTCAGCTGCAACTAATAATGTTGCTGCTGGTCTTCCAAGGGGAAGACCATATAAACAATTTGTAAAATAATGTAATGTAATAAAATCCCCTAATATAGGACACAAAAGAGTGGGTACGGACAGAGAGAGAGAGAGAGAGAGAGAGAGAGAGAGAGAGAGAGAGAGAGAGAGAGAGAGAGAGAGAGAGAGAGAGAGAGAGAGAGAGAGAGAGAGAGACAGAGAGACAGAGAGAGACAGAGAGGAGGGATGGAGGAAGGGAGCGGGAATGGTCAAGAGTTTGAGAGGAAGAAAGTGGATGGAAGGAAGAAACTGACAAACCAAAATAATAAATGATAATCGATGGACCAACCGACCATTTTTATGTATTCTAAATAAAAAAGTGAAACAAAATAAATGTTTCAAAACCAAGAGTGCAGTGAGTTCTCGAAATTTCGTGGTTCGATTACATAGTGCTGCGTTTATATATATAGCTCATAGGGGAATCCCCGAATTACAGAATTTATGATTTGATGACCCTGGTTAATTGATTTTCTGTTAAAAACCAAGGCAATGAGGCAAAATCATATTAACTAATAGCTAGTATGATTTTGTTTTTCTTTGAAATGGTCTAGCTTGAAATGATGTAACTTAATCTAAACAGCATGCGACTTGACAAAGAGCTAAAAAATAATCTAAACAAATTGTGACATTGGTTGGATACGTGATGCATAGCACTTATGTTCATGACTGTATTATAGGGATAGCACTTGTGTTCATGACTGTACTTGAACTTTGGAATTGCATGGTTAGCAATAGTCTGGCACACTTCCCTGTTATACAAGCGAATAACAACAGAGACGGAGTATAATCATATTTGTTTACTTTTCACAACGTAGTACAGTAAACGGGAGTTTAAAACCGAGTAAGTATATAAGTTATATTCATGATTATTAATTTGATTACTATTATTTAGAAATAAAAATCGGTACTTACAAAAGTCTTACATATAATTATGTTTAACAATATCCTGAATAACAGCAATATATTTTGTATGTGACATGGTAGTTTAGGCGGATAAGCAATGAGGCTTCTATATCCCGAACTATAACATCAACCATATAGGTCCTGGATCTCTTTGGAGCATGCACAACCATGCGTTAGACATAATTGACAAATATATTTACAGGGAAATATATTTTGATATTGACCGCAAATCCAACGTTATAGACAACTGGTAAGAGAGATATTCATTTCATATTTTTGAAAAAAAAACACGTACAAAAAATATATAAATTTTCATTATAATTATGTTAATGAGGCATCAGATTTCAGTTTTCATTGGTGTATATTTTCATATCAATTTAGCTAAGGATTTAAACTAATTATGGTTTTCTTAATGGAATGATAATGTTTTGCTGTGAAATGTTTAAGCAGTCTCCTTTTCCCTCGCAATTTCCTCTGACGTACTTCGGTTTCAAAATCAGTTCCGACGTCTTCCGGACGTGGAAAGGCGTTTCTCATTATTCTGATATTGGTCGATCAATAACAAATATGATAATATTTATGGTCGACGCATTCCAGGTATATTATGCACAATCAAGATGGTAATTATAGCTTGGCTATAATAGCTTAATTAATGGGTGATGTCATAGTATTAAGTATGCTGCTCAATTCACATTATAGAATTACCATTATTTGTTTTGTTTGTTTTTCTGTTTGCTTATTATCATGATTCATAAATATGAATTTCTTATTATCGTGATTCATAATCATGAATTGCTTATTATCATGAGTCATAATTTGCAACAATTTTCAAATTCGATGCAAGACCGAAAGTATAAATTTTGATTAAGAGTACACAACAAGCTCACGCCCGTATCACACTCACCATGATGCCCACCATTGATTATGGTCTTAAGATGATAAGAAAAGCATAAATATCAGTGAAGGTTTAAAATAAAATAAATCAAAGGATAACGTTACGCTATGCACTCAATATATCACCCAACACAATATAGGCGGTGGAATGGGGGCGGGCAGGGGGCACAGTGCCCCTATTAATGTCTAAAAAATGCCCTTGCTAAGGTAAAAAATGCTTTCACTAAAAAGAAGACTTTCGTAGTGACATAGTGACTTTCAATAGTAACAACAACAAAGGTTTAACTAAGGGGGCGCCAAATTGGGCTTGAACATAGGGGCGCCAAATTGACCCGAAAGTAATAAGCGCCAGTTCGATCTTTAATTAAAGTGGGTCGCCAGATTTTATTTTATTTTTTTTTTAATCCAGCGCACAGTGGGCCAGAATCACCTCCTACTGCGCCAAAACTTATTTTTCTTTGAAGACCACATAATAAATTCATTTTTGGGGTCGGTCTGGGTTTTCAGACTCGTAGAATTCGATAAGAACATTTTCAAATTCGTGTGACGTCATCTAAGTACTGTTTTCTGATTGGTCAAGGAAAAATATAAATGGTAACGCATGAAAATTTTCATTTTGCTTTGATGAGTGTGACTAATATGTGGTTTCGAGACATAACAAAACACAATGAGAGTTTTTTCAAATTTCTATGACGTCATTTAAATACCGTTTTATGATTGGTTAAGGCATATTTCTCCGCAAAACGTTATTTTCCTCATTAACTTTTATAAATAAGACATGAAAGGGCTTCTACAGACCACTGGGTACAATTGGAGCATTTTTAAATGATTTGACGTCATTGAACTACCTTTTTTCTCATTGGATGAGGCATGGATGGATTATACTTGATAGGTTATTTTAATCAGTATAAGTTAATAAGGACCAACTACACCGTTTCGTTAGTTTCATTGAGGTCGTGAAAAATTTGTTTTTATTGGACCAGTACGGCTATTTAACACATACCTAGGCAAATAGAAATTGTAGTACAATAGGTTTTTTTCCTACTTGATAATGATGGAAATTAGTAGTAATTAAAGCGGTATATTTGCAATATCATTCTCCAAAATTAAGCGTAGCCTGGTGAATATCATATAGAAGGGGTTAAACAGTAGAAAGGAATACGCTTTGAGCAAATTTTGGCGATAAAAGAGGCAAACATACTGGTGAAAAATCGGCTCTAACTCAAAAGTGGCAGAAGGTGGCAGCCCAATTTGGTATCACTGTAGAGTAGAAACTATAATTAAGGGGCTCAGGTATTTTAACGCAGCAATAGCAGCAATAGTGACCATTTAGCTTATGAAAGAAAAGTTCGTAATTTTCCATATCCCCCCCCCCTTTTCTTCAAAACTAACCTCAGAATTAATGAGGGTTTGCCTTTAAACTCTACAATCATTTAAAGTATCTATTCTGAGACAGGTGAGTGCAATTTAAAGTAAATCACAGAATTCGTTCAGTGAAAATATTATCAAATTTGTAGTTTACACATACTATACCCTTAAATTGAAAATTGGGATCCTTGAAGCGAACTGACCTACTCAAAATTATCTTTAAGAAGAAATATTGCACCTACATGATCTAGAGTTTGAAATCTTTGCTTGAAACATTACAAACTTAAAATTGATTTGATAACCAAATGTCTGTTTTGGAGCAGTTTTGATTGTACGTGGCCCACTGCGCAGCGGCGCGGCTGCTTTTCACTAACTTGGCAGTTTTTGGCAATAAATTTAGCAAACGGGCGGACGGAAAATTGGTTTCTAATTCAAAATCGGGCAAAAACGGGCAGCCAAATTTGGTATCTCTGTAAAGCTGAAACTGTAACAAAGCCATTCATAGCATTTTCCGCGCGGCAATCGACGCAATAATGAACTTATCTCCACATGAAAAAAAAATTATATAATTTTCTGCCATAATTTATCGGTTTCTTCTAAAATTACTTCCGAACGGAGCAGGATTTTGCTTTTAAATTTTATGGTGAGCTAGAATATGTATTTTAAACATGAAAATTAATTTTGAAGTGGATTGAACATTTTTTGTAGCTACAACCCTCAAAAAACTAAAAAGCGTCATTTACACTAGATTTCTCCCAAAATAGACAATTACCGGTACTTTCGAAGAAAAATAACCAACTCAAACGTTTTCAAGATGAAATATTATATGGAGATGTTCAAGAGGTTGTTTTATTTACTGTGAACATAAAAAACCCGATTTTGTTTTGATCACGAAATCCTAGTTTTGGCGCACTTTGACTAACGCTTGGCTTGGTCTGTGCCAGTTCTCTTTCAATTCCTTGATTCAAAACTGCTAATTAAACGACATTTTCAAATTATTGCAGTTGTTTTGAATATACAATGATACATGTTTCAGAGAATGTAAAATCATCGATGAGCCTTATCTACTACTAGGGTACATGCAGGTAATATGGGCACCCTAAGCTCATTTGCCTGATTTGCATAAAATTACGAAATGACACACAGTCTAATTTTTGTTTATATGAATCTATATAACTACTGCTCTAACTTTTATTGTGAAGAAAAACAATTATCACCAACCCCCTGTCTGCAATATTCAAATGTTGACGTCATTACCAAAGTGCCCATATTACCTGCATGTGCAGGTAATATGGGCACATGTACTTCATGTATGTTTTAAAAACTACAATGACTCTACCAAGTCTGGAATTTGCTTAAAATGTTGAAAATCATTAACTTTAAGACATAATTTGAAATTATAAGACCATTCAGTAAATCCTTTGACTATATATTTCATTGTTATATATTTTGTATATTATATCTTTTTTTAAATATTATTTAAATATCATTTTCATTATAAAAGTCAATATAGGCCTACAACAAGTTATTTATATTAATTATATACTGTGAATATACCAAAAAAAAAATCGTAGCAAAGAGATTGATGCCTCATCCCAATACTAAGTACCAGAATCATTTCAGCCATTTTGGATGTCCCACTGATATTACCTGCACTAATGTTGCTGTGTCAGGCAAGCATTCAATGCCACATTGCACCCCTTCACTAAAACAAAATGACCTGGGCACGCTAGTATGATCAAAATGAAACTATAAGCTTACTAAATATACAAAACAATTGAGGTTACCCCCTCAAACACTCTGTCACCGTCATTCTGTGAAATATCAAATTTTACATCAGGGTTAAAAAAACGCGGTAAGTTTTACCTACCTTGTCGGTTTTCAGCAATTTTCTTAGAGAAATTTCGGCATCAGATGCTCTCACGACGATATATTGTCGTATACAGTTCATATGAACAACATTGTGGTGCTCACACCGGTCACCGGTCGCCGGTCGACGGTCGCGACATGATTTGCTTCAGGTGGCCCATATTACCTGCTGGCCCATATTACCTGCATGTACCCTAGTATTACTTTCTGTTTGTTTATTGTTTAATAATTCGATGGTATAAAAGTGCGGTAAATAAGACGCGAACTAAGCAACCCTGACCTTTTGTTTTCTGCCATTATAATGTTGTTATGCTAAATATTTTAGTTTCGTTGACGTATATCAATTATGATGATAGTATATCTTGTATCATCATGATCATGTTAGTCTTGTATCATGTTAGTTGTGTATTATATTGACAAGTGTTATTGTTTTCATTTCCGGCTTCCCTGGGAACGGGAACTCCCGAGTAATTATGTCAAAGTATAGGTCTTTCATAACACCCGGAACATTGGAGAATAATAATTGCTAGTATAGGCCTGTGAAGTGATTTTCAGTAGCCTTTATGCCTCAAAGGACATTTGATAGGCCTATCATTTTACGAATTTAAACAAAATCTAATTTTTTGGCGCTATATAATGTAGGCCTATATAGGTTCTTTAGCAACTTGTATGATTATAATTATTCAACTTTTCATACATGGTTGCTAAATATTAGTCTGTAATCAAAGACTAAAATTTGACACCTTACAAATTATACCATGTGGCGAGCAGGGGGGGGGGCGGGTGACGAAGATGACTATATTTGAGACCGATCACAGTTTGTATCAAAATAATATAGCCTAATATAGCCTTCAATATTATATCCACGTATAAAGCCTACACATCGGCCTACATAATTGTAGTCTCATACTCTGCATTATGTTACATCAGGTATATTTGTGTCTGAAAAATAGTATATACATAGGCCTAAGTGTTTATGACCGTTATTATACCAATACAAAATGACACATCTAGAAAACCCAGATGCAAGTAAAGTCGTAATAAAAAGTCATTTTAAGGCGGGCTCACACGATGCGACTTGCTGCGATGCGATTTTTTAAACAAAATTGTTTGCATTATTAATGCGACATTATTTTGAAACATACAAAGTTATCTTATGAGAGGTAAAAATTGTAAAAGAACAATGTAATCGAAATTTTGTTTCAATGCGAGCCTTTAATTAGGAGTACAGGTCAAATTACCTTAAAATCGCAAGATCGCTGTGACGTCACTGCGGTATGGAAACAATTTAAATTTACATAGAGAAGGGGGTTCGCAATCGCCTTTGAATTTCAATTTTGGTATTCATAGGAATACCAACAACTTTAGACAGTATGTATTTCCTTGTTTGAAGGTTTGTATTAAATGATATTAAAATTTTCTGAAAAATCACACCGCATTGCAGCAAGTCGCATCGTGTGAGCCCGTCTTAATGCGGCGGTCACAACTCGTCGTAGGCTACGGGGCACGTGCCATCGACGTAGCATGCGTTGCATGTGCAATGCACGCACAGGTCCTAATTCAACTTCTGCGATTCCTGCAATTCTATAGTAATGCGGCGGTCACAACTCGTCGTAGGCTACGGGGCACGTGCCATCAACGTAGCCTGCGATGCATGTGCAATGCACGCACAGGTCCTGGGTCAGCAACTTCTGCGATTCCTGCGTTTCTGTAGTTAGGGTATTGTAAAAACTTCCTGCACGTCGTACATGCATTGCACCTGCAAGGTACCTCCGCTGCACGAATTTTCTACGAAATCCATCGTAGGGAGTTGCACGTCGATGGTACGGCGAGTTGTGACCGCCGCATTAGGGTATTGTAAAAACTTTCTGCACGTCGTACATGCATTGTACCTGCGAGGTACCTCCGCTGCACGAATTTTCTACGAAATCCATCGTAGGGAATTGCATGTCGAAGGCACGGCGAGTTGTGACCAGGCGCGTATCCAGGATTTCGCACCCCGGGGGGCCCGACGTGAATTTGGCGCCCCTGTGTACTTTTCAAAATATGGCGCCCCCCCCTCCCCCCCCCCCGCCAGGCAAACATAGGCCTACGGCTTAAATGTATGTTGAAGGATTTTGAATATATTTTTTTTTTTATTTTTTTTTTATTTATTTTTTTTTTTTTTTTAATACTTGCCAATGGTGAGTTCATGGAAAAATTTTCTAGGTATATGAGGTATTACCGCTATAGATGAAAATACGAATTTTCTAAATACGAGCGCGAAGCGCGATCAGATTTTCCCCCCTCTACTTTACGATCAGAAAGCAAAGAATTCTAAGCATTTAGGGGTATCAGTTTTGTTAGCTCTTCATCAGAATATCATATGAACGGGAGCTGTAATTTGTCCAATCAAAACGATTTGAAAGCAAGCCATATAAAATCATTTGAAATTTGTCCATCAAGTAATGTGAAATCAAACAAATGTATATTGATGTTTTGTTTGTTCAGAATCCTCATAATCTGGTTACAAGAAAGAAAAAATAGGCGAGCGTGAATCGCGAGCAGAAATTGATGTATCGGAATGATCTCTGAAAACGTGACATTTTTATGCATTCCTCAGGAACACAATGTAATAACTCTTTGGAAAATGAAGCGAGCGCGAAGCGCGATCGAAATTTTGCTCTATGTAATAGAGACTTGATGTTTAGGATCAATTTGGCCTCCATAATTTAATTACCGTATGTTGCCCAGTAATTTTACATGATTATGAAAGAGAGATGAATATCTGTCTATCTAGCTGCTTATCTGTCCTTCTGCTTCCACCCTAAGTTAAGTTTAAGATAAATTTGGCGCCCCTAAGTTTAAGCTCAATTTGGCACCAAACTAATCATTTGGCGCCCCCTAAATGTTAGTTTGAATTGGCGCCATACATGTACGATTTAGGTGATTTGATGCCCCTGGGAAAATGCAAAAATAAATGTAACGTGTATTCAAATAAATTGAAATGTCTTGATGATTAGTATCCTATAATGCAAATTATGGTCAGAGGAAAAACACAGGCGAGAGCGGAATTTTGATGTCTTTGAATAATGAAAAACATGGCATTGCATGCGTTCCTCAGGAACACAATGTAATAACTGCATTGGGAAAGAAATGATGCGAGGCGTAGCGCGAGCACAAAATTTTGCTATATGTACATACAGACCAGGAGGAATTAAAAATTTTAGAGAACATATTTCAAATTACCAAGTTGTTGCCACTTAGTTTCAGGTAAATTCGGCACACCTCCCTAAGTTCAAAATAAGTTGGAGCCCCTAAGTTTAAGATATATTGGGCATCCTTAGTCTCAGGTCAATTTGACGCCCCTACGTTTAAGCTCAATTTGGCGCCCCCTAAGATTTAGGTCAATTTGAAATGCAAAAATGAATGTAACGTGAAATCAAATAAAATGAAATGTTTTGATGGTTAGAATCCCATAATGTAAATTTTGGTAAGAGGAAAAACACAGGCGAGCGCGAAGCATGAAAGGAAGTTTTGATGTATTCAAATGATTAGAAAACAGGACATTTCATGCGTTCCTCAGGAACACAATGTAATAATTCATTGGGGGAAAAAATGATGCGAGCGCGAAGCGCGAGCGATAATTTTGTTATGCATATACAACCCGGATGCATGAATTTTGAAATTTTGCTCTATCTATAATAGAGACCATATTTTAAAAACCTATTTGTTGCCCCCTTAGTTTCAGGTAAATTCGGCGCCCCTTAGTTTCAGATCATTTGGGCGCCCTATAAGTGTAAGCTCAATTTGGCGCCCTAATTTTAAAATCGATTTGACATCCCCTTAACTTCAATTCAGTGCCCCATAAGTTTCAGGTCATCTTGGCGCCCCGTACGTGTAAACTCAATTTCACAGCCGCTAATTATTATGTTGAACATAAATTTGAAATGCAAAAAAAAAAATAATAAATACTAAAAAAAAAATAAATAAATAAATAAAAATGTACGTGAAAACAGTAAATTTAAATGTTTTGACGGTTAGAATCCCAATGTAAATTCTGGTAAAAGAGGAAAAACATAGGCGTGTGTGAATAGGGAACGGATTCGAATGATTAGAACAGGTCATTTTACGCGTTCCTCGACACAAAGTAATAATCAATGGGAAAAGATGATGCAAGCGCAAGCGCGAGCGAAAAATTTTCTATGTATATACAAACCGGAGGCATGGAATTTTAAAATTTTCCTATTTCTAGATAGAGACCATTAAAAAAAGACCCCTTCTGTTTTTGTTTTTGTTTATTTTTTGTTTTTTGGGGCCCCTTAGTTTCAGGTAAATAGGATATAGTTGGAGCCACTAAGTTTAAGATAAATTTGGCACCCCTAAGTCTCAGGTCAATTCGCACCCCTACATTTGAGCTCAATCTGGCGTCCTTTAATTTAAGATCGATTTGGCACCCCCTTAATACTTCAGGTTAAATCAGCGCTCTTAAGTCTCAGGTCAATTCAGCGCCCCTTAAGTTTCCGATCATTTTTGCGCCCCTACAATTTGATCTACTTTGGCTCCCTTACGTTTAAGATCATTTTGGCGCCCCTCTAGGTTTAAGTTCGATTTGGCGCCCCCTAATTTAAGGTCGATTTTGCGCCTATTTTGCGCCCCTCTAAATCTAAGGTCGATTTAGCGCCCTTAGGTTTAAGGTCGATTTGGCACCCACGTTAGCTCATTTAGGCGCCCCTCTAATTTTAAGTTTTGATTGGCGCCCCTAATTTAAGGTCGATTTGGCCCCCCATCTAAGTTTCGGGTCATTTGGCGCCCCACATTAGCTCATTTTGGCGCCCCTCTAATGTTAAGTTTGATTTGGCGCCCCTAATTTAAGGTCGATTTAGAGTTTAAGGTCGATTTGGCGTCCCACTATTTTAAAGGTCATGGCGCCCTATGTTAAGCTCAATTTGGCGCCTTAGTTTAAGGTCCATTCGGCACCTAGTTTATTGGCGTTGCTTAGTTTACTGTCGATTTGGCGCCCCTGAATTTTTTTAAGGGCGCCCCCTTCCCCTCCCCCTTCTTCAATTTGCGCCGTTACTTAGTTTAAGGTCGATACGGCGCCCTTAATTTAATATCAATTAGGCGCCCTCAGCTTCAGGTCAATTTGGCGCCCCGTCTAAGTTTCGGGTCAATTTGGCGCCCTACTTTTTAAGCTCAATTTGGCTCCCCCGTAGTTTAATGCGATTTGGCGCCCCCCTAAATTTACTGTCGATTTGGCGCCCCCCTAAATTTAAGGTCGATTTGGCGCCCTATAAGTTTAAGGTCAATTGGCGCCCCTTAGTTTACTGTCGATTTGGCGCCCCTAAATTTAAGGTCGATTGGCGCCCCTAAGTTTAAGGTCGATTTGGACCCCTTAGTTTACTGTCGATTTGGCACCCCCCTAAACTAAAGGTCGATTTGGCGCCCTATAAGTTTAAGGTTAATTTTGGCGCCCCTTAGTTTACTGTCGGTTTGGCGCCCCTAAATTTAAGGTCGATTTGGGCCCCTTAGTTTTACTGTCGATTTGCGCCCCTAAATTTAAGGTCGATTTGGCGCCCCTAAGTTTAAGGTCAATTTGGCACCCCTTAGTTTACTGTCGATTTGGCGCCCCCACATTAAGCTCATTTTGGCGCCCCTCTAATGTTAAGTTTGATTTGGCGCCCCTAAAATTTAAGGTCGATTTAGAGTTTAAGGTCGATTGGGCGTCCACTATTTTAAAGGTCAATTTGGCGCCCCTATGTTTAAGCTCAATTTGGGCGCCCCTTAGTTAAGGTCCATTCGGCCACCCCTAGTTTATTGGCGTTGCTTAGTTTACTGTCGATTTGGCGCCCCTGAATTTTTTTAAGGGCGCCCCGCCTTCCCTCCCCTTCTTCAATTTGGCGCTTAACTTAGTTTAAGGTCGATACGGCGCCCCTTAATTTAATATCAATTAGGCGCCCTCTCAGCTTCAGTCAATTTGGGCGCCCCGTCTAAGTTTCGGGTCAATTTGGCGCCCCTACGTTTAAGCTCAATTTGGCTCCCCCGTAGTTTAATGTCGATTGGCGCCCCTAAATTTACTGTCGATTTGGCGCCCGCTAAATTTAAGGTCGATTTGGCGCCCCTATAAGTTTAAGGTCAATTTGGCGCCCCTTAGTTTACTGTCGTTTGGCGCCCCTAAATTTAAGGTCGATTTGGCGCCCCTTAGTTTACTGTCGATTTTGGCGCCCCTAAATTTAAGGTCGATTTGGGCGCCCCCTAAGTTAAGGTCAATTTGGCACCCTTAGTTTACTGTCGATTTGGCGCCCCCCTCAAATTAAGGTCGATTTGGCGCCCTATAAGTTTAAGGTTAATTTGGCGCCCTTAGTTTACTGTCGATTTGGCGCCCCTAAATTTAAGGTCGATTTGGCGCCCCTAAGTTTAAGGTCAATTTGGCGGCCCCTGTATAGTTTACTATCGATTTAGCGCCCCTAAATTTAAGGTCGATTTGGCGCCCTCCCCCCTAATTTAAAGGTCGATTTGGCGCCCTAAGTTTAAGGTCAATTTGGCGCCCCTTAGTTTACTGTCGATTTGGCGCCCCCCCCATTTTTTCAAAGGGCGCCCTTCCCCTCTCCTTTTTTCCCTTCCTCTCTCTCTCTCTCTCTCTCTCTCTCTTTTTTTTTTTTCTTCTTTTTTTTTCTTCCTTCCTCTTTTCCCCCTTTTTTCCCTTCTCTTTCCCCCTTTTTTTCCTTTCTCTTTTTTTTTCTCCTTTTTTCTTCTTTCTTTTTTTTTCTTTCCTTTTTCTCCTTTTTCTTCCTCTTTTCGGCGCCCCCCTGCGCGCCCCCCGGGGGGCCCGGGCCGTAAGCCCCCCCCAGAATACGCGCATGGTGACCGCCGCATAAATACAAAATGAAGAATGGAAGGGTGTGGCAAAGGAGCTCCGGGCCAGGCGGTTCATAATTTTATAATCATGTACAAATTCATTAACATACAGGAAAAAATGATGAATAAACTATACAGGGCAGGGCAAATACAAAAAAAAAACTGACAAAGAAATACGGTAGGCTCAGATCATGACAGACAAAGGCCCACCCCCCCCCCAAGAAAAAGAGAAGAAAAACAAACAAAACAAAAATAATTATATATACATGCAATAAGGAATAGTCGAAAGATACAAAAAATAAGATCGTATTAAAGAGACTGCATGGTGAAAACGGAGACAGACAATCATGAAGACGACATTATGATATATAGAAAGAGAAAGTTATAAACATGGAGAGCAAGAGAGGGTGCTTTTATACCATATAGCATGAATGGGATTTTCCACTCCCAGGGTATACAGAACAAGAGGAGTAATTAGTTTCTATGTTCAATTACAAATTATAAAGTCCACGCATGGTGTGATTTCATGTCTGACGTCGACCATTAATCAGAGTTTAAATTGCGTTGTTGGATTACAGTAGAAAAGGATTTTTCTTATCAATTAAGGTTAAACTTTCATTTTTACGTTGTCTTGAAATTTTACATTATTTTGTAATAGACTATCGTTATGAGAATGTTATACTAAGTTACCTTACAGCTGGTTGCTGGTCTCCTATATTTTGTTTTATATGGTTTTTTTCCCCCCCTTTTTGGTGGAGGATTGGCTTCAGCTCCCATTTCAAAGCAAACTATTGTACAAAAACGCGAAAATGGCAATGAATATGTGATTTTTCGGCTCATATTATATATATACATATATATATATATATATATATATATATATATCTTTTTTTTTGTGGCCACAGCAACTTAAGGAAGTGGGCCGGGGAGGTGGCTAATTGATTTTGGCCACTTTTTCATGATTTTTTTAGTGTACATATGTGGTGGGGTTAATCATAGGCCTATTAATATAGATCTAAAAAGCCTATATTTTTATAATAATCATTTCAGCCCAATTTTGTTTTTGAAAGTTCTTGTCCTACCAGTCACATTTCCAGCTTTTGTTTGCCTCAGTATTGGAGTAGGTCTAGCTAGACTACTAAAAAAAAAATTTGATTGATTGATTTATTTATTATTATAATTTATTCTATTTATTTTATTTATTTTATTTATTATTATTATTATTATTATTATTATTATTTTTTTTTTT
>CALNVZ010000649.1:26459297-26488459 GCA_940671915.1 Paracentrotus lividus
GTATCTGACCCAGATCTGGCACTACTCTTGGTCATCTTTGTGGATAACTTGTATGTTCATATAGCTCCCGGCCGCACGGCGGGTCGTCAATGTAGCTAGGCGTTTAAGTTGCGTGCAATCTTTGCTCCGATGATTGAAAGTCTTTTTACCTCAGGTACAGTTTCGTCGGCCCTTCGTTTGTACAATTTCTAGGCAAGAATATGCTTGTTTAGTAAGGGCTTCCATACAGATGTGCATACTCTAAATGTGGTCTTACAGGCTTTATAAGAGTAAAAAGTTCTCCTTGTGTAGTATGAACAATGTTCTTCTTATGAGATTCATCAATCTATTGTGAGCTTTATGTGTTTTAGATTGAAGTGTTGGTCAAATAGGGTTTTGTCATGTATCTCACTCCTGAAATCTTTACTGGACTCAACATGTCAGTCTATTGTGCATTACATTTGTCATTGTTTTCATGGGATCGATTTCTGGTCTTCCATGAGAGCACGCATTTATCAGGATGAATTTAACAGCCACTTGTCTGCTGACATCAAGACGATTCAAGTTTCCTGCATAACAGCGTTCGTTTCCTCTCTAATGTCTTATATCTGTTATCTATCAGCAACGTAGTATATAGACGAATGATCAGGTGAGATCATTAATATACATACAACAGTCCTTCTCTTTTAAGCTTCAGTTTGGTACCATATTCACAGTCATAAGCCAAAATTTGGCAAAGAAATTCAAGTTTTCCCAAAATCAACCACAAAATGCAAAATTTCCCATTGACTTTGTACAGGCGCTTCCAGCACCACCCCTACTGTCCCAACTTTAAACCATTGTAACTCCACCAGAATGTTACCTAGAACAATGAAACTTCACAGGGAGCTAGCACAGTAACATAGCTGCAGAATGGGATCAAATTTGTTACATAAACTTTCTTACTTTGGAAAATATTGACAAATTAATGCTGAAAAATAGCAGAAAGCGTAACAGCACCACCCTATTTGGGTGGCGAGTTCATAACACACGACCAAACATATTATAAATATCTAGATTCTAGTGGAAGAATTATATTGCAATGAGACCATAAATTATCATAAATTATTTTGAGGTAGGTTTAAAGCTGGTTTCACTAATTATTATTGAGAAGTTTCCTCAGCAACCAAGAGGGCGACAGACAGCCATTTTTCAGTACTGACTTTTGTTGGTTTGCAGCTGTATGTGGGGTTTGGCTAGTGAATTTTACCAGGATTGGATGGTGGCATATCTTTAGTCTTGGTTGCATCCTGCGTGTGTTGAGATCCTAGTGATGTTGATTCTGCGTTTGCTCTTGTTGTTTCTTTTCTTTTTGATCTTCCATATCTAGCTCATGCTTAGATTTACTTGCAGTTCTCTCCGTGAGACCAGTATCAGACAAAGATATCTGCACACCTAATTTCCATGCTACATGTATCTCAATGACAATTTCGTTTGTGTTTTCATCTTTCTTTTCCTTGATGCCAAAGATACGTAAGTTGTTCTGCCGGCCATACTGGTGTATTGAGCCCGTTTGGCATCAGTTTGGTCTTTTGTGTGCCCCAGCTTCTTTTGGAGTTCGGCTGTTTCTTTTTCCTTTCTCTTCTATTTGAGGCAATACTTATTTTTGGACCTGAGCCTCTACTGCTGAATCACTGTATTTTACCTCATCAATTGTTGTAGTGTTTTTCAATGTAAAAATGTTTTATGTAAAATTGAATATTTTGTGCTTTGCATCTTTCCTCTCTTTCCTGAATTTTTTTTCCCCCAACCTTTCTATCTTTCCTTTCTCCCTGTCTATCTTCTTTATGTTGTTGAGGTGAACTTGTCATTTGATCAATTTTTTATTACGTGTCTTGTCTAGTTTTAATTTTCGATGCATGCCAAATACTTTATACATATGTTCAGTACTCCTTTCAACTTTGCAAGGTGTCCATTTAGCTTTATACATTACCTTGCCGTTTTTTTTTTTTTTTTAATGCTTCAACGATCACAGCAATTTGCCACTTAATACCCGTGCCCATTGTTGCATAGTTTTATTACTTTTGTACTTTCTCTTCCAGCTGCCATTTATTTTTCCATTGATAATCTATATTCCTTTATGATTCTTATGTCACCTTGCCTCACACCTATTTCAATAATTGTTTTTCCGGTTATTGAAGGTTGAATGGAGTTATACCTTTATCTGTTAATGATGTATTTCTATCTACTTTGTTTTATTATACATGTATGTATCATTTACTTTGTAAAAACTTTTGTAATTCAGCCTTTGGCTGCAAGAAATGTTTTGATGTTTGAATAAAAGACCATTTTTATAAAGAGAGCACCAGAGAGTTGTTAGGGTGTTTAACTCTCTGGCCACAAGGAATTTGCGTGTTAAGCTCACATTAAACAAGAGTCTTACGTTGTTCACAGGGAGGGGGGGGGCGAGAGAGTCTTGCGCTGGTTCTTGGGAGATATTGGAGAGGATCTCTCGTTCAATGTACCAAAATTGATTTGTATTGTGAGTACCTACAATTTCAAACTGTGGAACTAAGTACATTATGTATGCTCTTGCAGTTCATGTCACCCTGTATTCTGTACGGACACACCGCGGGATTGTACGGAGTTTATGACCCCTTATCTTTTTCTATGCCTCATAATAACATATTACCAGAGTCTAGAAAGAAAATCAGGAGAAAAAAAAATAAGTAATTTCAAGCTGCATAGATTTTCGTCTCAAGTTGTGAAGAGTTCTTTATTATATTCACTATTTTAATTCTTTTATCCTCCTATCATAATATTATAATTTGCTTTACAAGAATGACGCGTGGAGGAAGGTATTATATTTCGAGTATAGAGACAAGGGTATATCTGAGCATGTATTTTTGTGTTTTGTTTTGAGCGACTTGACATATGGATCAAGTAGTTTAAGCAAATGTGACTTTATATAAACAAAAAATTAAGATATATATATCGATTATTCGTAACATGGAAAAACCTAATTACTATGGAGTGATTTTTTTAAAAGAGAAGCTAAATGTAAGTGAATAAAAAAAAGCAATGATAAGGCGTAAATATTCACTAGAGAGAAGAATTTTGAAATATATTTGCATCGAGGAGACTCTAACCTAGAGGATGTATATTAAAATACAATCACACACACAGCTCATCATGCTCAATTGACTCCATCGCGCTGCTAGTTGTCTTTAGGCGTTCTTGGTGTTTGATGATGCAGGAGTGAGACGGTCGGCTATTGCAGTTGTCTCATGGGTCTGTTGCGATGTGCATGTATCTTATTAGTGAACCAATTCAAACGCCAATGAGTTTTCAAGATGCTTGCTCCTATACAAACACCATCTCCCTCAGAATATACATTAATTCAGGCCTTAGTGTGCTATACTATAGTGCTGTCATGAAAAAGCGTCTATAACCTCTGAGAGATGTTATCATTGTACCATAGTCATATTAATAAAAAAAATTTATGCCTATAGACAATGACAAGATCAGATCCTAGATTCGACTGGCTCGAGTTGGATTGGATTTTGGTGATGGTACATATTCTTTTTTTGATGAAGAGCATTTATGTGAGTATCATGAGACTGTTTACAAGGATTTTTTTGGCGCCTAAGATGTTCACTTGGAGCCTGTATGTGTAGCCGAGGAGTGTGCAAATTAAATTCATTTTACACTTAGAGAGAGTAAATTATCGCCATTAGGATAGCGCACTCACACTCTTCCAATATTCCTTTGCTAAGATTGGGCTAAAGAAATAATTTGTATGTTCTCCACTATCAGAGTGCAATCTACACACGTGTTGATCCAGGCTGCATATTAGGATCTTGCTAGCACATGTGGCATCTTTTATCTGTCTTGCTGTATCAAGTGCAGTAGACAAGGGTAATAATCCACTAATTAGGATCTATCCCACGTATCTAGTAGCATTACGCGTATGGTGTTTTCAAACACTTAAGCATTCCTATATCTCCTTTGGCCGACTTCTCACATGTGACATTTGACGGTCCTTTATGCCTAAGTATGGTGTCGCCACAGTGATACTCGTCGAGGTATCAATCCGAGATGCGCGAAATCTCAGTACAACCATGACGTCGAGTAGTAGGCTAGGAGTGCGCTATCTTCGAGTGCCATGAATTATTGAACGGTGAGAGGCGCGTGTTTCAGAGGTCGAGAGTCGCATTTCAGCAATATCTGTAAACCACAGCACCATTGCTCCTTTGCACTCAGATCCCGCCATTTCCAAAACATTTTGATGAGATATTTAAAAGAGAGAATATTGGTAGACGATCGCCAGGCACTACACCTCATATTATGATATTTTAATCTGAGACTTTGATGCATTGCGCTAACAGATATACGTCTCATAATATAGTCCACAAGCGCGTATAGGCCAATGAAAAAAATCCTAACATAAGAATGACTTACATAAAAAAAGAAGAAATCATCAGATCACTCTGAGTATAAGAGCAGAGATGAGGGAGCAGCATCGACTACGAGTCATCACTACCAGCTTAATGTACATGTCCTTAGACTATCTCGCAGACTTTGGTGGGGACCATATATTATCCTATAATGGTGTGGTCAGATGTCCTCCGGGAGTTGTCCTTCCGGTGGTGATTTGTGTCTCTCTCTGGGGTGTTTTTGTCCTGCCGGGTGGGAAGTTGTCCTCAAGGAGGTGTGTGGTTGTCTTCTCTTCTGGTTGGGATGTTGTCCTCCAAGGGGAGTCGATCAGGGGGAAGGTTTCCTCCGTGGGAGTTGTCCAGGGGGAGGTTGTCCTCCCGTGGAGTGTCGCCTGGGGAAGCTGTCCTCCGGGACTCGTCCTGGGGGGACTGTCCTCCAAGGGGAGAAGTCTCGGGGGAAAAGCTGTCCCTCCGGGGGAGCTGTCCTCCGGGGGAGTCGTCCTACGGGCAGTTGCCCGGGGGAGTTGTTCCTCCGGATGAGATGTCTAGAACGTCTATATACATGTATCTTTTTTACGATGGCTCTCAAAAAGAGTGGCAATTATTTTATGATTGCAATGCAGGCGCTTTAAAAAATAAACTATTTAGTGTTAAGCACCCTCGGGTAGGTACTGTAATGCGTGGAAATATTCACGGTACATTAATTTTCGTGGGATTTTCGTGCGAAGATCGGCAGAACAGAATTTAAAATCCCGCGAATATATGAAGCATACTTTTTTATTAATGTTTATTGGGTAATCTGCCAGATTGCGTGGCTTACTAACATGCAGCCATGAAATTCCACGAACGCTGTGAACATTCTTTGAGGCACTTAGCGCGAAAAAATTAATCATGCGAAAATAAAGCGAATACAGTAGGTCCATGTAGCCCCATCTTCCCTCCCCCCTCGCAAGAATCTTTTGGAAGAGCAAACAATTTTCTTGTTCTATTTGAAAGCCCAGAGAAAAGGTATAACCCTGTAAACATCCGCCTATAAGAAATTTTAATTGTAAGGCCAGTAATTTAACTTTTTTCTATTTGAAAGACCAGACAGACAAGAAAAGGTTATACCTCAGCAAATGTTGAAATTGCAATAATTGGATTCCAACAATAACATGCTGACTCCAAATATCCATTACAATGTCACACTTACATTTTGAGGCTTGCTATTGTTGGCCATCAGGAAGTGCTGTTATGACATCATGCTAAAAGATCCTACACCCCCTGTAACTTGAGTTGTATTGCTGCTGCCTCATGCAAAAAAGTGAAAAAAAAGGGAATCATTGAAATAGTTTAAGCAAGAACTTACATTGTAAAATCCATATAAGCGCGCATCATTTAATTTTCACATAAAGTATTCTAACGTACAGTGTGTTACTGTAAAAGTAATTGAAAATTGAATAAAATCTATATCAATTTTTAAGATCATCAAAGCTTTGTTCAAAGGAGGAATGAGGGAAGAGACTGTTCAAACTGATTTTGCAAAATGATTGTCTGACCTGAATTTGACACTGAATAAACGGATAATTGTAACTGCAGAGACCCCCATTAGAGATTTGTAAGGACCCCATTAGAGATTAGAGACCCCATTGAGAGATTGGAGACGCCCATTAGAGATTGGAGACCCCATTAGAGATTGGAGACCCATTAGAGATTGGAGGACCCCATTAGAGATTGGAGACCATTAGAGATTGGAGACCCCATTAGAGATTGGGAGACCCCATTAGAGATTGAAACCCATTAGAGAATTGGAGACCCCATTAGAGATTGGAGACCCCATTAGAGATTGGAGACCCATTAGAGATTGGGAGAACACCCATTAGAGATTGGAGACACCGTTAGAGATTAGAGACCCCATTAGAGATTGGGAGACTCCCATTAAGAGATGGACGACCCATTGAGATTTGGAGACCCTTAGAGATTAGAGACCCATTAGAGATTGGAGACCCCATTGAGAGATTGGAGACCCATTAGAGATTGGAGGACCCCATTAGAGATCAGAGACCCATTAGAGATTAGAGACCCCATTAGGATTGGAGACCCTCATTGGAGATTAGACCGCCCATTAGAGATTGGAGACCCCATTAGAATATTGGAGACCCATTAGAGATCAGAGACCACGATGGCCATTAGAGATTGGAGACCCATTAGAGATTGGAGACCCCATTAGAGATTGGAGACCCCATAGAGATTGGAGACCCATTAGAGATTGGAGAACCCCATTAGAGATTCAGAGCCCATTAGAGATTGGGACCCCAATTAGAGATTGGAGACCCCCCCCCCCCCCATATAATAGAGATCAGAGACCATAGAGATTGGAGACCCCATTAGAGATTGGAGAACCCATTAGAGATCCAGAAGACCCACCATTAAGAGTTGAGACCCCATTAGAGATTAGAGACCCATAGAGATCAGAACCCCAGTTAGAGATGGAGACCCCATTAAGAGGATTGGAGCCCATTAGAGATTGAGACCCCATTAGAGATTGGAAGACCCATTAGAGATGGAGACCCCATTAGAGATAGAGACCAACATTAGAGATTGGAGACCCCATTAGAGATTAAGAAGACCTTAGAGATTGGAGACGCCCATTAGAGATCAGAGGAACCCATTAGAAGATTGGAGACCCCATTAGAGATTGGAAGACCCATTAGAGATCGAGACACCCATTAGAGATTGGAGACCCGCATTAGAGATTAGAGACCCCCATTAGAATCTGGAGACCCATTAGAGATTGGAGACCAGCCATTAGAGACTTGGCGCAACTAGCATATTGCTTTGGTTTAGGCAATCACAGGAACAATAGAATATATACCACGTGGTTACCCAACAGTAACCAAGGTGACCAAAAGTTAATGGCACTGGTTGTAGAAGTCATGTGTGTGGTAATTAAATTTAAAACATGAAATGCCAGTTAATTTGAGTGTTAATTGTAATGAGGCTGTCTTTTTCATGTTGTCTCATGACTATTCCTCCCCCACCCCCTCCACATGGCAGAGGTGCGGGGGTTCCAGTAAAACAAACATAACATTTTGGGCTATCATACGCCATTTTCCCATTCTTTTGTATGATGGATACCCATAAATTTGACTAAATATGATTTCGAACTTCTGTCAAAAAAGATCAGACCCCTCCGGTGAATCACTCTAAAATCATACTCTGATGTGATGAATCTAATTGAGGTGCAATAAAACACGGTTTTGGATGACGGGTTGCCTGCATATTTAATAATACGGCTATTAATCATTAATTACTTTGGTAAAACATCAAGATAAATTCCGTTTCAGAAAAAATGGAAAAAATTGCTTGAGAAGTAAAAGTGTCAGAAATTTGACCACTTAGGACGTTGCACAGTTATATTTTTGCACATCCTGACGCGCACATGCCTGGGCGCGCATTATTTACTCGTCACAATTGAAAAATTATTCGCGCTCAAGGGCGAATCAGCGTTCAGAGTTAATAAGAAATGAACTTTATAAATTGGTTATTTACATTCCTTCTTTTTGTTCATTATTACCTACTTGCAAGAGATATTAAAAGCGTTCATGTTGGTTGCAATGTTTGTGTTATTCTAGAGATTAGCGATGGATAATGAAAATGATTGTAGATGTTGGGAACAGGATTTTAATAAGTCGAAAATTAAATAGAGTTTTCACATTTTTTCGCGTAATTTTTTAGGCACGTTTCGGGTGGTTTTTTCAAGTTCGAGCTCGCCACCTATTGAGAAGTGCCGATAATTTTGAAATTTTGAAATGTTCCTACTCTTTTCAGTTTTATATTCCTCTACAACTTGGCCAATTTTGATAAAATTGACATGGATTTTGATATTCGAGAGCATGATTTTTTAATCAAGTGTAATAATATTGTTTTCCTCAAGACTTGTTTGATGTTTTGGCGCGTTTTTGTGGTTTTCAAGCCAAATTCGCACTTTCGGGCTCCAATAGCTTAAAACAAGCACATGGACCCCTTTTTTGAATATTTATACACATTGGAGTATGTATTCCCTACAACTTTGCAAATTTTTATGAAAAGACATGGATGTTTGAATGTTTAGGAGCATAATTTTGAATAAAGTGTAATTCAGGAGTGAATTTTCACGCTTTTTGGACGTTTCGGCCCGTTTTTGTGACCTTTCAAGCGCGATTCACGGGAGTAATTCTGGGGCCGATAAGTTTCGAAAAACTGAGCACAATGGACCCCCTTTTTTTAAGTTTCTAACATATTTGATGAATCCCTATCTACCACTTGTAAATTTGATGAGACTGCATGGTTTTTAAACAAAGTTTCACTTAAACTATACTTTTTTATTTTTTTGTAGATTCCAAGCTACTAAAGAATATATTTTTTGCCTTTTTACCACCATTTTTGCCACATGAGGGCTCTGCTGGCTCGAAATAAATGTGGCCAGTTTTAACAATGTCCCATCTCTGGGATAAACCTTCGTAACAAATCGGGAAGGTTTGATAAGTTTGATCGGTTTTGGACAAAAGTAATGACGATTTTAACTCGTTTGTTGCAAAAAATGAAAAATATATCATCTTTCATTTTCAAAAGATATTAGAAGGCATAATATAAAATTAAATAATTGTATAATTTTTTTTAAATCACAAATTATTTGATATTAAAATCGGAAGTTTTATAAACCTACCTTCTTGCCGAGATTAGACCGCCGTTGCATATTTCGACCAACGTTCAAAGTCAACACGCACCGCGGATACTTGGCTCACTGGCCCAAACCGGTAGCACATCAGGCTCTGCCGACAGATCGAACTCCACCGGCGGCATGAAATGCCCGGTCGAAACTAGGGCAGAGAAAAACATCCTCGTCGTCCCATGATTACAGTGTGTACCTAAGCACTGAGAATCACTTCCAGGTTTTTGTCAGTTGGATAGTTACATCGGGGCTCAAACGTGGCAAAAACTGCGTCATCAACATAAAAATTATCACTATTTTATTATTTACATAAAGATTATATATTTGCTACTTTGCTATTCGTCCCTCGATCGCCCAACCAACCGTACTTTAACCCCCGAAACTTTTGCTCTATTGTCTCCATCTTCCCCTCCCTGTGAGAAGGGCGCCCTCTCATGATGAGGGCACTCAGCCAAACTCCCAACAAACTTCCTCTTGTCCTCTACCAACCCTAAATTTTAAAGTAGTGATGGAAACGGGGGACGGACGGAGGGATTGTAGCAAATATATATTCTTTATGTAATAAATAAAAATAGTGATAATTTTTATGGATTTAGCTTCAAAAGATGATATAATTTGCCTACTTTGCTATATGCGGAGACTGTCAAGGAATGACGGGGAAGAGAAGAGCATGGTCATACTCAGATAGATCACCGATTTGTACTGGGGAGTACAACCCTACAGTTTTAGATAATAAGGATGAGCCGTAGCCATGATAGGAACAAAGGAAGTTTTCCTTCCATCGCAGAAACGTTCACACCATTATTTTGATAAACATAACACTTTCCACGGGAAATTTCGCTTAAACAACATCCCCGAAGGCTGGTACCCTCACATGAGGTTCCTAGGATAAACTAGGTACTTTGTCCTCGGGCCGCATCTTTTTTTTTTTTTTTTTTTTTTTTTTTACTACTATCTATCTCGAGATTAGTACTGCCCAGTACTGGTCCGAAGATTCCAATGGATATAACCAATTTGGACATTTTTCAGGAATCAAAGATGTCTTCAAACGGCGCACATTCTGTCAGTGCGGCAACGATGAAAATTTGACTAAAGGGACGTGGAATTTTTAACAGACCGGAAAATCTGTCTGATTTCGTTCAAAGCATGACGAAAGAGAAAGGATGAATATCTCTATAATTCCAACCTAAAAGTGGCCGTTGATAGAAGAGGAACGAGCAATAAACTTAGCGTTTCCCCGACATAATACAAATCAGGTAGAAACCTTTGGGAAGATCTTAATCCAGGCAGAACCTGAGACGGTGGTGGTGAAGGGGTAGCTAGGACCCTGATTCCTCGCCGACCACTCATTTAGAGACCCGAGGTTCTGGTAGGATCTAAGAGATAGAAAAATAAAAAGAAGTGATGACAGAAGAACGCTGAGAATGACTATCCATCGATAAGATTTTGAAAATAGCTGGGTAGCTGAGAAGCTGGGATAGCTGAATAGATGATCCAAATCCCTCTGGGGTAAGCCCAGACATTACGCCCCGTCGAGTGGAAAAGATGATGAAAAATCGGTAATGACGGGAAGAAAAGTTTTTCTCGAACTTCCAGAAATATTACGCGTTCGGAAGAAGGGTTTTTACTAGTGATACCACCATACTCCTTAAGGTCGAGAGGAGCACAATCGTCACATCCTGTAGTCGAATTGAACTTCCTTGATAACGGCTGAATATAAAAGGTTAAGACGTTTCAGGTGTTCGAGAGTTAGCTCTAACCTGCTGTTTTATGCTGAAGGACTCACACACGGCAAGTGTTTAATGGTTTCTCTACCGTTAATCCAGAGGGAGACTCGCAACAAGTCCACGGCTGTGGTAGAGAGGAGTGATGATATCGTCGACGTCCTGCCCTAAGTTTTGAAAACCAGGAAGAAAAAATAACTTTTAACCGGAAGAACCAGGATTTCCGGTCAGTTCGCGGAAATTGAAACGACAACGTGGGTAAACCAAATAATCCTTTATATATAATCCTAACCTCAAAAACAGAAGATCTTTACTGACTTGAGAAGCCAAACTGAGGAGAAGTCAACTGAGGTCGGCCTTGCGACTCAGTCCGTGTGAAATCTATGAAACCAGCGACCACTCTGAAGTGGAAGTCACTTATACGTTCGTGGAAAGGAAAAGGTTTACAACAAATTATTTTTCCAACTCGGTATGTGCGAAGCGACTGGACCGATGTTTCCTCTGTTGTTGCTCAGAACTAGAGTTGAAAGGTTATCTCTGCTCCTAGAGTGTATGAGTAATCCTCTATGGCAAAAATGAAATAAGACATCATCCTTCCGATGTCTGTTCAACCTAAACTGTCCGCTATCTGTAAGGGTCCTTGAGGTGAGGAAGAACTTTCTCAACTTCAGGGCTCTCCAAACGTCGTCGAGAAAAAGGTCTCGGAGATTCCAATCACCGAAGTCAAGGGGCCTCGATCAATGGACTCTCCCTCCTACTGTGAAGGAATTCGGTCATATAAATTGAAGAACGGAGGCGCTCTCCATGTTTCGCCTGGGAAGTTGAACTCCTTAACCGCCCAAAAGATATGAGGTTCATTCAGTAGAAAGGGGAATTCTAGACGGAGGCGGACTGAAAATAGGCTGGAAAATCTCAAGAGGCCGAACATTGAGAGGTCAGGTTAAAAAGTCTGCCAAATTGGGAACCTGGACCACAATTCGATAGTTCAATCATGACATCCTTAATGTAATAACACTTAAACCTCCTCAACTAAGCAGATCCAAGACCTCTAAGTATGATCGAATCTAGCTATCTCCAAATGGGTCTCGTCAGATGATTCGCGTGTCCGGTTGAGGTTATACCCTAATAACATGGGAACAACTCGTAACTCAATCAAGACAATGACCAGTTTAGAACTTAAAGTCTGCTGCTGGGTCCTCCCACTGAGACTTACCTGTAATCAGAGTCTCACGCTTTTTGAGGAAAACAATGTAGAAATTAGACACAAATTTAGGGGTAGAATTGTGACTTTTTCGATTTCTTCTTGAGCTGTGTTCCCACGGACACGTTAAGTGGTTTGGGTGGATGACTCTTGAGACATCCCTGGTGCGGGTTTCCTCAAAAGTCTAAATTGAGACCGATATCTGGATTGCCGAAACGATAATAAATCGTTTGAGATCGGAAACCAAATAGTCCGTTCCATCGGACCTAATTTTCAAACGTGGTGGGAGGTCACCTCAGGCGCTTCCCGTCCCATACTAAAAGGATGAGAGTTTCGATAGCGGATTCTGAGCTACTCCTATCTGACTTCTACCCCACTGACCAGTATGATCTCCTCGATTCCGACTGTTGTGTGAAGAGTGGTTAATGTCTGACTTCCCTGTGTCAGACGGTATCCAGTCGCACGAAAAGTTGACGTGAAGATTGTAGTTACATCGTCAAAAAGTAATAACAGACTTGGAGGTGATATCAAGCTTTTCTAAATACCACTGAAGTTCTTTGGCCGAATTCTCGGCCTCTGAAAAAAATTTCAAGACCCCACTGCGCGATTTTGGGTCACTTACCGGAAAGATTCAGTCTGTTATTTATGGTGATATTTTTATGTACTTATCCATGACCCATATGAATTTTTCTAGTATCTCTTCTCTGTAACTACTGAAGCCGAAAGATTTTGTATTGAGTGATATAGATTTTTTCTGAAAGGTAAATTTTAATTTTTTCTTTGTCGGTTTAACTTTCGACTCCAGTTCTGAACCTATCAACCCCTTCATTTATACGGGAGCGATCAGCCCAGTTAACAAGTGACACTTCTCTGATCAGAGATTTCAATTAAGTGACCCGTATTCGTCTGTTACTCAAACATTATTGACGATAATGTCTGAAAGAAGGGGTCCTAAGTTCTCTCAGAGTTGAAGAAATAAATTCTCTTTTGCCTTAAACTCTTTTTTCATTTCTTTCCTTAAGTTGACGTTTAGTGTAGTATAATATCCTTAAGGCTCTGTATCTCAATTTTTATATATTCTATTATATATGTGTATATCTGATATTATACTTTCTCTTTAATCCTACATACAGATCGTAATAGAGCAAAAGTCTAGAGTTTTCTCTCGGTACAACTCCGTTTGATTCCGAACTCTCTTTCTTATAATAAATATGGACTTCTATTCTATGATTTTGACGGGTTTGCTATACGTCGCAGTTTTTATCTGTATATAATCATCAGTCAGAAGTCGTTATCTGATATTCTGTCAAGTGTGTGTATACTGTTATTTCTTCGAGTAATCTACTTTTTTTCTCTCTATTTCTTAATGATAGAGAAATCTTAAAAGTTTCTCTATATTGCTGTTATTTTCTGTGAGATTTTGAACTCCGTAGGAGATATGAGATATAACTTCCATCTATTCTATTTTTGTGTTGTATGTCTCTTATGTCTTCTGTATGGAAATTTCTACCATCGGTATTGGTCGGTTATTGTGATCTGTCTTCTGTATATTTGTGTATGTATTTTGTCTGCGACGTCTGCTCTCTGAAAACATTATCGTCCTGTAATTACGACATTGTAGGAAATAACCCATTCCGAGCGATTACTCCGGTCCAATCCTGAAGTCCCGCTTGCGGTGGTCTCGAAGTTCGCTTCCGACTCGCAAGGAGAGCTCTATTTCGTCCCTAACTTGCGAATAGATCTCCTGGGGAGAATGAACCATCGATCTACTAATAGGTGCTCTACCTTATTAAATTTAGGGTGATATTGAAGAAAAAACCGAGAACGGAATAGTCGAAAGCTGAAGAAGATAAATAATTTTCTAAACACATAATATTCCGTGAAGGAAGATATTCGTACAACATGGTAGATTGACACCCTCCTGACTCATCAACTTCTGGATCGAAAGTCAACCAAGTGACCTAGTCAAAGGAATAGGAGAACCATCCCATCCCAAGCCGTTCATATCGCAATCATATTTGTGGTGAGGCGATATGACATGATAGCTGTAGAATGATCCTACAATTAGGAAAAGTGATTGAGGTTCTCGTAATAATTTCGCGGAGAAAGTGGGACGTGGACGTGGACTGAACGAAAAGTCCCTCTTTTCGTCTTTTTCTTTTTTTATATTTTTCTTTTTCTCCGGTTTCATCTATTCATTTATCCTTCCGTTCTTTTGGTTCATTTCTTGTTTTGTTCTTACTTTTTCATTTTATGCTTTTTGCATTCGTTTTTTTTCTTCTCAATCTTCCCATTTGTTCTGTCGTTATATTTTCTTTCTTTTCATTCGTCTTTCTTCTTTTTTTGGTTTCTATTGTTCTCTTTTTCTCTTCCTTTTTTCGTTTTCACTCTTTCCATCTTCTTCTGTTTTTTTTGTTCCCATTTTCTTTCGTTTTCAATTTTATTCACTTTTTTTTCTTTTTTAATTTTCCATTTCTTCTTTCGTTTCCCTCTTTCTCTTTCTCATTCTTTTTGTTTTCATTTTATTCGTTTCTCCATCAATTCGTCTAATCGTGTTGTCTCTTTTTTTTTCCGTTTCTTTCTTTTTTTTTTTTTTTTCTCTCCACTTTTTCTCGTCTTTCTTCGTCTTCTTTTTTCTCACCCCTTTTTTGCTTTCATTTCTTCTTTCGTTCGTTCGTTTGTCTTCACTCTTTTTTTTCTTCTTTCTTTTTTCGACGCGCGAGCGTTTTGTTGCTAGAAACGGTATAGGACGAGCGAGGGGTACGTGGTTGTTTTTTTTTATTTTTTTTTTTTTTGTATTTTTTTTAATGTTTTTTTGAAGGCAATATAAAAATGACATTTCAGTGAAGGCAAGTCAGCAATTTGCAGTTGTTAATTCAATATTTTTTTTTTTCAAAAGAGGAGGTGTTGAGGGGGGGGGGGGCTTTTACATAGCACATGATAAGGAAACGAATTCAGTATTCAGAATAGGGTACTGGTGTCTGTGCTTGAGTCTACGATACCTGCTCCATGACCACCCTAAGCACTAATTGAATGAATGGATAACATCAGCCTCAGCTGAAATAATACATTGTCACCTATCAAAGCATAAACCTAACCTAATATAGCCTCATCGCAAGCCTAACCCTTACCATACATGGTACATTTGATGGTTCCCTGCATGTTGTTCATTTAGTTTCTCCCATGCAATCATTCTGTATCAGGTGACAACTTCCCAACAACTATGCCATCCTTCAGCTTGTGGCTGGAACAGGATGTCCTAGAGATCTTCAGGAGCGTATTCCCAGATGGCAGAACTGCCTGAGTTTGAGAGTACCTGAACACACAGGGGGATCATTGAAGAATTGGCTTTTATCTCAAGGTCTTAGCATGTGGAGTAATGAAGAAGGTGGCAGGGTACTGGCTAATCTCGTGAAGGGATACGAATTTTCCAAAGTCCTTTAAGAATTGTTTTCCGTCTCAATTAGCAACAGTTTATAGAATTAATTTCTCCTTCTCGAGCCTTTTGACCAAAATAAAATAACAAATATAAATGAATGGTATATGATGCGAAGCCAAATAAAGCAAATATCATATCCGGAGATCAACAGCAAAATTAAAATGATGTTATTAGTGCTTTGATGTTTAAATGTATGTATCCAGTTTAGAGATTTTAGGAGTTTCAACTAGAAAATTAATACTGTTCATGAGTATTATATAATCCCTAAATATGGATCAAAAATTAATAATTGCTCTCTTCTGCTTTTAAAGGGATGTCTTTCTAGTTTGGTTCTTTATGAAAACAAGCACAACCGAGCATAGATGGAATACAGTAGGCAAGAGGATATTCTTAGGAATTGAGTAGACTTTGGTGGAAGGTTTGTAGGAACATTCTGACATCGTTAGGGTGCGTGCTGAACGAATAAACAGTCAAGGAGAGAAACCCTGAAGAAGTGTTGTACTTTCAATAAGCCAAGTCATTACATACTGTCACAGGACAAGTAAGAAGAAAGAAGTAATTTACTGTCTCGGCTTCTATAGACTGGCAACGTGTTGAGCTTTAGCGTGTCAAGTGGACGCTGTTGATATGACTATGATGATATTTGGTTTTAATATCTCGGCAATTAAAGTGGACCCCATCAGCTTCAAATCTCCAGCAATTTCTTGTCTGAAACTAAAGGTTTACAATGTAGATTGCCAGCATAGCTGGAGGAGTAATTTTGTTAAGAATGCCTGAAGTTGAAGTTAAAAATCCCCTTAAAATGTCTTGTTTGTGCTGTCACCATACAGCAGACTCCCAGCAGCTTGAAAAAAAACGGGCTAACGCGCCAAACAGCGGTGGCCATGCACCTATTTGAACCGACATACAGGCGTAAGCTAGTGACCTTGGTTTAACTGCCAGCTGGTTGAAGAAGGAAGGCAGAGCCAGAGCTGTCAGGGCAGCCAGTCTTCTAAGGGGGAGGATAGTCACAGAGCTAATCAATTCAGCATCAGAACCTCAGCAGCTACTCCACCCACCCCAAACCTTGGGACGGCCGTCCGAGCAAGGGATGCCAGTTTCTGGGACGGCAGGTTTGTTTGTTGGCTTTATGTTTAATGTAATTGTATTTGGGCGAGTATTCTGTTTATTTTTCTTACTCAGTGTTACCTATTTGTTTTTTCCTGGACATCTACCCTGTAGCTGCTAACTGCTCCTGGGAATATTCCCGGAAGAGTTTAAGCCGGACTTTTGAGTTGCACTTGATAGTACGAAGTTGCTTGCCGGTATTATTCTAAAAGTAACCGAGTTGCATCAGGGGATGCGCACTGTTGAGTTGTGTTTAGGTGTCGTAATAGATTTAGAAGGATGCCGGCTAGAATTTAGATGCAACTTAACCCTATCAGACTGGGGGGTCAATTGACCCCCCCTGTACGAATCCCGGCGGACTGCCGTCGCAACCGCCTGCGAATCGCAACCCGGCGCTTTATGAATTTTTTCTTTCAAGTGTCTCGTCAGATTTTTGGGACACAAAGTTTCGAAAATGAGATTACTCTGTTGTCGCGTAAGCAAATTACGTAATCGCAAATATGCAGGCTAAATTGAACGAAATCGTCATTTGCTGGCGTTTGTTGTACAAAATACTGGCTTTTTTTTTCTAAATTTTCATTATAACACCTAATCGCTCGTCTCACAACATACGGAACGGGCGATGTAGTAGATCAGTGTTATTAAAATGAAATTTAAGAAAGAATAGCTAGTATTTGTACACATAACGGCGATGCAAATGACGGATTTCGTTCAATTTAGGCCTGATATGCGTTACGTAATGTTGCGTAAACGGCGACAACAAGAGTGATCCCGATTTTCGAAATGATGTCGAGGTCAAGCTGCGAGACACTTGAAAGAAAAAAATATTCGTGAAATTAAAGGAGCGGTAGTCGAGTGCCAGGAAATCTGAGAGACTTGAGAGGTACATAGCGTCTAATCGTGTCGGGAGCAGTCAAGGCAACGTACGTGCGCCAGGATGGTAGTGGGACCCGATACTAGAGGTGACGCTATCAAGGTGAACCAAGCCCGCCAGATTGCTAGAATAGGGTGTAAGTTCGACATCTAACTCTGAAAAGACGCATGTCTAAGGCTAAATGCTCAATGTTATAAATACTTGCGTTAAAAAAAACTTGTATGATTGTCATTTATAGACTTACTTGCAGCAGTGACGTTTCTATAGTACTGCGGCTGAGACAGCTCGGATGTGGACTCAGGGTCTATTGTCGGAGAGCGGGGATTAAGGTAGCGGAATGATTTATATCCCGCAGAGCACATCGACCTTGTTATCTGGCCGTTGAGTGGTGGAATCTAAGGTGCAACTACTAAGTCCGGGCAGTTACTCATTGTCGTGCCTGAGATGCGAACGTTAGATATCGTACACTTTGGTGTAGAGAGGTAAAAAGGTAAGCAGTTGACTAGCCAGGGCTAAGAATTGGTGGCTTGTAGAAAAGACAGCAATAGGTAAACACGATGAAAGAAAAATAAAGCTAGGAATTAAGCGTCGAGAGAAGCTAAAGATGGAGACGGTCGGTGAGGTTGAAACTCGCTGACATTAATTACATAAACATAAGCCGTACAACAACCTGGTGCCCAAGAGAACTGGCATCGCAGTGTCATCATTGAGACATATATCGACGGAGGCAACTGTAGGGGGAAGGTCAGCTGGCGCACGTCACGAAGGGTTTGGTGATATAAGCTGTGCTATGAGGGTGTCTGAACTGCTGAGTCTAAATGAATTAGACGTTTGCTGTGACCTATCCGGATCAGAGATCGCTGCACGTGGGAAGCGCAAAGTATGAGGCTCTAGGCTATGAGCCTGACCAGCTGTGCGATCTGAACTGTCTCTCGCTGAACGAGGCTGGCAGTTTAACGCAGGTACATGCCTAGCGTTACGCTGTTAGTTAGGGTCGCTATCATAGGGTGCATGCTGCACCTGGACGTTGGGTAGTCGGTCGTTTACGCAAGGCTGCGTGGAGTATCGGCTGGATAGACACGGGATAACAGATTAGGAAGGGATTGTTTATCACTTCAATTCAGGATCTTAAATACAAAATTACTCCTCAGACTAATGCTGCAAATCATACATGTTTATAAACGTCTCTAAGTTCAACAAGAAAATAGCTGGAGATTTATGAGTAGCTGAGGATGTGTGCTCATCCCTTTATTGCCCGAGAGTATTAGAGAGAGAGACACATACATCATAGTCCATGTGAGGTCGAAGAGCCCATGTGATCACGATAGGTTACTAAGTAACACTGCATATAGAGGAAGTAATTACTTTTTTTTCTTGTTGTGAAGTAATGTAATGAGCTTATGAAAATAAAATGCTTCAGGTTCTCTTGACTGTTTTATGTGGGCCCCACAGTTCAGAATGCTTACAGTACGTTCCACAAAGTTATCAAATAGTCCTTAAGAATATCCTTTGTACTTGTATTCCCAGTGCTATGCTCTGTGCTGTTTTACATAAAGAACCAATCACTAGAAAGGACATTCCCTTAAAAAGCAGTAAGAGAGAAATTAATTTTAAAGACTTTTGATCATAATTTACTGGATTATATAATACTCATAGAACAAGAAATGAATTCTAAGTGAATTAAATCTCTAAACTGGATAATATTTAAACTCATGAGACTCTATGAACATCATATTTAATGATTGGTCTTTGGCCGATATGAATATTTGCTTTATTGGCGGATCCGCATCAAATTACATCATTTATATTTTTTTTATTTTTATTTTGTCAAAAAGGCATCGAAGAAGAAGAAATTAATCTATAAATACTGTATGTATATTGAAGAGGAAAACATTCTTAAGACCTTTGGAAAAATTCTATCCCTTACGGGTTAGAGTACCAAAACTACAACTCTTCAATATGTACATCACATATATTCATAAAAAAACCCTTGAGATATAAAAAGAGCAATTTCTTCAATGACCGCCCTGGTGTGGTTCAGGTACTTATCTCAACACTCAGCAAGGTATAATCATGCCAAAGCTGGGTAAAAACGCTTCTTGAAGGTCTCTGGAGATCACATGTCACCAAGAAAACAGTGAGGATGGCAATAATGTTGATGTTGCGAAGTTGTGTCCGATTCCCTGATACAGAATAATAGATGTAATGGGAGAAACTAATGACAACATCAAGTGACATCAAATGTAATGTATGGTGAAGGTTAGGTCTTGCGGAATGAGGTTTATATTAGGAGATTAGGATTTATGCTTATGATGGTGTAGAATGTATTATTGTCAAGCTGAGGTGAAGTTTTCACTTATTCAATTAGTGGTTTAAGGGGTTGGTATGGAGAGAAATCTAGTACGACTCCAGCAACAGACACCAAGTAACACCTTTCAGATGAATAACTTTGATCAGATTTCCTTACAGTGTATGTAAAAGCCCCCCCCCCCCTCACAATCGTTCTCTTGAAAAAAAAATATATTGAATTAACAACTGAATTGTGAACTATGCCTTTCACTGAATGTTCAATTTTATATTGCCTTCAAAATACATGTCTGCGAGTATTGTAGAGACATGTACCATTCAGCTTTTACTTGTGTGAAGCTGCTCTATTTGCTTTTTCAATGATCCTGATGATTACTTCTTTTTTTTATGTAAGCCTTCTTGAGATTCTTGGTGGTGTAAATAAGATTAGAAGATGGGCAAGCCATCGAAAAGTACAGTAATAATCCTAGAGGGGGAGTCCCTGCACTCTCCACGATCTTATTAATACTCACATTTTTGAAAATAGGCGTCTGATCAAAGGGACTGCTGTCGATTATTTATTGTAGAGAGCTTGGACTGAGGCACGTTCTACAGGCCGATGTGACCAACGACAATACCGAGTAATGAGACTTGACATATATGAAGTCCTTGCACATACGGACTGAAAGGACTAAGATCCATTGGGTAGTCTGCAACAGGCATGATGCTTGGGGTACAAGCTACAAAGGATGTAACTGTAGATTCTGGAAAATCCTTCGTGGGGTTTCATGCTCAGCTGTTATAGCAAGCAGAAAAGCCACTGCTAAGAAAGTGTCACTATGCATGATACACTTGTGATTGCACTCTAGAGTGAGAAAATTAGACAAAGAATACTATTTGAAGATTAGATGGTTAACCTAATGATAAGTGAAGAGTGGGATCTAGGTGGAACCATCAAGGCAGTACCTTAAGCTCAACAAATCCTGATGAATCTCTCATTTCTCATGCTACAATTTTCGTTCGTACAGTATATCTCCTTGGCCAGGTTGACACTTTGATTAATTTTTTTTTAATATATTGATTGGAAATATAAACAAGGTTGCCTTCTCCCTGCATACACTTGATAACACAAGGCCTGAATAATGAAGAGGTTGGGCCTTGTATAGGAGAAGCAATTTTGAAACTCATTGGCGTTTGAATGGTCTATAAACTGAACCAACCGAAGACCTAGAAAACCTGACCACTGACAACCCGAACCCTCAGACACTAGCCGCCAGGAGCCAAGTGAGAGGTTGTTGTTGTTTTTATATTTTACGGCGCTTTTCATTATTATATGAAATATTTACGCCTTACTACATTTGCGTTTTTTTTTCCTTCTTCTTTCTTTTAAAAAAATCATGATAATTAGGGTTTTCTCTGTTGAATAAAGATTTTTTTTTTATTTTTTTTTGTTTTATAGCAAAGCTGCTGATCATAATTAAGAAATATCAAAATCTCTGTCGTATATGTCTCTAATGAAATAACCGACCTCATTCTTGTAAAGCAAAAATAATTAATAAAATAGAATAAATAAAAAGAACTAAAAACAAAGTATAGGTATTTTGACCAGACGGAACGAAAGAGAAAGAAATAAGGGTCATAAACTCCAATCCTGCACCCGTACTGCAGTGCGGGTTATGTCTGTCCCGTTGATGTGTACATCAATCAATTTTGTAAGAACAGAGACTCCAACCCCAAGAACCAGCGCAGGACTCTCTCGCCCCCCCCCCCCCCCTCCTGTGAACAACGTAAGACTCTTGTTAATGTGAGCTTAAACACGCAAATTCCTTGTGGCCAGAGAGTTAATAACACCCTAACAACTCTCTGGCTGCTCTCTTTATAAAATTGGTCTTTTATTCAAACATCAAAACATTTTCTTGCAGAAGGCTGAATTCAAAAGTTTTTACATAAGTAAATGATACATACATGTATAATAAACAAGTAGATAGAATCATCATTAAGCAGATAAAGGTATAACTCATTCTACCTTTCAATAACCAGAAAACAATTATTGAAATAGGTGTGAGGCAAGGTGACATAAGAATCAATAAAGGAATATAGATTATCAATGGAAAAATAAATGGCAGCTGGAAGAGAAAGTACAAAAGTAATAAAACTATGCAACAATGGCCACGGGTATTAAGTGGCAAATTGCTGTGATCGTTGAAGCATTAAAAAAAAAAAAAAAATCGGCAGTTAAGTGTATAAAGCTAAATGGACACCTTGCAAAGTTGAAAGGAGTACTGAACATAGTATAAAGTATTGTGGCATGCATCTAAATTAAACTAGACAAGACACGTAATAAAATTGATCAATTGACAAGTTCACCTAACAACATAAAGAAGATAGACAGGGAGAAAGGAAAGATAGAAAGGTTGGGGAAAAAAATTTCAGGAAAGAGAGGAAAGATGCAAAGCACAAAATATTCAATTTTACAATAAAACATTTTTACATTAAAAACACTACAACAATTGATGAGGTATAATACAGTGATTCAGCAGTAGAGGCTCAGGTCCAAAATAAGTATTGCCTCAAATAGAAGAGAAGGAAAAAGAAAAGCCGAACTCCAAAAGAAGCTGGGTCACAAAAGACCAAACTGATGGCCAAACGGCTCAATACACCAGTATGGCCGGCAGAAAAGCAACTTGCGTATCTTTGGCATCAAGGAAAGAAAGATGAAAACACAAACGAAATGTATTAGAGATAATTGCATGAATTAGGTGTGGCAGATATATCTTCAGTGCTGATACTGGTCTCACGAGAGAACTGCAAGTGTAAAGCTAAGATTAGAGCTAGATTATGGGAGATCAAAAGAAAAGAAACCAAAAGAGCAAACAGCAGATCACATCACTAGAGATCTCAACACACCGTTGTGAACAGTGAGTCGAGTGACAACAAGACTAAAGATATGCCAGCCATCCAATCCTGGTAAATTCACTAGCCCAAACCCCCAACATACACTGCAACACCAAGCAAAAGTCGGTACTCGGGAAAATGGGCGTTGTGTCGCCCTCTTGTGTTGCTGGAGGAAACTTCTCAATAATAATATAGTGAAACAGCTTTAAGACTGACCCGTCAAATAATTTATGATAATTTTTATGTTCCATTGCAATATAATTCTTTTTTCCCTATGGAATGCTATGATTTTATAATATGTTTGGTCGATGTGTTATGAACTCGGCCACCCAAATACGGTGGTTGCTGTTAACGCTTTCTGCTATTTTTCAGCAATTAAATAATGTCAATATTTTCCAAAGTAAGAGAAGTTTATGTAACAAATTTGATCTCATTCTGAAGCTAATGTTACTGTGCTAAGCTCCACTGTGAAGTTTCATTGTTCTAGGTAACATTCTGGTGGAGTTACAATGGTTTAAGTTGGGACCAGTAGGGGTGGTGCTGGAAGTGGCGGCTGCCGGATAGCGGGCGCCGCCTGTACAGTCATGGGAAAACTTTGCATTTTGTGGGTTGCTTTTGAAACTTGAAATTCTTTGCCAAATTTTGGATTAATGACGTTGATATGGTACCAAAACTGAAGCTTATAAACTGCTTTATACCATGAAAATCACTGACAATAGGTTTGATGTACAATAGTACCCAGGAAGACTCAACAATCGTTATTTGACCTAAAAGGCAATGCCTCCTGTACAAAGTCTTGGAATTAGAGGATAAATTGTGTACTGTTGGGAAAAATGCAATATCTCTGCAAATTTTAGGCCTATGATTGGTGAATTTAGGCACGGCAAATTGAAAGCTTTTAAAACTGCTTCACTATCCATATCACTTTAAACAATATGTTTGATGGTGCAGCAGTACTTGGCAGGGACCAACCCGCCTCATTGAAAATTTTGAAAAAAGCTATATTTTAGCGCTAAATTTCAGATTGTTTATATTTTTCCTCTAAAATTTGTAAACCATAATGAATATATACCCGGATTGTGTGTCCGGAACGGGTTGTTTGTCCCGGACAAAACGGCAATTTAGGACCTTTGTGAAATCAATAATTTCCATCAATCGATTGAAAGTAATATCAGACAATAAACAAAGCACAAATAATTCACAAAATATTTTGCTATTTAGCTGCACAAATTTTTGAATAATCCATGAGCATAAGATGATGATTTTTAACTGCTTAAGTGTCGCGGGACAAGGACTCCCCATCCTACTTGTTTGAAAGGTCTTATTATTCTCTACCAGATATAATAATATTATTAATATTTGGGTGATTATAGATCACTTGACGATAAAAACAATGAAAAAATTAAAAAATCTAATGTCCTGAATTTTTTCAAACAACTTTTTACATCTTGCCGTTTTGTCTGGTTTAATTTTTCAGTGCAGATTAGAATTCCTTGAGGAATTTCCTTTCAGAAATGTAAAGTTTTTATATATTATGGTGTATACTTTTTCGAGATACAGGTCTTGAAGTGAAAAGTGCCATTTGTAGTGAATTGGCAATGTACGCAAAAAAGGCGGCGAACTTATAACAACACGGCCGTGTTAGCAGAATTTTTTGACCAGCTTTTTTGTGATTGCCACTTGATTTGGCATGGAGCCTGAGGAGCTGCTCAAGACATTTTTCTGCATGACTTTCCATTGGAGGAAAAACTGCTGCAGTAAGGGTACTGTCCGCGTGCAAGGTCAATTTATGGAATTGACGCATGCATAAGTGTAAGTGGCCACCCTGGCCTCAATACTGAACGGAAAGCCCGCCAAAAAGACAGTGGAGAGTAGCATCTTGAAAGATCTATCGCGACAAAAGCTTCATAATCATTAATGTAGACCACTCCAGAACATACAGTTCCTAATGTTCAGTGCAAGACCAGAATCATTATGACATAACTAAGTCAACAACATGGAGGAAAAAAATAATAACAAAATGATAATGATATCAACAGAAGCTGACCCACGGAAAAAAGTCTACCTTCCGCTTTTTACAGAATGGAGAACAATGCATTTTGATTATTGGGCGCTCTTATTAGCTAGCTGGTAGCTATCGCGAGGAGCTTCCCGCCTCCCGTTGCGATGAACTGAAGTGCGTAGAGACCGTAATGAAACAACGCGATTCAGCTGTTCCCGAATTAAAGACCGCTTTGTCGTTGCGCGCTGTCAATCAATAACATTGGACCCATTTCGCAAGGAAAACTGCAAGAGCGAGCTTCAAAAAAACGGTTGGGCGTAGAAACCCACTCTTCCAATATTTTTAAGAATAAAGAAGAGAATAATATAAAGAAAGAAACTTCAACAATAACGAATCCACTTGTCGACGTAAACAAGCCCCCAATATTTTCAAAAACGCATAAAGAAATGAGGACTTAACCAAAAAAATAATGACAAATCTAAATTTTATCGTGACATTGGTTCATCATGGAAAGGCAATGGTAAGTGGTATTTCATATGCTAATTCGGATCATTCGAGCGTCATGCATAAATTACTAAATTATGGAGGACTTTTCTCCGTGTGACCTAAACTTCCTCAAGAACCATTTCTAACGTTAGGCCTATTGAGATAAAAATAAGAGACTTACGTTAGATCTAATAAGTTTATAGAGTGGAGTGAATCATGGATTATAAATAATAACATACAATCAACATATCTCTTGTTATTGCAACAACTGTACAATTTATTAGCGGTACACTGAACTTTCTAGACCAACAGCAACAACAGTTGGAAAAATTGTTCAATTATGAAATTTGTGGCACAATAAAAGTCAATAAATAATTTAATAAGACTCTGCTGACAACTTGACTGCGTAGTCGTAGATTGACAATACAGCCAGCCAGCCCGTATAAGGTATAGGTCCTTCAACATTTTATCTGATAGGTGGGTGCAACAAAATATAGAACCGTTAGAATTCTATGCAGATTAAACTAAACAAAGTTAGAAGACCATTGCATTGGCAGCAGTAGCAGCATAATGACATACAGCCCACATACCGGACGCGTGTGAGTAAGACAATCAAACCAACCAAAAAATTAGCCTGGATTTCTAGGATTGAACTGCCTGACTTAATACTACTACTCAATAGATGTAAACAGATGACAATTGCATACTAACATAGATCTAGACGTTAATATATTTACATCTAGAATCTACATCCATTTCACTAAAAAAACTCACTTGTTATTTGTTGACGAACTTAAGTTTTTCTCGAGCCCTAGTAGAAATTCAGATTACGCAGCTCGGCAGCATAGCAGTCGAGGTCAAGTATAGGCCAGGCAATTTTGTATCGCGATGAAACCGGAATCGGACCGGACCGCTCGACGGGGTCATCGCTGTACATCCGGAAGCGCACCCCGCTCTCAAAATAAAAAAAATGAACCTTTTGTCAAGTTGGCAGTGGGTTGTTGTATGGGGGGTCGAAGAGGTTATATCGTGAAGACTGAAGTGGACGTCTGTCAAACCCTAATCACCCACTGCCCCACTGGCGTTAGCGAATCCCCCCCCCCCAACTAACAAAGAATTGCGTCCCACCTCCTACTTTTTTAATATGAATTACTCCATCCCCCCCCCCCCCACTTACAAAAGAAGGGAATTCATGTCTAGCGTCCGTGCCTGCCCCGCACCCTGGCCCCCCACCCCAAAAAAAAATAATATATAAAAATAAATAAATAAATAAATTTTTAAAAAAAAACTAATAATAATAATAATAAATAAATAAATAAAATAAATAGAATAAATATTTAAGATTTTGGAAATATTCTTCATCTTTTAATGGGGTGAATGAGCGACCAGAGTAATTTGGTTTGGTTGAACAACCACTCGCCCTGAATTGTGCAGTTAAAGTCAAAAGGTAATCTTTATATAAAACGCAACAAAACCCCAACCCCCCCCCACATTTAATGGCATTAATTGCAATATTTAACATATTTTATTTTTCATATATTTCCACAAACAACACAATCTAAGTGTATAAATAAATTTTTTCAAATTCAGTAATCATTATATGGATATAGTCAAACAAAAGCTTGTCAATACAAATTTGCAAGATACTTTGCTCTTTTAGGGATGTGGGTGCATAATGTAAAAATTGTCATTTATCAAAAAGTTTTGTTATGAATGAGACCCAGTCGTTTAAGAAGGATAAATGTTCAAAAAGTATGTTCAAGGGGTGCGTGAAGAGGATTCTGCTGGTCTTATCTACGAAGAGACACGAGGGTGCTCGAAGTCTTTTTGAGAACGTCATTTCGTGATGCAGTCACCTATGATGATTATTTTTCATATATTTCCAGCGGAAACACATACATCTAAGTGTATAAATATAAATTTTTCATCAGTAATCATTATATGGGATATGTACACAAAAGATGTCAATCAAATTTGCAAAGATACTGTTGCTCTTTTTAGGGGATGTGGGTAGCATAATGTAAAAATGTCATTTTCAAAGTTGTTATGATGGAGACAGTCGTTAGAAGGAAATGTTCAAAAAGTATGTTCAAAGAAAAATGGGTTTTACCTGCTCTCTGGCAGAAAAGGTGACAATTAAAAAATGTTTTTCCCAGTTTAATAACCTTACAAAAATGAGCTAGGTCTTTTTTTTTTGGTGGGGGGGGGGGAATCTTGACAATCAATTGAGTGATTTGTGTGAGAAAATAAACAACAGGAGCCAAATTCGGTTTTGTTCCCAATACTAGAGACTTTTGAAACTACTTATTATTAATAATAATAATAAATCAAATCAATTTTTTTTTTTTTAGTAGTCTAGCTAGACCTCATCCCATACTGAGGTTAACAACCTGAAACAAAGCCGAAATGTACTTGGTAGGACAAGAACTTTCAAAACAAAATTGGGCTGAAATAGATTATTATAAAAAAATATAGCTTTTTAAGATTCTAATATTATAGGCCTATGATTAACACCCAACATCACAATATCTACACTAAAAAATAAAAAAAGTGGCCAAAATCAATTAGCCACCTTCCCCGGCCCACTTCCTTAGTTGCTGTGGCCACAAAAAAAAGATATATATATATATATATATATATATATACTGTATATATATAATTATGAGCCGAAAAAATCACAATATTCATTGCCATTTTCGCGTTTTGTACCATAGTTTTGCTTTGAAATGGGAAGCTGAAGCCAATCCTCTCACCAAGAGGAAAAAAAAAAAAAAAAACATATAAAACAAAATATAGGGACCGCAACCAGCTGTAAAGGTAACTTGTATAAACATTCTCATAGACGATGAGTCTATTAGGGACAAAATATGTAAAATTTCAGACACGTAAAATGAAAGTTTAACCTTAAATTGATAAAAAATTTCCTTTGCCTTATGGTAACCACGGGCAAATTTAAAACTCTGATTAATGGTGCGACCTCAGACATGAATCACAACCATGCGTGGACTTTATAATTTGTAATTGAACATAGAAACTAATTACTCCTCTTGTTCTCTTGACGCCTGGGAGTGGAAAATCCCATTCATGCTTTAATGTAATAAAGCACCTCTTCGTGCTTTCATGTTTATAACTTTTCTCTTTCTATATAAATCATAATGTCGTGCTTCATGATTGTCTGTCTCCGTTTTCACCATGCAGTCTCTTTAATACGAATCTTATTTTATTGTATCTTTCGTCTATTTCTTATTGCATGTATATAATCAATATTTGGTTTTGTTTGTTTTTTCTTTCTTCTTTTTTTTTTTGGGGGGGGGGGATGGGGCCTTTGGTCTGTCATGTCTGAGCCTACGTATTTCTTGTCCAGTTTTTGGTTTCTTTGTTTGTTTGTTTTTTTTTTTGTATTGCCCTGCCACTGTATATGGTTTATTCATTTTCCTCCTGTATGTTAATGAATTTGTAGCATGATTTAACATTATGAACCGCCTGTGCGCCGATCGAGCTTCCTCTTGCCACACCTCCATTCCATTTTGGTATTATGCCGCGGCCGGTCACAACTCGCCGTACTTCGACGTGCAATTCCTAACGATGGATTTCGTAGAAATTCGTGGCAGCGGAGGTAAGCCTCGCAGGTACAATGCATGTACGACGTGGATAAGAAAGTTTTTACAATACCCTTAACTAAGTAGAATTGCAGGAATCGCAGAAGTTGAAAAATTAGGACCTGGTGCGTGATTGCAACATGCCAACGCATGCTACGTGATTGCACGTGCCCCTAAGCACTACGGACGAGTTGTGACCGCCGCATTAAAGACGGGCTCACACGATGCGACTTGCTGAATGCGGTGTGATTTTTTAGAAAATTTTATAATTATTTAATACAAAAACCTTCAAAACCAAGGAAATACTACTGTCTAAAAGTTGTGTCATTCCTATGAATACCAAATTGAAATTCAAAGGCCGATTGCGAATACCCTCTCTTTGTAATTTAATTGTTTCCATAAACCGCAGTGACGTCACAGAGCGATTTTGCGATTTTAAAAGGTACATTTTGCCTTTTACTC
>CALNVZ010000649.1:26488484-26559730 GCA_940671915.1 Paracentrotus lividus
TCAACATGCGCATGCCTTTTTTTTCCGATGTGGCAATACGGAGGCATGCCTTCCGACCGTGCGCGGTCGAAGATTCATCTAGTTTTAAAAGAAAGAAAGAAGGAAAAAAAAACGCAAATGATAAGGCGTTAATATTCATATAATGAATGAAAGCGCCGTAAAATATAAAAACAACAACAACAACCTCTCACTTGCTCCTGGCTGCTAGTTGTCTAGGGTCGGGTTGTCCAGTGGTCAGGTTTTCTAGTTTCTGGTTGGTTCAGTTTATAGACCATTTAAACGCCAATGAGTTTCAAGATTGCTTCTCCTATACAAGCCCAACCTTTCATTATTCAGGCCTTGTGTGTATCAGTGTGCAGGAGAAGACAACCTTGTTATTTCCATATCAGGCCATGCGTTTTGAGTTGGGCCCTTAAAAAGGTGGAGTTGTGACATCTGCTCCTCAAATTTGATTTTGTTTATTGATTTACTAAAAACTATACAAGCTATATAGTGAATTTGCTCTTAAATTAAAGCTCTCATGTAGGGCAACAAAATACATGTTTTTAAAAATGTCACAATATTCATCATTGTCTGTTATTTAACTGTTAATTAACGAGAGTCAGGGTGGAGGAGGAGTCGGCGCAGGAGGAGTCGGCGCAGGAAGGAGTCGGCAGGCAAATTTGGCAAATGGTGCTGTAATGAGTTAAATCAAGTGCACAGAAGAATATCTTTGGATTGAAATTCATAAACCCTGGCTGAAATAATCAATGTAAGCTTTGATTTTGATAGTTTTATGATGTTAGTTGATGGAATTTTGATTACATTAATTACAGTAATTAGTCATGCTTTTGAGTTCGGTAGGCCTGCAAAAGTTGTAATTTTGACATCTGCTCCTCAAAAGTAGTGTTTGTTTAGACAAAACTCAACACATATATACAAGGTACATGTATAAAGTGAATTTTGACTTAAATCACAGCTATTATGTAGGGCAAATAAATTCATGCGTTCAATCATGTTAAAGATATTTATGTTCTCTTCATTATTGTTAAACGAAGATCAGGGGCGGAGGAGGATGTCGGTGCGAGAAATTTAGCTCATGCGGTGTTGCATTAGTTAAATCAAGTTCATAGTAGGGTGTATAAATTTAATTGGAATGCTTACAACGCGGTGAAATACTTTAGCTTGTTTATGATCCATAATTTAAGTAATTAACAGATTTAGTGTTACACTGTACTACATAAATGACAATTTCTGTTACAGCCAAAGGGCTCTTATATGCGACATTTTATGGTTAATAATGCTTACCAAGACAAAGGGACATTCACATATGTCAGTACTACTTTGCTACTGTCTATCTGCCTTAGCAACTTATAGGGATCTTCATTATATGTCTAGTATCTTAAACAGGGAGTTACAGTATTAGAACACTGCAACAAGATACATTTTCTTAAAAAAATTGAAATTTTCGAAGTCATCATTCCAGCCTGAGCAAAAATGCGTTAAAATTCTCCCAGGGTATAGAAAGTTATACCTGTTTGGAAAGCTCTAAAAGTGACGAGTTAATCTGCAGTAAATAATGTTGTAGGGTAAATAGTATTTTTTGGCAATTTTTTTCCAAAGCCATCGTTTTTTCACAAATTTTTCAGGTTCTAAGATTCATAACCTTTCAAGGGCGCCACCTATGTTAATTTTAAGCGCATTTTTGAAAACTCCTCAGACATTCAGCTTCCAGAAATGTATACTTTTATGGGGTTAATATAAATTTGAAAAGTTAGAGCCACTCCATGGAAATGCGCACGATTAGTACAAATTTTGAGTGTGTCACACAACATGGGCCCAACTTAAAACGCATGGCCATCAATATATAAAAAAAATTGAACAAAGTGTCAACCTGGCCAGAGATATATGGTACGAGAAAATGAGCATAGAAAATGAGATTTCATCAGGATTTTGGAGCTTAAGGTACTGCCTTGAGGTACCTAGATCCACTCTTTCACTGTATGCATTAGGTTAACCACTAATCTTCAAATATTTCTTTGGCTAATTTTCTCCTCAGAGTGCAATCACAAGTGTGATCATGCATAGGACACTCTAGCAGTGGCTTTTCTGCTTGCTGATAAAGCAGAGCAGAAACCCCACGAAGGATTTTCCAGAATCTACGTAGCATTTGGAGGTGTACCCCAAGCATCATGCCTGTGCAGACTCCCCAATGGACTGAGGTCCTTTCATGTCCTGTATGCTGCAAGGACTTCAGTCCAAGCGGTCGTCAACCGGTCAGTTTGTCCTGTGGTCACACGGCCTGTAGAACGTGCCTCAGCAAGCTTCATCGACAGCAGTGCCCCTTTGATCAGACCGCCATTTCCAAAAATGTGAGTATTAAAAGATCGTGGAGATGCAGGGACTCCCCCTTTAGATTATTTTACTGTGACTTTGATGCTGCCCATCTCTATCTTATGTACACCACCAGAAAATCTCAAGAAGCTTACATAAAAAAAGAAGAAATCATCAGGATCATTGAAAAGCAAATAGAGCAGCTTCACACAAGTAAAAGCTTAATGGTACATGTCTTACAATCTCGCAGACTTGTATTTGAAGGCAATATAAAATGAAAATTAAGTGAAAGGCAAGTCACAATTTACAGTTGTTAATTCAATATATTTTTTTTTCAAGAGGAGGTGTTGAGGGGGGGCTTTTACATACACGTGTAAGGAAAGCGATTCAAGTATTCAGAATAGGGTTACTGGTGTCTGTTGCTTGGAGTCTACGATATCGCTCCATGACCAACCCTAACACTAATTGAATGAATGGATAACTTCAGCCTCAGCTGAAATAATACATTGTACACCTATCAAAGCATAAACCTAACCTAATATAAAGCCTCATCGCAAGCCTAACCCTTACCATACATGTACATTTGATGGTTCCCTGCATGTTGTTCATTTAGTTTCTCCCATGCAATCATTCTGTATTCAGGTGGACAAACTTCCAACAAACTATGCCATCCTTCAGCTTGTGGCTGGACAGGATGTCCTCAGAGATCCTTCAAGGAAGCGTATCCCGGATGGCATGAAACCTGCTGAGTTTGAGAAGTACCTGAACACACAGGGGGTCATTGAAGAATTGGCTCTATATCTCAAGGTTCTTAGCAAATGTGAGTACATGAAGAAGGTGGTAGGGTACTGGCTAATCCCGTGAAGGGATAGAATTTTCCAAAGGTCTTTAAGAATTGTTTTTCCGTCTTCAAATTAGCAACAGTTATAGATTAATTTCTCTTCTCGAGCCTTTTGGCAAAATAAAAATAACAAAATATAAATGATGGTAATATGATGCGAATGCCAATAAAGCAAATATCATATCCGAAGATCCACAGCAAAATTAAAATGATGTTATTAGATGCTTTGATGTTTAAATTATGTATCCAGTTTAGAGATTTTAATTTCACTAGAATTATTCTTGTTCATGAGTATTATATAATCCAGTAAATATGGATCAAAAGTTTTAAATAATTTGCTCTCTTACTGCTTTTAAGGGATGTCCTTCCAGTGATTGGTTCTTTATGAAAACAAGCACAGAGCATAAATGAAAACAAGTACAATAATAATAATAATAATACACTATTTGTATAGCGCAAAATGAGTGATTACTCCCCTAAGCGCTGTGCAAACAAAATATATAATACAAAAGATATATGTATAAATAAAGTAATTAATGTGACATAAATGACTTACATATTAACATATTACAACGAAAATATGTAATGATAATATACATAGTAAGGACAATATAAACCCCTCCCAAAAAGTTTCGCAAGTGGACTTTGGGCCATGATAACTTTTCAGGTACGCTTTAGTTATTCCTGATATTCATACCATTGGAAAGATAATTTATTCCCCTTTTTATTGATATCCTATTTGTAATGGTTTTGTCATGCTTCAATGCACATAATATCAAAATATGGAGAAAAGTAAAAAGTCAAATGTTGTAAAATGCACTTTTATTGATCACATTGAAGTTCCGCAACTTGACTTTATGTCCTGATAACTTTGGGGTATTTTATAATTTTTATTGAATTATATACCATTGTCAAGTTAATTTATTCCTCTTTTGATTGATACCTTATTTGTCATGGTTATGTCATGCTTGGGTCCACAGGAACCCTGAATACCACCTGAATACATGGCAAAGCGAGAGATAATTTTCAGTTTAAATTTCTGTAACACTACTTTGAAGCTTGATACATTTTAATGTGGGTTTTCAAGCATTATCAATTTTCATAGCATTAAAAAGTTCATTTATTCTTCTTTTTATTGATGCCCTAATTGCAATAGTAACATCATGTTTCAATGCACATAACTCATGAATATAATGCAAAGTACAAGGTGAAAAATAGCGAAATGCTTTGTTATTGCTGGCAACAGACAGTATATACTGACAATAGGCATTCAATTTGGAACATTTAACTTCTGACTTGTCCTAACATTCAGGTGTTCTGTGCATGCAAGAACAACACTCTCGTTACAATTCGGGTGTCGTTATAAAAAGAGGAATAAATTTACTTGACAATGGTATAAAATTCAATAAAAATTATAAAATACCCCAAAAAGTTATCAGGGCCTAAAGTCGAGTGGCGGAGCTTCACTTTGATGAATGCATTTTGCAACATTTGATTTTTTACATTTCTCCATATTCTGATATTCTGTGCATTGAAGCATGACAAAATCATTACAAATAGGATATCAATAAAAAGGGGAATAAATTATCTTTCAAATGGTATGAATATCAGGAATAACTAAAGCGTACCTGAAAAGTTATCATGGCCCAAAGTCCACTTGCGAAACTTTTTGGGAGGGGTTTAGTATGATTAAGTAAGACGGAACAGGTGGGTTTTTAGCATGGACTTAAACCTAGAAAAAGTGGATGCATGTCTGATGGATTGAGGGAGATTGTTCCAGAGATGAAGTACAAAGCATATTCTTAAGGAATTCAGTAACTTTGTGGAGGTTTGTAAAATTCTGAACTGTGGGGCCCTACATAAAACAGTCAAGAGGAAACCCTGAAGAATTTATTTCATAAGCATCATTACATACTTCACAACAAGTAAAAAAGGTAATTACTTTCCTTCTATAGACTGCAGTGTTACTTTAGCATGTCAAGGGACGCTTTAATATGACTATGATGATATTTGGTTTTTAATATCTCGGCAATTAAATGACCAGCTTCAAAATCTCAAGCGATTCCTGTCTGAACTAAAGGTTTACAATTATGATTACAGCATTAGCTGGAAGAGTAATTTTTTTAAAGATCCTGAATCATGTTAAACAATCTGTTTAAAATGTCTTGTTTGTCTGTCCATCAGCGACTCCCAGTAGCTTGAACGGTACCCCAAACAGCGGTGGCAGCATGCACCTATTGAGCCGACCAATACAGCGTAAGCTAGTGACCTTGGTCAACTGCCAGCTGGTTGAAGAAGAAGGCAGAGCCAGAGCTGTCAGGGCAGCCAGATCTCTAGGGGAGAGGATAGTCACAGAGCTTATCATTCAGCATCAGAACCCTCAGCAGCTATCCACCAACCTATGGGCGGCCGTCCGAGCAAGAGGATGCCAGTTTCTGGGACCAGGTTTGTTGTTTGCTTATGTTTAATGTAATTGTTTTGCAAGGTAATTCTGTTTATTTTCTTATCAGTGTTACCTATTTGTTTTTCTGGACGTCTACCCTGTAGCTAACTGCTCCTGGGGAATATTTCCCGAAGAGTTAAGCGGACTTGGAGTTGCACTTAGTAGCGAGTTGCTTGCGGTATATCATTCTGAAGTACCAAGTTGCTCAGGGATGCGCACTGTTGAGAAGTCTATAAATGAAATTGTTTAGAAGTTTATAAATAGATTTAGAGGATGCGCTTAGAATTTAGATGCAACTTAACCCTATTCAGACTGGGGGGTCAATTTGACCCCCCCTGTACGAAATCCGCGACTGCCGCGCAACCGCTGCGAATCGCAACCCGGCGCTTTATGAATTTTTCTTTCAAGTGTCTCGCAGATTTTGACACAAAGTTCGAAAAAATCGGATACTCTGTTGTCGCGTTACGCAACATTACGTAATCGCATATAAGGCCTAAATTGAACGAAAATCGTCATTTTGGCATGCGTTTGTGTACAAAATACTGCTTTTTTTCTAAATTTCTTTATACACTGATAATTGTGCCTTCTCAGCCTTTTGATTGATTAAATTTGTCCTTATATTGATCAAATACATTTTCTCAAGCATAAAAAATTACAAAAACAAAGAAATACATAAGAAATAAAACAATAGAATACATAAGAATTCATAAAACAATAGAATACAAAAGAATTAATTTGAAATTTCTGAATTTGTCAATTCAATACTGTTGTCTTTGCTACTTCAGACAACTTTTAGAAAAAATTTGGGCTTCATACTATATTTATTAATGAAATATAACAATTTCCATAAAAAAGCATCTAATTTGCATAATAAGTATGCATAAATAAGCATAAATTAAATACGTGAAATTTTTTTCCAAAAAAAACATACAAGCGACACCCTTTAACATGTGCAGCCGACGTTCGCGCAAAATTTCGCTGCGAGCAGACCATCCGCGGCCGAGATCTCAGGAGGGGGTCAAATGACCCACCCGCCAGTCAAAATCTCCTCTTGAAAAGCCCAGTCTGAATAGGGTTAAAGTCTAATAAACTCTTTGTGAAACACCCCCCTGGACAACTATGCTTGAGAATGCTACTCCTTTAGAACAAGGACAATTCTCCTTTGGGTAAATACTGCTTAGTTTTTTCTCTTTTTAAATTAGCAATTACGAAAATCCCTGTGAATTTCTTTGATGTGTGATCGCTTTTGCTATGCTGGTGATTTTGGTATGAACAAGAATGTTATGTTTTTGTTTTGTTGAAATCATGACCACTACTCAAGATTATCTTTAATGTAATGTTATATTAAGAGAGTGAAAAAGAGCTCAAGACACCAGGACTGTAAAGTAAGTAAAGAGATAAAATCCTAATCTTTGCATATCTAGTCAATTGATAGACCACTCAACTATGATACATTTTACAATTAAACTTTGCAAAACTCTTTCTCTTGACAGCCATGCAGGAAGAAACCCTGAAGCTAGTTCTACTTGCGCTAGAGGATGGGACACCTCTATCTCGTAAGGTCCTTGTTATGTTTGTAGTCCAGAAGCTGGAGATGCAGTTCCCTCAGGCATCCAAGACTAGTGTAGGTCATGTGGTTCAACTGCTCTACCGTGCTTCTTGCTTCAAGGTCACCAAGAGGGAAGAGGAATCATCTCTTATGCAGCTCAAGGAAGAGGTCAGATCCCTTACTCATAACTTTGCCGCCTGGAGGGTGGGGTGGGGGAGGGGGTAGTCCGCAAGCACAGACTCGATTTGACCTTTTTTTCATTTTATACAGTACAGAATTAATCTAGTTCTCTTTACTTCAGACCCTACTAAGCAGAACACCATGGGTTTGTGCCTGCAACTGGGGGGGGGGGATGATTATGAACAGCATTTTTAAAGTGCCATTTATCTGCTAAAACATTCAAAGGTGCCTGGTTCCCCAAATATGTACATTATTCACAAAATTGCCGGAGAAGAGTTTGGATTTGAAGGTTTCGATGTTCTCATGTTATCTCAGTCGTCTTCTCAACAAATGATTGTCAAAAAAAAAATTGTTACAAAGTATTCATGGAATTTTACTTTTTTTCTGCTCTAGAAAGTCAGGTAATCTTGAAAAAACATTATTATTATGAAAGAAACCCTCTATATCTCTGTGTATTGGTTTCATTGTGCAGTTTCGGAACTACGATGCTCTTAGACGTGAACATGATACTCAGATCGTCCAGATAGCTATCGAGGCTGGTTTGAGGATATCACCTGAGCAATGGTCGTCTCTTCTTTATGGTGATCTCAATCATAAATCTCACATGCAGTCTATCATTGATAAGGTTAGTTTAGGTGTTTTCTGATATTAAAGGGGAAGTTTACCCTGGAATTTTATTGGTTTTGAAAAATGCAGAAAAATAAATGAAAAATAAGAGTGAAGGTTTGAAGAAAATCGACCAAAAAATTACGAAGTTATGAATATTTTAAGTTTTGATTATGTGACGTCACGTGCGAGCTGCTCTCCAATGTGTTGTGTATGGAAATTCCATAAAGTGTCATTTTTTCAGAAGAATATTAATTATTTCACCTTTGCGGTTGGTATGTCATCAAAACTATGTTCATATACATGCCTCTATGGAATTGACCTATTCCTTTATCAGGAACCATGAAAAAATACAAATTTATGGAATTTCCATACACAACACACAGGAGAGCTGCTCGCATGTGACGTCATAGAATCGAAACTTTAAATATTCATAACTTCGCTATTTGTTGCTATATTTTCTTTAAACTTTCACTCTTATTTTTCTTTTATTTTTCTGCAATTTTCAAAACCAATAAAATTCCAGGGTGAACTTCCCCTTTAAGACTAATTTAATCCTTTTTTGTACCATGGATGACAAACAATAGAGACCTACTAGCAGAAGGATTTCACTGTACGATATTTAAATTTTCCCCTCCTTCACCTGTACAAGTTGTAAAAGTTGTAGAACTTTTAGAACTTGTAGGTTTGCTTGAGCCGGTTTCAACCGGAAAAGGTATTGAACAGCTTAACATTATACATTTCCTGAAATTTCCTTAAAAAGAACGTACTTAAATGAAATTACTAAATTGCAGTTAGTAATCAACGATCAATAATGATGTCAAAGAAATTATTATAAGAAATAATATTACACTAATAAATAAATATGAGTTTGACTTGCATATTGGAGAGCAGAGTAAGTAAGAAAGAAATGGGAGAGAGGTGGATAGATTGTAAGTCTTTATATTAAATAACATAATTGTGATGATATAAATTTCTTCATATTGTACAGCTCCAGACACCTGCTTCATTCACTTCTAGTATCCAGGAGCTTACCATTTGTCTCCAGCGCTCCGGAGATCCAGTTCGATTGGCTCAACTCCGTTCTCAGCTGGAGAGTCTGGCAGCCATTGACCCAAGTCCAGGTACTGACGTCTTTAGTAGTACAATCAACCTCACATAACCTGTGAAGTTCCAAGGATAGACTCCTTTTAAAAATACCTCATTCCAAAATAAAGGAAACTCTTGGAGACTGTGCATTCAGCTATGCAGCTCCTAAACTGTGGAACCAACTTCCCATAGCTATTAGAATGGCCCAGTCTGTTCCTGTTTTAAATCATTATTGAAGACACACCTATGTAGGGAAGAATTTAAGTAGATCATTATTTAATTTTGTATCATAAGCAATAGGAGTATCAAAGCTCAGTAGAGTATATTTATATAGTGTCTGCACTATACAAATTCATCATCTTATTATTATTATTATTATTATTATCATTGGTCAGGTGATAGAATTAGGGTTATAATTGGGTTTCATGTTAGGTTTAGGGTTAGGTATAGTGTTGAGTTTGTTGGCTATTGATGCAAGTCCAGATAAGCCATCTTATACATTCCATCAGTTGAAAGAATTAATGTTACGTTTGAGCTGAGGATTAGGTAAAGTGTCTAGTTTGACAGCCATTGGCCGAAGTCCAGGTACCAAAATCTTTAGTATTCCATAGATAGGAGAGAGGTTTAGGGTTATGATTAGGTTTTACCTTCGCCTTCAGCATTGCTGAAAAAAAAACATGCACTCAGGATAATTTTATGTTTGCTGTGTATATAATCCAGTATAGTGCAGTTAGCATGCATTATCTGTATACTTCTAAAAGACTTCTTGTTCATAGATAATTGTATTGAGTGTTACTTGCACATTTACCTGTATGTACCTGTATATTTCTAATAAGATGGCGTAAATATTCATATTATGAATGACAGCGCCGTAAGAATTAAAAACAACAAGACATGTTAAAAGTTTTAATTATTGATTACATACTACAAAATATGCCATGTTTCAAGTTTTTGCTCCATTACAAATTCTGAAAAAAGAAAAATAACTGGAAATTTTATCTTAAAGTGAATTCAAGACATAAAAGGTAAAAGAATAAAAGAAAAAAAAAATGACATGTGCTAATTCTGACAATCTGTAAACAGGAGCAATGATTTCATCTTGGGAAGCAATCATGTCTGCCGTGGATGGAGTGAGGAAAGTTCTGAAGGGTCTAATGGAGTTCCTACAGAACTACTCCCAGAATAAGAAAGCTCTGGATCTGCAGACGCAGAACATCAAGTACAAGACCAGTCTGTGTCGGGATGTCATGCAGAAGGGAGGCTGCCCTCGTGGTCCAAGCTGTACGTTCGCACACTCAGAGGAAGAATTGGAGAAGTGAGTAGAGACATCTTCATTTATTTTTTATTTATTTATTTATTATTTATTCGGCTCTTTGAAACACATAATATTCATTTCAAAATAAATTATAATAAAAGTACAAAATCAGTGCAAATTATTTTGTAGCAGTCAACCCAGTGCATCAGTGGCGGCCAGGGAAGAGGAAAGCAAACTTAATTACTGTAACTATCATAGTCCCTCTTCCCAACCAACTGATGCACTCGGAAGACTGGTAAAAACATAGCATGAGGAAACAGATCAAATGATAAATACGAATAATAATAATGATCAAAATAAAGGTAAACAGAAAAATAAAAACGCCTTGGAAAAGAGTTACACCATACCTTCATGCTTACTGGCATCAAGTGACAATGTCCATTTTTATTATACCTCCACCACTGAAGGTGGTACCGGATGAATCATGTTTTCGGGTTGTCTGACCATCCTTCCGTCCGTCCCGTTTACTTATTATCGCAATATCTCAAGACCACTTGAGTTATAAACTTCGAACTTATGGATAGTATGTATCACCATAAGAAGATGATCTGATTAGAGTTTGGAGTACGTAGGTCTAATATCAAGGTTCACAGATGTCAACTTTTGAAATTCTATGTATTAAATTCGTTATACCAATATCTGAAGATCCACTTGAGATAAGAACTTCAAACTTGTTTCCCCATATCTTTGTAATTTGTCGGCAGCTCTCCGTAGTTCGCTCCTTTTATAGTTCTGTCCCGGAGTCAGCCTTGATAATCATATCTTCATATTCGTCTTGTAAAAATTATAAAAGGTGTTTGCTTTGTGAATTATGAAGATTAAGATAAAGGAAAGGGTTCATCGTGAGTGATATATGTGCCAAGAATTATTGAGGAAGAAAAATTGCTTAGACTTTAAATTTGAAATATATAAGTAAGCGATCACAATTTGTATGCCTCCACTGCTGAAATTAGTCTGTCTGAAATGCTCTCCCATTATTTCCATGTCTCTAAAACTATTACAGATATGAACTTAAAGCTTGATGATAGTATGTATCTCTAATGTATTTCTGAAGTACCTGCTTATGTATTTTTGTTGTGGAAATACTGATTTTGAGCCTCCTTGGAGGAGGATGTTGGCCAGGTCTTCAAGGATGCCCCTACGGCAGCCATCACAGTCAAGGGACAGGTAACAGAAAACAGAATACTGAAATGTTCCATTGAGATTTGGCAGTTGGTATGGAGTTTGATTTAAATTTCATTTACTCCAGGTACCGTTCAAAGAGCCGCCAGCTCCTCACCTCACTGAACAATCAGAGCAAGACTTCAAGCACATCCCGCGGAGATGTGTCATTAAGCGAGGGTAGAAATGAGATGTCTCCAAGGTCCAGTATTACGGGAAGCAAGCCAGGAGAGCGACCAACTTACAGCCTGGAAGAAAGCTCTACATCCTCTGCATTGGGTAGTGAGTCACGTTATGGTAGCGTATCAGGGCTAGTCTCTGATCCTCAGGATCGTACAGTCTCGGTTGGTGGCTACAAGTCTGAATCTGGTCTGATTCACCGTCCTCCTCTCAGTTCATTTTCTCAATTGGAGTCTTCAGAGAGAGATGAAGATGACCTACATGTGGATGAGGTTCTGTGAGTATTAGGTTTTATTCAGCTGTATTTTCTCTTTGTGATAATTTATAACAAATGCAAATTACAGAGTTTCAAGTGATTGCCTGTCTTCTACTCTCCATTATATTTTCCTATAATATTATTTTCCTATAGTAGGGGAGAGTGGGGTTAGTTGGAACACGGGGTTAGTTGAAACATTGCAATTTTCTTTAACGACAATAAATATATTTATGCAAATCTACCCTCAAGTTGTTGCTATTAGCAACTGCCATCCACCACATTTTAGACAGCACAAATGCTTCAAGCCTCATGAAGTTAGAAAGCAAAGTTTGTTTTTTCACACTCTGAGTAAATTTTGTCATTTTTACAAATGTTTTATTAACTCAGAGAAGATCATAAATTACTTTTGCCAGTTTTTGAGTATAGCAAACAGTTATATCAAGCTACAAAACAAAGTTAAATATATGGCATGTTGTTGTCCCTTTTTTGTGCTGTAAGCTTACAAATGTCAAATGGGCCTCTGGGGTTAGTTGGAACATTTTGAATGGGGTTAGTTGGAACATGTGCTAAGTAAATAGGTTTCAGTTTAATAAAAAAATAAAAATCATATAATTCAATTAAGTGTTCCGAAATATTCCTATACATGTACATTAGTGCACATTGGACGATTTTATTTTGGTTTAAACAAAATATATTGCAGAATGCTACTTCACAGGACTTCAGAATATCTGTACGTGACTGGATGCTATCAAGTGTAATAAAACATGAAGTAAAAAAAGAATTTGAACACCAACCTTTAATATTTTAATTGGAATCAATAAAGCAAGTTAGCTGAACCCATGCAATAATGTTGTACGTAGTATAAATATAATTCTAAAGATACCATGCACAATGTTTCAACTTACCCCATACCTTGTTCCAACTAACCCCGGACACTTGGTTAGTTGGAACACTTGACATGGTCTTGTTGAAGATGGATTTTTTCCGGAACCATCACTTAGTTAAAGAATTTTATGGGGTACATTTGTAGCATACAGATATACACTCAAGCTGATTGTTTATTGTTTCTTGAAATAAATCCGCTTTTGTTTTACGGCCATTTTTGTGAAAAATGTTCCATATAACCCCGCTCTCCCCTATAATTACTATTCTATTATCCTGAAAGAGGCAGTGCAGTACATCATATAGGGAGAGTGGACAACAACATGGCGCTTATTGCGTTGTTAGGCAAGCAAATTACCAATGAAAACATGTCATTTTCTTTTCTACTCTTCCCTTCCATATTATTTTCTTTTGTTCGACAATGTTACAGTTCAATTGATTCTTTTCTTTCTCGTCTTAATTGTTCTCTATTAGTATGGTGTGAAGTGCAATACCCAGTTTCGAATTCTGGCAAAGGATGTATTAAAAATCTTTGCAGTTTCCAGAGAGACTGCAGGATTAATTCTGATTGATTTGCTAACTCTAATTTCTAACATTTATATCTCGCTATTCAAATCTTCCTCTGTATCTACAGCCAAGCTTCTCTGTATGGCCTGAAAGCTCGTAACAAGCATGCTGTCGCTAAGAACAGGGAGTCTAATAGCCCTACCCCTGACCCACCAGCCAAGCCGAGCTATCCCAATGGTGGGATATTACCCAACAGTAAGATGTATCTGGCTAGTCGAAGCCTGAGCATGAATGCTAGTGACCCAGCGGTGGCGGCAGATCCTGAGAGGTCATCTAGCGTTGGTGGGGGTCGGCCATCGCACCATGAAGTCAGGAGATCAGACATAGATAGATACGCTATACCCTCCGAGGGTAAGTGAGTTGAATATGGCATTGACGAAATATGCAGGGCTTGATTCCAGCGATGGCGACCTGAAATGACCACCAAGGGCATGGCTTGTCACTCACCAAAAAAAAAAAAAAATAAAAATAAATGAAAAAATAGAAGTTCAGCAAAATATCAGGGCTGAGATGTTTGTAAACTTGTGTTTTAGACAACTTTTTAAAAAGAATTGTACAACTTCGTTCAGAATTAAAAAAAAAATAACTTCAAGCTAATGCTGTAATCATAATTGAGATTTTGTAGCTAATCGGTCCTTTAATTGCAGAGATATAAATCAAATGACATTTCATTTTTTTTAACCTTTATACAGAGGAGTATTTTTATGAGCGGAGACATCCTTCCAATGAATCTCCCACTCCGTACGTTGGTCAGGCTTCCCCAGCTCCACCATCACAGCCTCGTATCTTGGTTCCCACCGTGCCACCTCCACCACCTAAAGCTGATCCTTATCTAGCAGACCGTGCCCAGGAGAAACACCCATACCCGTACCACCACGCCCCCAGTGGTAGCAGCAGCGCTGGTTACCTATATCATGAACCTCCGGCCGTTGTACCACAGACACCGCCCCCAGACCCCAGGCAGTACCGTAGACCGGCTGTTCAGCGCTATGTTGATCCCCACACCATGAAAGCCTATGATGTGGTGCCTGTGGATGATTATGTAGAGCCCACAGCACCACCAGCGACATTGCTGCCAAGCCAGAGGTACATATACCCAGTAAAAGACAAGTAAGTAGATATTCCTCTAATATTTTCAAAAACTTCATATTATTATTTTCACCTTCTTCTCATCTGTATACATGTACCTATAGGGGTGTTAGCCTATCATTTGTCAGCCTTTATGTCAGACCTCTCCATGTGTCCTGTCCAGTGTCTTTTGTCTTTTTTTTATTACCTCATTGAAGTCCTTTTCCTCTCTGGAGTAATTTGATTTACTGTATAAGTGGTTATTTTCGCGGTGACTTTATTTTCGCGAATTTCACGAGTTGGTCATCGCGAAAATTTCCACTTCAGTACAAGGCTATTTATAGTAATGAAGTCATCACCAAAATCGCGAAATTTTGCTCTCGCGAATTTCCCCAACTAGTCAAAAATCGCGAAAATATCTGTACGCGAAAATATTGGCTTATACAGTACCTGTCCTCCCCATTGCTTCCTTGGGCTCCCAAAATGCCCCTTTTAAGTGGTTACTAGAAGTACGTTTCTTGGTATCTTTTGTATCAGACACTCGGGGAATATGCAAAAACAGTTAGGTCTTTGAATATATGATTACATGTTTACCAATGCAGGTATCGTGAGAGGCCAGAGTTTTACCCTGCATACGATCAGAGAGGGCGTAGGATTGCTGACATGAGGCAGTTACCTCCAGTAGGCACACCCCGGGATATCCCCGCCCATCTAGTTCCAGAGGATAGCCCAAAGCCACAGGAGAGAAAGGGGGGTAAGCTACCCAGTCACAAGGCCGCTGTCGCACCCCCTCAGCCTAAGGCTCCACTTCGATTGGAAAGGGTATGTTGTCTTTTCTTAGACTAAGATCATCATTAATGTAGGTTAATTTCAAACGTTCATAATGCCAAAATTTATTTTGGCCTAAGGATTACTAAATATTTATATAGCGAAATCTGAAAGGTAAACTTCTGAGGTTATCATATGACTTTTGAAGTGAAAACCCAAGAAAGTGTGTAAAATATCTTGAGCTGAAATGACATTACTAGTTTTCTAATTGAATAGTAGCCTAAAGTGATGATATCTCTCGATTGTTTTTTGTAATAGGGACCGAGTCTGACAGAGCTGAAGGAACGTCAAAGCTACCTGGTCACAATGCTGGATGAGATCCAAGACGATAACGATACATGTCCAAGAGACGATGATCCTCCTATCTCCACATCATGGAGTAAACCCAGCACCACTGTCGATCCTATCACCAGCTTGTGGGCAGGTGATGCCTCCAGGGAATGGACATCATCCAGCAATAGCCTGTGGGGTACGTCTGCCCCATCAAAGGAAGCCATATCTTCAACAGACTTTAGCTTTAGTTTCACAGGCATTGAAGATGAGGATGATGACCTGGATATGGACCATCGAAAGAACGGTATTGATGTCGACTCTGATGAAGAGATTCAACCTTCAAAGTTCAGCGACGACAAAGAAATTATGGATCATGAAGATCGGTCAGACAGTGAAGTGGGAAGCTACAATCCCTGGACAAGTACGTCGCTCTTCACGCCAAACACAGGGAAAGCAGTGAAGGAGACGCCTACTAATTACACTATGACGTACAGCAAGGTGTTGGTCCGTCACGTCTCCACCAATGAGGATGATCCATCACAGAAGGCACCTCATGGGTCCCACCAGATGGGAGATTTTGAGAAGATGTCGATGAATGAGCTGAAGCAAACCTTGAAGCAAGTTGAGCAACAAGATCAGAGAGCAGGCAGCAGCCACTTTGAGCGGGGACACAAGATCCAGATTGAATTGGGGCGTAGAGAAGAGGAGATCCCCATCCCTTGCCCTCACTTCCCCAGGAACTCTGCTCCTCTACCAGCCCAGCTGGTGGGCAAGGAACCCATCCTTCACATGTACCCCAAGTATTCCCATGCAGAGGCTTTGTATAGTGCTTATGGACCTGTGTCTGGTTCAGCTAGAGCTCTAGGCAGCAACACAGGCCCTCTGAAGGTCAGTGCAGGCACAGTGGAGAACACCATGCCAGTAAATATGACAGTACAGGATTGTAAAGTGGCTCATGGGTTCCAGATGCCTGAAGGAGATGGCTATTATATCAAGACACCCAGTACACTTTCTTCTGATGAACTTGAAACCTGTGCTACACTTCATAAAGAGTGAGTGCTCAACCCCAAAAAATTTCTAAATTTTTCAGTCATTACTCTGCCACCAAGTTTACAATTACTTCCATAAAATTGACCAACTAAGTATTTTGTTATAAGTGAAAAAAAAAAATGTCATTGCACACCTTGAAATTTATAGGTTTAAATAATCTTGAAACGATTCTTGACACATTAACGTGACACTCATTTGAAGACAATATTGATGGTGCTATACAGTTCGTCCAAGAAAAAGGTATACCGGACGTTTAGAGCCTTATATAACTACTTTGTCAACAGGAATAACACAGGTATAACTATGGTATCTTGACAAAATCAAGGTGATCTATTTAAGAACATTTATATATGTGGCCATCAAAGTTGGGCATTATTCTAGAACACAAAGCTTGGTAGGAGCGCCCATGTCTAGAAAGCGCCCTTGTCGGTAAATGCGTGTATCTGTTTGAGTCAGAGGCAAACATGCAACCAGTATTTTATACTGAACTCAACAGATAAATATTTGTGCAAAAAAAGCAAGAAACATTGAGAAGAGGTTCCAAATGAGCAATTCAATTTCAAGTCTAAAAACCATTGTCAATCGTGAAAATTCCCCAACTAAGAGTTAGAAAGGATGAGTCTGCAGATATGGGACACATTATTTTTGAAATATCGGAATGACACGTCCATCTTTTTTGGCTTAAATTTTAATGTTGACACCCAAATTTTAGACAAACACCCTTAGGAATGTCAAGAAGAACGTGAGTGCTATGATTATTGGAATAAAACGATATTTCTTGCTCTTTTTCAAGTCAAATTATTAGGGTCACAGACACAGGCACCACCATCATACAAATATGTATTATTGTTTGTATGACCGGGTGACTAACATTGCTAGTATTGTTTGTTTACAGTGACTGGGTGACTAATGTAGAAAAGCTGGTTGAGTGTGACCCACAAGCTGAAGAGAAACTGAAGCAGGCTTTGAGTCAGGTTCGCACTAGGATCCAGGCTAAGGAAACAGTCAAGGTAGGTACATGAAATAAACACTCTAAAAACAAAATATCTTTTGACACAACATGGACATTTTTTAAAAATTTAAACTCTTTCATTTTCTCAAATTTTACTCCTGTGCCACTCTGAATTTCCACAATGTTTAGTACTGCACAGAATTCTCAGATTATCTAAAATTTCTTGTGACAAAACTACTATTTGCTGTTTACAACAAGGTTTAGATAAATCTTTTTCTAATAGGATCCTATTGTTTGCCATGTCTAAGGTTGTGTGAAAAAGGCACTTATGGCACATGAAGGGTTGAGTAAATATAAGCTATGTTAAGTTTTGCCACCCAAAACATGAATGTTCAGAGCACTCTTTTTTTTTTCTGATAAACTTCAAGTTTCAAGTTTCATTTATTTCCACAAATCAACATGACAAAGCAATTTACATCATACAAAGCAATCAACTTAAATGCATTTACATAAAACAAATATAATATATTTACACTCAAGGAGAAAAGTGGAGGAGCCTAAAGAAAAGCAGAGCTTGTTGTGGATAGGCCCCGATAAGGAAAAATACAAAAACATTGCTCGAATGAAGGAAACAATCGTTACAACTTATTTGTAACATGAATGTTATGGTAATTGGTAATTCCATGATTAGGTGTACATTCACTTTTCTTTAATTTATTAATAACCTTATAGATGTTCATAAATAACAAAGGTCTTTCAAGTTCATTTAAAATAATAGATTCAGGGCCTGCTAAAAGAACAGTAGTACTGAGGTGAACAAAATCTAACAGCATTTTGACTTAGAAAAAGTTATTCTTCTTATAATTGTTGTTTTTATCACTATTATTTTTACAATTGTTATAGTTTCTATTAGTATTATTGGTATAATTATAATTTCATATCATTCCTAACTCTGAAAATCTTCCGAAGCAACATTGAAGCATTTGAACAATTTTTTCCCCTTTCCCCATCATCTTTAGCACGCCCATAACACCTTCATATTGGACTTTGAGGAGAAAGTCTTGGAGAACATGAATTCTGACAAAGACCATCGCGTTGTAGACTGTAGTAATGCTGGTCCACAGGTAGCACACCATGCTGATCCACCTCAGGTCAAACTATCTCAGGTGAGTTATTTGTGTGAAAGGTCATCTCCTGAGAGGTTGAAGGTCATACAGGTAGCACACTATGCTGATCCTCCTCAGGTCAAACCATCTCAGGTGAGTTATTAGTGTGAAAGGTCATCTACTGAAAGGTTAAAGGTCATACAGGTAGCACACCATGCTGATCCTCCTCAGGTCAAACCATCTCAGGTGAGTTATCAGTGTGAAAGGTCATCTCCTGAGAGGTTGAAGGTCATACAGGTAGCACACCATGCTGATCCTCCTCCGGTCAAACCATCTCAGGTGAGTTATGGTCATATTCAAACGTGAGTGACACTAAATTTGGACTGATAGAAGGGTGCATATCTGTGCACTTGTAGGTTATGAATGGATCATGAATATTATGTATAATGTAAGAGTGGCATGTGTCATTACCAGTTGGATTTGAATTTTACAGTTGGTCCTTGAAATTATGATTAAAAACACAGTGTGTGAGTGACAAGACAAAAAAAAAAAAGACATGGGTTTCTGACCGTCATTGGTTATGGTTTGATTTGTGCCCTAGTAGATCTCTAAGGGTACCATAAGTGCTGGTTTATGTACATGAATAGTATACCTCTCTGATATTTATTGTCCTTATCAATCATTCCTCCTCTGTGGAAAATGGTCCACCTCTATGTGTCGTGAGTGACACGACATCCAAAATGTGAGTGACACGACTAGTGCCTTAAATGCAACATTTCAAGTAAATAACTAGATCAAAATTACCTGTGTGTATATGCCATGTTAGAGTAGTCCATGATAATTATTTTAAACCTGGTGTATAGTTTTGGTAACAAAAAAGGAATTGGCACAAAACCTATCAAATATAGTCTCATGTTGTCCACATTGCACTAAAAGATATGTGTGAGAGATCTTGTGACATTGCTTTCATTATTTCCGATGAATTTCATTGAAATTTTTTGAATGAAGGGTAATGTAACTGCCGTTTAGACCTCTGCTGAGAGTTTCGCACGCCGGAGGTTAGGGCGTGAATAATGCGAACGATCTGCGTGTAACACACAAGAGAATCCCCATTGGTTTTCCACGTAGGCGCTAACATGAGTCGGATCCCCGACTTAGCTTTTTTATACTTATATTATGACATAAAGACACTAAGACAAGATTTCAAGTCCTATAATTTGCTTTATTATTGTTATTAGATTCAGTTTTTCATAATTTCTGTAAATGCGAATCAAAATTATTTTTTCTTACTCCCGAAACTATACACCAGCTTTAAGCAAAAAAAAATCTGAAAAAAAGTGACTAGATATAAGAATAAGAGGCATTTAAAGCACCATAGTCCCATATGTGCAAATTCCTGTTTGATCTTTTATTGAGTGTAAGAAAGCTGGATCACTTAATGTTTGAACTTAAATAATTGGTTGCATTGTTAAGAAGCCTTTGTGTTGATTTTAGATCCTAATTTGCATTTTCAAAGGCACAGCGCCATATTAATATTTCAGCTAAATGTCCCACTTAGTTTGAATATGACCTTATTAGTTATTATTATTACTAATAATACACCATAATTGTGTGATAATATACCATAAATCTGTGCTTTTGTTCATGAGTGATCATAGCATTTCATACAAACTATTTTTTTTGCTCTGACAGAATTTTCCGGCTCAACCAGAGAGTAGAGCTGTTCAGATGCAGGAATCTGTGCTCTCTCGCTACGCCCGCCAGCCCTTGGATCAAGGCAGGGAAGCAAAAGGGGGTAGTCAAATCCATGCCCAGGGGTATCAATACGTTGAGCACCATCCAGGGGAGTCATACCCAAACCCCAGGGCACCTTACCCCCCTCATGCACTGGTACCAGCCCGTAGACAGACCAGGTATGGTCCTGGCCAGGTCCCCACTAGCCAGGGACCAATGGATGGCAGAAGGCAAGGGATACCCGCTACTAAGCACCAAATGGTAAGTTGGGATCTTACTTCCATAGTGAGTTTTAACATTGTATTACTGACCTGTTCAAGCATTACAGTGTGAGGTACACAAGTGCTACATGTATCTAAGTATCAATTTTCATTACTTTTTTTTTTCACAAGAAGATGTAAAAGATGAAAATGATTGTCGACTTACACTATCAAAAGGGAAATCAATCAAAAATTGCCCTTAAAATGCCAACCTAATCATAATACACCAAATAGTTGAAAGTTTTTTCTGCCGAACATATGTGTGTGGTCCCATACATGCATTTTTGTGTGCAGTGAATCTTACTCTCAGCAGAATTGGTTTGATTTACTATCATTTTGTTGATTCCAAAACCTCGAAGCGCTCAACAATTCTTAGGTGAATTGCTTTCAACCTTCCCAAATCAATTTGAGACAATTAAATCTCATGAGCACAAAATAATATAGCTTTAAGAACTTATATGTAAGCTTAAATATGGAGATTAAACAATATGCATCAAGGTGAGTATCCCCAGTCGAGTGATACGATCACTTGACTCCCCCAATTCCACTTCTATCTAAATCGCAGATATATTCTGTGCAATAGAATATATTGTTATAGTAAATAGTGGTAGAAAAATACGCGTTGCGATTGGCTAGGTCAATATTACGTGACCTACTTTTAATTTGTTATATTGTACATATGTACAATATAACTTTCGGTTTTTGGAGGGTAAAGCCTGTGTTAAATGAATGGGGAGAGTATCGATTCTATCGATTGCCTTGTTGCGCTAGCGCGTAATAACAGTAAAATGGTGCGCACAATAGTTTATAACAATGGATACGCGGAGCAAAAAATGTATGTCACAATAGCTTAATTAGCATCAAAAGTTGGCAGAGATAAAACCAGATTAAGCATGGTGAAAGATCTAGGGTCTGTTTACTATAATAAATAGGGAACGTTCCATCATACAATATTACTCGACTATATGAACTCCACACACTAAATTATCCCTCGTGAAAATCTATTTCACCTCGGACTGTGGCCTCGGTGAAACAAAAATGCACTTGGGATAATTTAGTATGTGTCGTACATATAATCCAGTATACTGTATTTTAGAGTGTCCACTATTTATATAATAGTAAATAGTGGTAGTATTTTAAGAGTTGAGATTGGTTGAAAGGGTGTCACGTGTCGTGCAACATTCTGGTATGTTGCACGCTTTTTTGTTATGTTGAACGGTTTTTTGTTATGTTGCACGGTTTAAATCCTGTGTTAAAATGAATGGTGAAATCGATTGCCTTGTTGCGCTAGCGCGTAATAACAGTAAAATGGTGCGCACAATAATAGATACGCGGAGCAACAATATACGTCACAATAGCTAAATTAGCACCAAAAGTTTGGCAAACATTGGTAAAGATAAACCAGATTAGGGAAGGTCAAAGATCTACGGGTCTATTTACTATAATAAATAGTGCATGCTTTATGAATGCAACATTACTGACTATGTGAACTCCAAATACTAAATTATCCCTCGTGCACATTTGTTTCACCTCGGCCTACGGCCTCTGTGAAATAAATGTGCCGTCGGGATAATTTAGTATTTGTCGTGCACATAATCTAGTATGTTGCATGGTGGATCATGCAATATTTATATAATAGTGTCTGCTTAATATAAATACTCATTTTGTTGCTTGTTTTGTTTGAATGTTAGGAGGCAGCAGACCTTCAGTATGCCAAGCAGGTGCAAGATATAGAGCACCAGGAATACCTGAGACATCTTGAAGAAGTGCAGAGGAGACATGAGGAGATGAAACACAGGGAACGACAGCGCAGGAACCAGGAAGAGAGAGATAGATCCATTGCTAGACAGCTGGCAATGAGGGAGGCCATGTCAAGGGACAGAGGGTATAATCAGTACCCCTAATAATATTTGTAGCTGAGGTACTGGAAGAGGATGTAGGAGGAGCTGAATAGACCGGGTGAATAAATCCTCCTTTGCCGAATAAATAATTATAATAATCCATTGTTAGACAGTTTGCTATGAGGGAGGCCATGTCAAGGGGGTATAATCGGTACCCCTAATATTTGGAGCTGTGGTACTGGAAGAGGATATAGGAGGAGCTGAATAGACCGGGTGAATAAATCCTCCTTTGCTGAATAAATAATTATAATAATCCATTGTTAGGCAGTTTGCTATGAGGGAGGCCATGTCAAGGGGGTATAATCAGTACCCCTAATAATATTTGGAGCTGAGGTACTGGAAGAGGATATAGGAGGAGCTGAATAGATCCGTTGTTAAGCAGTTTACTGTTAAGGAAGCCATGTAAAGGAGGTATAACCAGTACCCCTAATATTTGGAGCTAGGGTACTGGAAGAGGGTGTAGGAGCAGCTGAATAGATCCATTGTTAAGCAGTTTGCTGTTAAGGAAGCCATGTAAAGGAGGTATAACCAGTACCCCTAATATTTGGAGCTGAGGTACTGGAAGAGGATGTAGGAGGAGCTGAATAGATCCATTGTTAAACAGTTTGCTGTTAGGGAGGCCATGTCAAGGGGGTATAATCAGTACCCCTTATAATATTTGTAGCTGAGGTACTGGAAGAGGATATAGGAGGAGCTGAATAGACTGGGTGAATATATCCTTTGCTGAATAAATAATTATAATAATCCATTGTTAGGCAGTTTGCTATGAGGGAGGCCGTGTCAAGGGGGTAAAACCAGTACCCCTAATATTTGGAGCTGAGGTACTGGAAGAGGATGTAGGAGGAGCTGAATAGATCCATTGTTAAGCAGTTTGCTGTTAGGGAAGCCATGTAAAGGAGGTATAACCAGTACCCCTAATATTTGTAGCTGAGGTACTGGAAGAGGATGTAGGAGGAGCTGAATAGACCGGATGAATAAATCCTCCTTTGCCGGTATGATTTCCGGTATGATTTTCAATGATTCAACCATGAATCAATTTGCTGATTTATGATACAATGTTTATATGCATGATTTATACACAAGTTCATGTTATAAGAATAGGGAAAACATAAACTATATAAGATGATTTTCTTCTTTTCTTATAGAGAGGGAATATTAAAGAAGGATGCATGTGTTTCTACTAGTTTTACAGTTTCTTCCACAATTCAATCTCATGACCACAATAATAAACTAGCTTTAAGAAGTAGATTTTAACACGCTGGTCTAATTAGTACATGTATTGTAAAATACCCTTCTTTTAAAAATTTATTCATGTTTTAATGATATCTCCTTAATTAGAACTTGCGTCCAAGATATTGATTCAGTAACAAAGTTTTAAGAAAATTAAAGATAGCTTAAAATGAAAAGGAGAGCAGGCAGCTTCGTGCGAAGATTTTGTCATTTTGTGAATGGCTCTGGTCACGTTGTCTGCATGTACTTTTCGTCCATTTATTTATATTACCCTTGATCAGGATTTCTTTGAAATAATGTGGTATTTATTGTTTAATGCTGCAAGTATTTTGAATCGCCCTTAGTCAAATATTTACCCCATCCCTGTACTATACACATAATTCAGAAAGAGATCCATGAAAGTTTGCAAATCAACTTCTGAAATGTCTTTGGTGCATAAAAGCAAGAAAAACAAAATTATGATGCTTTTCAGATAAAATAGGGTTTCTTTAACAACACTATATAAATGTGGAGTTAGAGCATTCAGGAAATCATTTGTATTTGTTTTAGAATACAAATGATATACTGAACTTCACTAACAAAGATAATGTAAGTACAACTCTGTAATTTACCATGATTTGCCTCAACATTTCTTTATATGCTTTTTATATTTTACTCCATAAAACTCACTGTAATGAAATCACAGAATCATTTACAGGAATAAAGTATAAAGAATAATTCAAAATACAAGGCAATTTTACAATGTAAGAAAGCTCTCAATACATCTCACATTAAAAGGGTCTCTCTGCTAATGATTTTCTAGGTTATGATGGCCTTATTCAAATTGATATTGCTGGATTCCATAAGAAGACATACTAGTCCAAAGATCAGAAAAAAAGCATTCTCAATAAAAGCAAGCTTTGATTTAAAAGTGATCTACAATACGAGCACATCCACTTACAATTTTGTAATGTTATAATACTTGCTGTTAATTCACAAACTTTCATGGATACAGTTTCATGGATTATGTTGACAACAATATTTTTTTGTTGTTTTTGTGAGGGGATTCTTCCTGTCTCAATTTGATTTCATGTGGAGAGCATGTTTCTATGTGCCTTCTGTGCAACTCAATATAACACGAGTTGACTCTATTAAAGGGAAAGTTCACCCTAGAATTTTATTGGTTTTAAAAAATGAAGAAAAACAAAAGAAAAATATGAGTGAAGGTTTGGAGAAAATTGACCAAAAAATAACGAAGTTATGAATATCTAAAGTTTTGATTTTGTGACGTCACATGCGAGCAGTTCTCCTATGTGTTATATAATGTAAATTCCATGAAGTGTCATTTTTTCAAAAGAAAATTAATTATTTGACCTGTGCGGTCGATACATCATCAAACATATGTTAATATACATGCCTCTATCAAATTGACCCTTTATCAAGAACTATGAAAAAAGACAAATTTATGGAATTTACATACACAACACACGGGAGAGCTGCTCGCACGTACGTGACGTCACAGAATTAAAACTTTAAATATTTATAACTTCGCTATTTTTGGGTCGATTTTCTTCAAACTTTCATTCATATTTTTCTTTTATTTATCTGCATTTTTTAAAACCAATAAAATTACAGGGTGATCTTCCCCTTTAAAGTTTCACAAATAATTAGCTGGAAATGATCTGAATTGCCAAAAGGATTGAATTTTCTGTGTAGTACAGAACTGTTTATAGAACTTCTATAATTTCCAGCTTGCTTTCAATTGAAATTGTTTGGATGTATCCAAATATATTTGCATGGATCATTTTTCTGCTGCATAAACTGTTGATATCATCAATATATTGTTGTTTTCTTTGAACATGTTACATGGGTTTTCAGTGTACTACATGTATAATATAAGAAAAGAACAGTAAGACACTATTGTACTGCACTGTACATAAATTGTTCAAACCTGGCTAGCTTACGTATAATGTTATATGATAAAATGGTACCGGTGTACATTTTTTTTGTTAAATCTTTCCTGTGTAAAGCAATCAGTTTTCAAAATACTTGGGTTGCATCACAAAGTCGTTTGTAAGCTCCGGACAACTTTAAGAAAGACCTGTGAACAGTTCGTGTGCTAAATGATTCAAACTGTGTTTAGAATAGCATCCAAGAACATGTTATGGTCTAACTTTACTACATATGAGGGAGATAATAGATGGTATCCCCTTTTTCAGATTTAATAAAAATAGTAAACTTAAGAAACAAGAATATTTTTTATTGAACCTTAAATATACCCTGTCCTTTATATTAAAGGCATGTTACTTCCTATCATTAATTTGGGAATTGAATGAAAATAAAAACCTGTGCCATCCCATCTGTAACCTTTAATCTTTTATCTCAGCTTTGGTTATTTACCGACATATTATTTAACCTCGCTGGGAATGGAATGAGTGCATCTCTAAAAAACATTAAATGCACTTTTCCATGTTTGTAGCCAACATTTTTCCTCCCTACAACCACTTCTTTAAGAACATCACTTTGTCTGCTTCCTAAAAGCATGCTTATTTGTCTTTAAAGAAACTCCTGCAAGAGTTTATTTTGTTCAGTCCTGTTAACCTTTTTTTTTTTTTTTTTTTTTTTTTAAATTACTTAATTCTCTCTTTCTACAGTCTTTTTTTTAATAGAAATATTCTGTCATAGAGAATCTTTATGAAACAATATTTAAAGCAAGACTGAACTAACCCCCACTGTGCGTGGGCCGTCATAGGCCTAGTGTTATAAAAACTAGTCTCATGAATATACCTTTTGATATAACTATTAGTAGTACAGGCTATATTTCAATATCAATTAGCCTTTAATGTATTTATGTAGCGAGTTAACACATATTTTAGGGAAAAAGGACTTGTTTTGCTATTGGTAACATAATTATTGCGGCATGAATGTATTTAATAGCGAATAAGTGTGTTATTATTCAAGTGGTCTATACAGTGCGTCCCAGATAAAAGTATACCCAACTTTGAGAGCCTCATATTAAAATTGTATAACGTATGTGTAATTAATTTTAATTTCATGACAAAGAGTAACTCATATTCTATCTAATGATACCAAAATCATACCGATACTGTCATGGATGACTGAACACTTGAGTGTTTAAAAACATTGGTCAAAAGTGATCTGTACCAAGTTGTCTGAGAAGCAGCCCTGGCCTTCTGATCATTCATTGTTTGTTTGAGGTCAGCCTTCCTGAGTCCATTCATTAGGCACAAAGGATTACTTGATCTATTGAAATGCAAGGGCTGCTTGTGCTCAAACTTGGGACAGGGCACTTTTTACGCTTGTTTTTTAAAGCCCAATGCTTAGTCATCCGTCACAACACAGGTATAAGTTTGGTATCATTGAAAAGAATATGAGTTGCTCTTTATCATGATACATATTTCGAGGTCACACAAGCTATAATATTTTAATATGAGGCTCTCAAAGTTGGGTATACTTTTTTCTGGGACGCACTGTATAGTAAGACTACATTGCACAGAATGTTGCATTCTGGGAAAGGAACTGGGTCAGAGTGAGTAGTTCAGAACTTAAGATAATGCTGTACAAGGCTGCTGGTTCGTATTGGCTTTAAATGTAACCGTGGTTAAAGGTTACTATTGAGAGGGACTTTATTTTTGAAGCAGCTAATCTCGGACTTAAATATTTCGAGAAGAGCGCAGGAGAAATATCGACTTAATATTGAGAGCCATGTTGGGTCTCCGTGTTTTGATAAAACATTTATGTGTACACTTTACAAGTCAGATTTGGAAACTATGACCATCGATTAGTTTTATGGGTGACTAACTTTGTATATTTGTAACTTTCTTATTGTATCTACGATGCATAGAAGGAATTTAGTCTTTTAGGTAGGTTAAGTGCTAGCTTTAAGCTTTATTGTATGGAATTGAGATCAATTGTGACTTGATGTATTATGGCTTACTGTAAGTTTCTAGTTAGTAATACATGTATGTGTGTTTTTGATCAATAGGTTTGTAGTGGAAGTATATCGTAATGTAACGTATGTTGTCAAACAATAATGAAAATTAGATTTGCATTTGAATGTTTCATTTGACATTATTGATGTGTAGCATGTGATTTTGTACAGTTTGTGGTGTATTGGCTTTGTAATTAGAAATGTAATGATCAATTAGTGTTAGTATAGCTGTTATGTCTCCATTGCATATATCATCATTTGTCTCATTAAGTGTGTGTCCTAAATTTACAGTGAATTATGTACATCTACTATTTTTATATAGTTTGATTCATTACTTATAATGTATGTATTTTCATTTATTCGTGGTTAAAATCATATTTATATTTTTAAAACTATATTTTATCAATATACTACACAGTTGATTATAGTGTTGCATAATTTTACAAAGTCATTAAGAATGAAAAGCAAACCATATTTTGATGCCAATTAATGTCACAAATTCAAATGAAAACATTCTTTTGGTGGTTTTGAGCCACCAGATGGAGATCAAATGATATATTAGAAAATTCTATCAATTATTTGAATTATGTTGGTAATTTCACCTCAATGTAGGTACATTTACTCAGAGGCATTGGAAAGCTCGGAGACAAAGGATTGGAGGGGCAAGCCATTGTTAACACACAATCGCTTGCCCCTCCAATCTGATGCCTCTCCATGTACTTCATGAATTGACAATTGTCTCACAAAATGAAAACACCAACAGGGTCATTCTAACAATTCTTTGAGATGAGCACTTGCTGTTAAAGCCACAACCCCAGATTATTAAATGTGTAATATTGTGTAATGTTTTAAATAAATCCTTTTAATATTTGGCATTGCAATGTTTATGAAAGTTTAAGTCTACTGCTCTGTGAGCTGACTCGCTTTCTTTCATTTTAAATACACATTCAAAGTCTCACTGTAAAGGATTGATTCATTTGTTCATTTCAAGTTCAGTGTTGGTGCAGGTGTTTGAAGCACAATTAACACTGCCTTCCCTAGCTCCAACACATGAGCAAAATCATATTATAGGCAGCTCAACACCGAGCTAGATTTGTTCCAAGGCCATGTTTGTTTGAAGTTTGGTTCTGTGCTGACCTAAATATTGACTTAACACTAACACCAACAGGTCAACACTGAACTTGGAATGACCTATAAATGAATTCGGTTTGGGTGATGTTTTGTCATGGTGGCAACCATTGCTTGGGGGCTTCCAATTTACTATGCATGCTCCTTGTGTGCGTATGTATGTGTAACAAAAGAAAATGCACAAACGCGCAGACATACGCGCACATGGCGCATGCGTAGTATATTGGAAGTCCCCCAGCTATATGGCGGGAACGTAGAGGGCTCACTTCCATGAAACGCCCTCCCAAATTCTTCTATATTTAGATGGGTGTTTAAATTATAATTGAGGTATATGGGGGAATGTATTCAAGGCTCAATGAGCATTACACCCCCTCCTTCCACAAAAATCAATCAATAAAATGAAATACAATGTAGAGACCATTATTTCTTATGGGCCTCTACCATAACAGGATCATGTCTATTGAAATACTACTATCCCATTATTTACAATTATATAATGTGGTTCATATTGAGATGTCATACATCTCTATTATGATAACTCCACGGGAAGTTTTGAAAATTCCCTTTATTTTTCTTTTTAAAAAATTTGACAGAAGTAAGTTCATTATGTAGAGATGGGTTGCTGATTTTAAAATTGAATTCACTTAACTTTTACCATTTTTTTTTTTTTTTAGAAGTTAGATATTTAGTTCCCTTATAATAAGGGTTTATGACTTGGTGTCTTCAGTTTACTGGTTGGCATTGCTTCAAAAGGCCAAGAACAAGCAAATTTCAAAATACTTAAAATTTTTATGTGACTATGCTTATGTTTTGACACTCATTTTAATTTGAATAAGATTTGATATGCTTGAAGGTTAGATGCTTTAACCCTAAAAAGACTGGGCTATTTTGACACACATAAAGACTGGGGGGGGGGGGGCTCATTCAGCCCCCCCTAAGATCTCGGCCGTTGAGCGCGCGATCGCGCCGAAAATTGGCACGCGCGTTACCCACGGCATACTCTCCAAAACTCAGGAGTCGTATTTTCCAAAAAATTTCATCACTGATTAATTATGCTAATTTATGCATAAAATCTAAGATTTGCTCTAATTAATTAAATAAAGCTCTAAAAGTGCTAATTTTTGGTTTACAGGCTCTTTGTAGGCTTCTGATGAAATGTGTTCCAAAAAAAAAATCTGTATCAAGATTTTTTTCTTATGTATCCTATTGTTTTTAAAATTTCTTATGTATTTCTTTGTTTTTCGACTTTTTGTTTTTTATTGTTTTTTCAATGGAAATCATTGGTGACGCCATTTTAATCATAAACAACCTTATATTAATTGATTTTATTGAGTTAAAGAGAAAATAATGATACATTTATGAATTTTGGCTAAATACACAATTTCCATTGGATTTGTACACAAAATCACGTATTTGAGCAAATTTGGGTCTGACGCAAGGTTACAAAATGTTACGTAATTTCCGAACCGCTTACCCGGGCCTCGCAAATTTGGTCTCAAAAGTTGCGCGAGACTTGAAAGAAAATAGTCATGAAGTCTCTGCGAATTTTTTCCCGCGTTGCATAGTTATCGCGAAAAATGTCGAGGGGGGGGGGGGCTGAATGAGCCCCCTCCAGTCTTTTTAGGGTTAAGTCCTACCCTAGGGACTTGAGAATGAACATAATTGCTTTATAAGTGCACTAGCTTATACTGTGAACGCCACTTAGAATAAGTTCATAATTAAATCCACATCTAATCATATTGCAGGTTTTTACAAACCAGTTATAGTCTTGTCGTAATGTGGGAAGTAGCTCGAATCATTTCTTTGTAATCCACACTTCATATTATTGTCACAATTGATTTATAAACATTTTTTTTTATTTGCCTAGCCATTACAGAAATCAGCTTTTAGTTCAAACTTATTTCTTTGTAAATCACTTTATATCCATTGCAGGTTTAATGTGACTATTTAAAATATCTGTAGAAAACCTTTGCTGTCTCAGTAGAGTTAAAGCTTGGCTTTCAGGATGAACTCTGCCCATTTTTTTTTTGTTGCATATGTATGCAATGGTGTGTTGATCATTCCTATAGTACATGAAAATTGTTTTGTGTGTATCTTTACCCAAATAAAAATTATAATCAAATATGTTTATATTGTGTATTGTCATAAGTAATACATATTACATATTATAAAATATGATGAACAATTCAGAGCAATAACTACATGTACATTTACAGTACATGTCCATTGCAGGAGTAACTGAAAATTTTAAGAAAATCAGATTGGGCTCACTTAAAATTTCTAGCTCTCAGATTTAGAATTTTTGAAAGAGGGAGGGGAGAGGAAGAGGAAGAGAGAGAGAGAGAGAGAGAGAGAGAGAGAGAGATAATAAAAAAAAAAAAGAGAAAGAGAGAGAGCCCCCCCCCCCGACATTTTCTGCGACCATTACTTTCATTACTTTTTTAAAAGTTTTCTTTTACAATCAGGGTATATCATCCAAGAAGGGCCTTCTTGGCGGGGTCTTCCCACGGTCCACAAGGCCGATTATTTTTCATGTAGTATTTTCTTTCATCAGGACGTTTGTCTGCGCAAATAGAAAAGTTTCCGCAAAGCATATCCAATGAAGCCTAAAATATAATCTTTTAAATTGCTGATAATAAAACCGGGCATTAATTTGCTAAGGCTTTCGTAAATTGGGGCAATATTATAATTTATACTCGTGTATCATCTCTATTACCATGTTTACCCATCTTACGAAAGTGTAGTGGTTGTTTTCATCCTTTTCATCCGTTTATTCTTTGTGAAATTTTGAAACTTCAGTTTTCAATATTTTCCTCGTTTTCATTTTTCGTCAGTAATGTATTTCTTTTTTCTTTAAAAAAAAACGGTGTTTAAGCAGTATATTGCAAAATAGCATTTGAGAAAAATCGGCCTCGTGGGAAAATACTCGGCCTCGTGGACCCTCCCCTTCTTGGCACCATGAAAAGAAATATGGGTAATGTAATCTAAAATCTAAGATGGCAAGCTATTGGGCACTGTTTGAGCTACCTACAAGAGAAAAATAAATTATTGAAATACATGTTTACTTCTCAAAATTAACCATATCCAGATTTTGGGGCCAAAATTAGGCCCCCAAAAAAAATTGTTTGGTTGTCCTCGACCGACCGACCCTCTGAAAACGGCCCAACCCGACCAACCTCTTTTTTTTTTTTTTTTTTTTTTTTTCACCCAAACGCCGAAAATACACAGCTCATATTTATTTGTATATATTTTTCATAAAATAGTATTATAACGTGTTATTTTGCCATGCAGTCCCATTTTACATAAATCAATAAAACGTAAAAGTGATCTAAAAAATGGAAGTCATTCGTTTCTTTGTTTTTCAATGGGAGGAAAAAAAAAAACCAGACCGACCGACCCGATTTTTGAAAAAAAGCATTCATTGGACAACCAAACAATTTTTTTTTTGGCCTTACTATCTGATTTCGTTTTTTCAAATTTCGAGCCCGCACATATTTATTATTAGCAATCATTAGGCATTGTTTTACCAATCAGAATTGATAATTGAAATGTGATTATTTAAAAACCGAAAACCCAAGAAGCTACAGTTAATTTGATTTTTAGTGACCAAAATGGTTTGGCAAATCTGTCCAAAAAGTTCTCTACGAATTCTGCATTTTTAAGCATAGTTTAGACATTACTTTATTCATGATTTTTTTTTCTATAAAAACACTTGTATAATATATGCAACAAACTTAGAATATTAACTTCGCCCACATCCATTTATTTTTCAGACAGTTCACGCTCCACTGTTGTCAAATCAATTTCTGTCAAAAAGTGTCCTCTCTGAAAAATAAAGCAATGGACTACAATAAAAAATTTGGACCCCTATAAATAATAAATAAGTGGATGACCTCATGCCTCACAATTTAAAAGCAAGATCATTTCACTCGTTTAAAACACATACATAAAAATTAAGGATAAACAAAACTTTTTTTTTTTTTGTTTTTTTTTTTGGGGGGGGGGGGGTCCAATGAGACAGATGGGTATACCCTGATAAAAATGGCTGATTGTATAACAGCCCTTAAGGCTTCATCTCTGAATTTCTTCTTTTCACTATAAGAGATTACAGGTGCTCATAAACCCTTTTCATATCCAAATACAATTATAAACATTGATCACTTTGACCAAAACACAGATTATATAAAAACAAATGCAAAACTATACATCTGATGCAGTTGAGTACAAGATTTTTTATTACAAATTAAAATGTTCAAATCTTGGCACAATAATCAATATCATTATTTTCCTTCGGTCACCTTTCTCACCGACTTGACTTGCACAAAGCACATAGACGTAATCATACACATGATCACTATTTTTGACAATGTATTGTACAGGGGAAATAATTTTGCTTTAAATTTGGAATATCCCAAAGCCAATTCTATAAGAAATTAAATTTTATTAAGAAAAAACACTGTAGAGCGATATTTGATATTGAAGCAGCCAAATCATATCCACAATAAACATTCATTGTAGACATAATATGATAATATGAAAAGTTAGAAATAGAAATAAAATATCTGCATTAGAGATGAATTTAACTTTTGGCTAGCTCTGGAAGCAGAAAACCCCAAAGAAGCACATCAATGATCAGTGAAAGTTAGAGAAAAACAAGATAAATAATATAATTCATCCTTTGTGGTAACTGATGAGGTGGAAAATACACTTCCATGAACTATATATTTTCAAAATTGCACAAACTTTCCAGACTAGAAAACTGCAAATTTTAAAAACCATTTGCAAATTTCAAACTGATTTGAAATTTTGTACTTTTTGGGTTCAGTTTTGTCTTTTTGTAATCCTTTCAGATTTTCATCTTAGAATGGTTAAAATTTTGAAAAGATATTTTCCCCTGACTTTCCACAAGAATTTGATGAATTTCAGAAATTCCCTGACCCATACGCATCCTGATCTATTTATCTGTGCAATATGCCACATGAAGTCCAGCATATCATTGGACAACTTATAAAGGTGTATATTATTAACTATATCCTATCAAAATAGGGTTGTTTAGTAATGTATTCATTTATGCATGACGCCATTGAGGGTCGGACAACGGATGGTGCGAGCATGCGCTAGCAGACGACACACAGTGCGTATTTCCCATTACAAGTCATGATTTTGCACGACATCATAGTTCACATTTCACCCTTCTTTTCCACATTTGTTGATGACTATGATTTAAAACCCATGTTTACATTTATGGATATATTGACTTGTTATTAAATTAAGCTTGATGTTGAAAATATGCAATAATTTCTCTTAAAAATACGAATTCATCACGTTCAAATACATTTAAACATGATGAAGTTTAAATGTACTATGTGATATCTTGTACTACATTGTATAAAGAAGGATCAATAAATATCTATCTATCTATCTATCTATCTATCTTTCTATCTATCTATATCTATCTATCTAATTTATAGGCTGATTTGGTCATTTTCCTAACTCAGCCTTGCCTCGCCGCCTCATGCGCAGAGTACACATTCAACACGACTCATTTTCAGAGTCGGTCATCATGCATGCCGAGCTATAATGCCTATCTAGACAGATCATGGTAGGCAATAATTATTTCATTTGACGCACTGACCTATATTTTCCCTTTCCAAACTATTTATTCATCTATATACTTATGTACATTTTTACCTTATTATCGATGGCTTTTGGTCAAAATGTCCTATCTAAGTCCGATTTTGAAAATAAGAGTGAAATAGGAGCATAATGTTATGCGAAACATCATGACTGCAATATGAAACACATGTAGTGCGTCGTCTGTTCGTGTGTTCCGTTGTCCAACCTCGGCCAATTTTCGGTTACGCAAACGTGCACCGAAACAACCCTATTGGGAGGTGAAAATATCATACAGTGTTGACTGCCAAATTATTTCTAAAACCAATATGCAGAAAACAAGAAAGAGAACAATTGATCCCCTAAAAAAAACCCTCAGAAAATAAGGAACAAATGTAATGTCTTTCAACAACATACAGAGGGGTATTTGTTGAAACCAATAAAAATAATAATAGCAATAATAATAATAGTGTCGATTCGTTGCCTATGTCAAAATAAGCTATTTAATGAACAATGAAATATTATAAGAAGATATAAGGGGACATGGCGAATTCAAAATAAATATTAGTTGAATAAAATTTGGAAAGGACATTACTATACATGTATGAGCCTATTCAAGTTTTTCTTTCTTTCTGTTCTTTGACTGTTTTCTAAGAACATCTCTGTGTACTAAAGGTTGGGTACAAATCCCCAAAACTTTCTTTTTAATCTAATGTCGATAGTGAAGTGAAGCTGAACCGGGAGTTGTAGAAAATTTCTTTCCCAGAAAATCTCTTCAATAAATAATCTGGCATGATTTTTATATCGGCTTTCATGTACCTCTACATAAAATAAAATGGAATGGTGCATCAATTTGTATAATTTGTGACAAAAACTTTTTTTTTTTGGGGTGCGAACACTGCCCTCCTCTGACAAAAAAGAAGCAAGTGACATACCAACAAAAATTGTCTCTTGGTGGATTCATATTGTACCTAGCATGCTTTCTTCCTAACCAAATTTCATCCACTGACACTTGTCCATTTAAAAGATATTTAAGGGCATTATGATATTGTATTGTTGCAATGACTTGAGTGTAAATGACAGACACATTGTGACGTTTTACTCGATATTAGTTTTTAGTCCCTTGCCTCCTTTTGTCAGGATTAGGGTAGAACTTGTCCGAGACAATTGTCAGGAAACCTACTGTGAAGGATCAGTTCAAGAATTTGGTCCGTTCCTTGGGCTCAATGGCATTTTCTGCGTTGGTTGGAAGCAAACTATACACATATGGACATATGCCACTGACTCCAACATCCTCATCAACTCATTTAAGATATGACTCTAACAGATATGATCACGTACAGGGTAGAGAGATCAAGGAAAGTGGAAGGACCAGAGGGTATTCCCTAAAGAAATATGTCTCTTCCGCAGAGACACACGAGCCATAGTGTCCAAAGTGGTGGAGAGGGGAGGGGAGAGGATGCATACCCCTCATCCCCTATGTGACGCATGATGGTCACAACCAAGGATCTTGATCACCAGCCAAGTGTTCCTCTGGAAGGCGTCAGATTACAAATCTCAGTCTTTGAGAAGAAGCTTGCCCTTCTTCTGTAACCTCTGGACCTTCTTAGCCTTGCGACCATCCGTCTTAGCTTTGATGTTCTTCCTCTTCTTGGACTCCTTGTGCTTCATCTTCTCCTCTAGTTTAGCCTGGCGTTCTTCCCATTGCTTCTTGCTGGACTTCTTCCGCTGCTCCTTGCGCTTGATGGACTTCTTCAATAGCTCAACATCATCCTTGACCTGTAAAGCAGAACAAACAAGGCATGTACATTGTATATCCAAATTGGAACAAACACAATGCAAAGGGTAAATCATAAGTGACCAAATCAATTTCTCTATTAATTTAGGCATTCACATGATGGTATATGGCTGATTCCACGGGGTTGGAGCCATTTTTGTGACATACCACAACTCCAAATCCGTATCTTTTTCAAACCAGGCAAATATATTCCAATAATGGCATGAGCAAAAAAATGGGGTCCCATCCAATATTATTTCTCAAAGACCATGGCATATTGCAATTTGACTTGAGCATGAAAATTTCTTGTCCATGTAAAACCAATATGATGTCCCTGTAACGGTGGTAGATTTTTTGTATGCCTGTTGCTTGAAATCCATAAAAGATTTCCAATTTTAATGTCTATTACTGAGAAAAGAGAGCAATTTTTCATTGACAAAAGTTGATACATCCGTTACATGGGACATTGCATGAAAAATTGCCCCAACCCCATGGAATAACTCATATCCTTGATAATCTTAAAGCATAATGGTTCTAAGGTTCCTGTAATTTCTAATCTGGATGGATACTCTAATCCGGATGGATAAACTAATCAAGAAGTAAAGGCCATTTATATCCAAGTGAGCAGAAACTAAAATATAAATCCCTCAATCGAAGGAAACTTATTCTAAAACATCAGGAACTTTTAGTCCGTTGTCGAATAATTTACTCCAGGCAATGAATGAGTGAAAGCAGACCCTTTTTATTGATATCCTATTTGTAATGATTGTGTCATGCTTCAATGCACAGAATATCAGAATATGGAGAAAAGTAAAACGTCAAATGTTGCAAAATGCCTTTTTATTGATCAAATTGAATTCCGCAACTCGACTTTAGGCCCTGATAACTTTTTGGGTATTCTATTTTTCTATTTATTCTATTTTTATTGAATTTTACACCACTGTCAAGTTCATGTATTGTTATGGTAATGTCATGCCTGGGTCCACAGAAACCCTCATTACCACCTGAATGCAAGGCAAAGCGTAAGATAATGTTCTGTTTAAATGTTCTGTAACACAACTTTGAACCTTGATACATTTTAATATGGGTTTAAATTTTTTTTTTTTTTTATAGCAATGAAAAGTTAATTTATTTTTCTTTTTATTGATACCCTATTTGTAATGGTAACATCATGTTCTGGTAACATCACCCTAATTGTAACAATAGTATTTTTTTTTACAAGCACAGAACACCTAAATGTTAGGACAAGTCAGAAGTCCAATGTTGCAAATTGAATGCCTATTGTGACTATTATTGTCTGTTGCGAGTTACTCAATTTGAGCAACAACAGTGAATTTCGCAACTTTTCACTTTTTACTTTGCATTATATTCATGAATTATGTGCATTCAAACATGATGTTACCATTGCAAATAGGGTATCAATAAATAGAAAAATAAACGAACTTCTCAATGCTATAAAAAAAAAAGAATAATCATTTAAAACCCATATTAAAATGTATCAAGGTTCGAAGTCGTGTTAGAGAACATTTGAAGATGCTAGTACTAGATGTTCGTATGTTACATTTTGGCCAAATTGAGTTGTTTGTATTTTTCAACATGTTAGTATGTGTACTTTAACTTGTAAGTATTTAAAAATCAATATTTTAATTACAAAGGGTCAAATTGGCACCCCACTGTTTTCACACAAAGCAACTTTTTAGTACTAGATGTTCCTATGTGCAGTCATCTAGAACTAGAAGTACCTATGTGACATGACCAGCCAATCAATACACGCATAGCAAGTCTGTTCAATGCACAGAGAAATGCATACGCAGTGTGTAGTGCCTGGAGACAGCAAAATTAGATGCTTTTTGAACAACATGGAGGGTGCAGAAGATATTTTGGAGCCAAATAATTCTTTTGAAAATTAGCCAAAAGTGACCAGCACAGTGATGAAATATGTGTCATCTTTAAAAAAAAACTTAATGTAGACAATCTGAAAAATCATCACCAAAATCATGGCTTATATGACTATAAGGCACACGATGACCAAAAATGCATCATGATCAAGATGGTGATGATGAACTGCCAGTCCACTGATGATATTTTTTCTGTTAATATCCATGTGAAGATAATAAAACTACCATTTTACCATAAATATCTTTAATATAAAGTTGTTTTCATTATGATATTGACTTTTCAGTACTAGAAGTTCCTATGTGCACTGTTATAGAGCTAAAAGTTCCTATGTGCAGTTAATTATTGACTATTGATTATAAAAAATCAATAAGTATTATATTCCTGGATTATGCATCAAAACTTTCCTATACATGACACAATGTCAATCTGAAAGTTTGACATCTATATCTTATGAAACATGATTTGTGGACATATTCAAAATTTTTAACCTTCTGTTTGTCAAAACTGATTTGATGTAACATAGGAACATCTAGTACTAGCATCTTCATTTAAACTGAACATTATCTTTCACTTTGCCTTGCATTCAGGTGGTATTCAGGGTTTCTGTGGACCCAGGCATGACATCACCATAACAAATTAGGTATCAATAAAAAGATGAATAAATGAACTTTACAATGGTTTAAAATTCAATAAAAATCATAAAATACCCCAGATGTTATTAGGGCCTAAATTCGAGTTGTGGAAATTCAATGTGATCAATAAAAGTGCATTTTAAATCATTTTACTTTTTTCCATATTCTGATAATCAGTGCATTGAAGCTTGACACAATCATTACAAATAGGATATCAATAAAAAGGGGAATAAATTATCTTTCCAATGGTATGAATATCAGGAATAACTAAAGCGTACATGTACTTGAAAAGTTATCATGGCCCAAAGTCGATTTGCGGAACTTTTTGTGAGGGGATTATATCCACTTGGTCTGACAGCTGTGGTCTAATTCTCTGTTTGTCTAATACCACATGGGCTAAACCCTTCAGTCTACAATGTGGTCTAAATTCTCCTTGGTCTAATACAAACTTGGTCTAATTCTCACTTAGTCAAATGACCACTTGGTTTGATTGGCAATTTGTCTAATAGCCAAATTGTCTAATTCCCAAATGAAGCCTGCGTTGTGTGTTAACGTGCCCCTCTCCTGTTTCATAGACGCAGGCTATGTTACAGTGTAAAACACTCCGTCCCTCGGATAGGACGTTAAATGGAGGTCCCGTGTAAAGGAGAGTGACAACCTTAGCACGTTAAAGAACCCACTGCACTCTTCGTATAAGAGTAGGGGGAAACCCCGGTGCAGTGGTCCGCCTGCATACCCCCAATCAGTTATATTGGGAGGAGAGACCTGCGGGTTACAGTGATTCGGTTCGCTTTTCGCCTTCCATGGCACAGGTGACCCCAAAATGAATAATAATAAATAATAATAATAATATTTGGTCTATTACCAGTTATTAGACCAAGTGGACATTAGACAAAATGAGAATTATACGAAATGGTAAATAGGTGAAGTGGCAATTACACCAAAAGGAGATTAGACAAACTGGTTGTAGAAAAAATAGAATTAGACCATGTGGGATGAGACCAAATTTGCATTAGTCAAAGTGGGTTCAGACAAATTGGCAATTTACCATTATTATTATTACTGAAACATTTCTTGAATCGCTACTGTCTATCTGTCCTATTTTAGAAGCACTGACCTTAACACCTTGTGCTCTGTCAATCACAGTCTTCCATTTTTCCTCTGTTTCCACCTCATGGGCTTTATCTGGATCCTTCTCTTTCATCTCCGCCATTTTCTTTTCCTTTTGCTTTGAATTCAGCTTTCCTTGAGGAGTCGCCCATAATCCTTATTACTCCTCGGCTCCGTCACCTTCTTTCTCTTCTTCTTCTTAGGCTGTTCACGCTCGCTCTCCGCAAAGTCAAACTGACTGAAGCTAACAGCTTCATCACCATCTTCTCCACTCCCCCTAGCACTCTTTCCTCCTTTGCCAGTTTTCTTATTGGTCTTTTTAGTTCTAGGAGTGACATCATCATCACTCGAAGCATCATCGCCATCATTAATGTCTCCGTTAACCAGCTGTTTCTGTTTAACTTTTTCTAAGATCTCTAACTGAGCTTTGGATGTTTTCATTGCTTTATAGGCCTCTGCTTTCTTCTTCTTTTCCTTTTCTGCTTCTTTCCTTGCTACCTTCTTTGGGACAATGTCCTCCATGAGTGGAGTCTTGGCCTTTCGTTTTGTTCGTAGTTGTTCGATTCGTTGCCGTACCTTTTCTCGTAGTTCATCGATGGTGGCGCTACTTGAAACAGATTCAACGCTCATGGGTTTAATCCGAGATGAGGCAGAAGGTGGCTTTGCATCTTCCTCAGTACCTGATCGAAAGGGAAAAGAATTAATTCATATATTTCACATATACTCATACATGTAGCATCCTATCCTACGTGTATTGATACAAGTCGGACTATAAAACTTGCAACAATTCTCATTATTTAACTACAATACTAACAATCCAGAAAATTCGATGTATTTGTAATGTCAGCTTTTGTAGTTTAAGTTGTGTAAACTCCAATGATGAATTTCATTTCATATGATGGTTTAGTGAAACCGGGGAAAGCAGAGCTTATAAAAAGGGGCCACCATATTACATTTCATTACATTACAACTAATCATACATCATATTAAATTAATATTGAATTAAATTAAACAAGATTAAAGATTTCAATTAAACACTTGTGCAGCAGGAAAAAAAAAAAGAAGGAAAGAAAGAGGAGGAAGGGGAAAAAAGCTTTAAAGCATATCATGTTTTTAAAATTACATGCATAAGATCAATAAACAGAAACTAACATTTTCTACATAATGCCATGAATCTTGATAAGGTTGTACTATTTTTATAACGTTTGGAATTCCATTCCATAGTTTTGGGAAGTGAGTCTTATACGAATTAAAGACAAAAATGTCACTGAAGAGAGGGGGCAAGTTTCTGGCATTGAGTTTGTACATAAAACCTAGGGAATTTTAAGATATCAAATCCTTTAAAGGTAATGAATTTGATAGTAAAAACAAAGGTAAAACAAATTCATACCACTGTCATCGGAGAGGTCCTCTAAACCTGTCCCCATCGCATCACTCTCAGATTCATCCTCTGACTTCTCTCTCCATAATCGACTAGAGGTCGCGACCCCATCTTTCCCCGAGATCTGACCTTTGTCCATGCCCTCTTGGATCTGTGTCACACTGCGCTGCTGGTCAGGATCCAGGCGCTGTCGCTTGTTACTAGTTTTCTTCTTCGACTTGTCCTTGAGTTGTTGCTTAGGGGCTTTCTCTGTAGGTATTAAAAAATAATAAATTTGCTTTCCATACCATATGTGATGCATCACATCGAAATCAGACATAAGTAACCAAGCAAATTCAGCACAGTGTTGAGGAAATCGGCAAAACAATAAATTTTGCTTTATTTGAGGGGAAATATTCTTTGATTTTCTGAATTTTCAATGTATCTTGTATGTTCTGTAAAAAAAATGGAGTTGAAATGATTAGGGGAAAGCCTTTAAAAATGAATTGTTTTGTTGCAATTTTTTACTCTTTTCTGGCAACTTGTGTCTCATTTTGATATGATGGGTCACATATCATGAAAGAGTGAACTATCCAAGGACTGGTTTAGTGACCATGTCAAGTACACAAAGTTCTTTGTCTCCAGGTGTATCACTCTAGATCTTGAGCCAACTCCCTCACCTTTACTCTAAAAGGAAAGTTCACCCTGGGTTTAAATTGTTTTTAAAAAATACAGAAAAATAAAAGAAAAATATGAGTGAAGGTTTGAAGAAAAATGACCAAAAAATAACTTAGTTATGAACATCTAAAGTTTTGATTATGTGATGTCACATGCGAGCTGCTCTCCAATGTGTTGTGTACAGAAATTCCATAAAATGTCTTTTTTTTATAGATTCACCTGTGCGGTCGATATATATCATCAAACCTATGCTCGTATACATGCCTGTATGAAACTGACAAATTCCTTAATCAAGAACCATGAAAAAAGACAAATTTATGGCATTTCCATACACAACACATGGGAGAGCTGCTCGCATGTGATGTCACAGAATCAAAACTTTAAATATTCATAACTTTGCTATTTTTTGGTCGATTTTCTTCAAACTTTCATTCCTATTTTTCTTTCATTTTCTGCAATTTTTAAAACCAATATAATTCCAGGGTGAACTTCCCCTTTAAGCAGGCTATGAATATGGCTTCACGTGTAGTCGATAGCTCTGACTTGTTAGGTCACTTTAAAATCCTATTTGCAAAGGTTTTTATTAAAATTATTTCTAACAGGTAGCCTCGCATAAATGAGTTAGGTCAAATTACCTCCTTCAGCGACATAAAAGGCCCTAAAACCGACAAGCCTTGGATAACATCATCTATGCCTTCTCCCATTCACAAGTACACAAACTCTTGTAACATGCACCGCATGTGGGATGGAACTGCGTTTATGTGTAAATGGGAGAAGACGAACCAGAGTTTGCTGATTTCAGGGCCCTTTAATTATGAAAGTTTTACAAACAATTTAGATCTACAGAAAAAAAACCCCACTATGGCAGCTTCTTTTTTTTCCTCATTGTTCCCCCCTAACTTTTTTTTTTCTCCAAAAGTTTAGGGTGAAATTCCATCAGCCCTGTCTCTTCTTTTGTGCTGTATACTCACCTTTCGCATTGTGGAAGAATTTGCCGCTACCAGCTGGGCCTTGCTTGGATTCCTGCTCAAAGTAATACCTGGCAGGAATGAGATTGGTCATGCTCTTGAAATAATCATTGTGCAGTTGAAGGCTGCTCATCAGGTCTGTGTTATCTACATCCATTTCGATTGAAAAGTTTGAACCTGAAAAAAAGAAAGAAAAAAAAATTCATAATATGACATCATCTTTAAAAAACAATTGTACACTTTTCAAAACTTAAGCATTAATGAAATCATAAAGAAAATTCATAAAACTATTATAATGGGTGGCTATCATTGTTCGTATTGGCCACTGCTTGAGCCAGACGTGCAAGTGAGCCACGGAGAAAAGTGCCTCCATAATTTAGTAATTTATGCAGGACGCTCGAATGATCACGAATTAGCATATGAAATACACTACCATTGTGCCTTCCAATGAACAATAGTCACGATAAAATTTAGATTTGTCATTTATTTTTTTGGTAAGTCTTCATTTCTTTATGCGTTTTGAAATATTGGGCGTACGTCCGACAGTGGATTCGTTGAAGTTCCTTTTTTATTTTTCTCTTCTTTATTCTAAAAAATATTGAAAGAGTGGGTCTACGCCCAACCGTTTTTGAAGTCGCGTCTTGCAGTTTTTCTTGCAAAATGGTCTCCTTTTTGGTAATGATTGACAGCGCGCACGACAAAGAGGTCTATTATCGGGAACAGCTGAATCGCGTTGTTCAGTTACGGTCAACGCACTTCAGTCATCGCAACCGGGAGGTGGAGCTCCTCGCGATAGCTACCAGTAGCTAATCAGAGCGCCCAACGATCAAAATGCATTGTTCTCTATTTCTGTAAAAGCGGAATGGTAGACTTTTTTCCGTGTGAGCTGGGTTCCCTTTTCTGATGTAAAAACTTGTTCTCAGACTGTGAGATCGAGTCTGTTTTTGTCACTTCTCTTTCTTTTGAAGTTTAAAATGATGTGCCCCCATATTTTTTCAGCTTCACTGAACGTGCAAAAATGACAATCTATTATCATGATTATTCTAGCTCTAGGTCTCTAACGTTAGAAGTAACGTTAGATTTTTAGCCTGTTCAGATTAGTGTTCAAATCAAACTTTAGCCCCACCGCAACTTAGATCTACAGTACACTTATGGCATATGCATGGTCAATTCAAAATTGGGTTTGCACGAATTGACTTAACAGCACTGTTAAATTCATTTCAATTTTCATTTGATCTTCACTTTTTATATTTATAAATTTCAATTTTCATTTTTAATTTCACTTTCACTTTCAGTCATTCAAATCTGACACAGCCAAAACACTGCATATGGATCTAATCTCGGCACTACTTCACCATCATAACCACTATAAAGAACAATCTTGATCAAGGAAATAGTTTAAAATTTATAATAATAACCGACAACAGTCAACACACATATCTCGGAAAGCTGTAGGGTCTACGCCACGTCAATAATGTCCACTTCAAATAATAACATAAATCGGAACAGATGGGACCAAGAGAAATAATCATGCGTAAATTTTCTAGTTAGAAATACAACAAATCAGATGTGATACACACTTTTACACTCAGAAACAAAGGACAAAATTACCGTTTAACGTTTATTTAGCTTTATATTCACAAATCCGTAATTATCTGTGGTAAATATTGGTATTTTCGCCGTTGACGTCCATCGTAATGCTCATTCATTGCGCATGCTGCTGGCAATTCAGTCGGTGATGTCACATGCTCAGAATACGCTGTCTCATTTCTCAAATAACACTGAGCGAACACCATTCGAGTGCAACTAAACTCGAGCGCATGGGATGAGAACCGAGATTTTATTTTTGTTAGGCCTATACGAAAAGTAGCCAAATAATAATTATGATTCTTTGATACTTTCCTTTGATAAATTTAATGGTGAACTCATTTCTAACTCAATTTTCCTCTCCATTTTTGCTTGTAAAAAAATTAAAGTACATGTATACCCAGTTGTTGTATGTCCGGACAGGTTGGATATCCGGACACTAAATTTTAACCAGTCATTTGAAAGGGTTTAAAATCAATATCTTTGAAGTTTTTCATCACAAAATGTCAGAAAATATTGTGGAGAACAAATATTGATGGTGATAAAAAGTATTCAACATACATTTTCGGCTTAATCCTTAGATGAAAAACCAAGCTTAATTTTTGTTAAGTGTCCGGACATCGCACCCCCCATCCTATTACATGTGAAACAGGGGCCATGGAGCGTTTTTAGAAAGCGGAGGGGCTGAACAAGTTTATGGTCATTTTCGCATTTTTGTATACGTTCAATAAAAAAAATAAAAAAAAAAAAAGAAAAGGGGGGGGGGGGGGAGTCTGCATCCGCTCCGCGGCCCCTGTGAAAACAAAAATCCTTGGTTAGGCTAATGGGCCTACACTAAGAGGGGAAAAAAGTTTGAACATGACATGTGTGGATCGAGCCCCACAGGTTCATCAAATTTATCAATAAATTATTTTCTCAAATTATTTATCAACAAATTATTTCACAATTGGGCCTGTCATGTGTTTATGTTTCTCTTAAGAACTTTTTGATTGAGAAAATAAGGGCGAAATTGTTTGTCAGAGAGAATCAAGAAGGTCTCCTTGAAACAACTAAGTATGGGCCTAATTGCATCAATTTCTATGATGTTTCAAGCGTTGGCAGAAATAGAACTAATGCAGCTCATTTTCATTCCTTACCCTAAAACTATATACATGTCATATTATACATTACAAGTACTACTAATTTTAAACTAACTGATTGAGAAATAAGATAGAGAAAAAGCTGGAGAAAGTATATAAAGAATATTATGTCATATCTCTTTTCTCTCTCTTAGCTCTCTTTCTCAGCAATGCAAAAGTTCATCTTCACAACCGAAAACAAAATACAAACAATGGTATAAAAAAAAACATCAAAAGACATAATGATTGTATATCACTCAAATTAATGCATTGGAATTTATTTGGATCCTCTCTCTATTACAAATGCATTCATTTGGCAGTTACAAGCAACAGATATGACACTAAGTAATATATTATACTTCACTTTGAAGATATAGTCAACCTTGCCTATAAGTGAAATGATTATGACTGAAAAGAAACTTTCAACTAATGAAAGGTTAAAAACTGTAGAATAATAAAGAGAAACTGACTTGATACGAGCATCGACTTAGGAGACCTCAACTTAAGCAAGGTTGACTGTATCGATACAAACATGACAACAAGCATTATCTGTAGGCATATATACGTACAGAGTCACAGTCAGTATTCTATGAAATTGTTTCATGGTGTTTATTTTCGTAAATGTTTTTACATCTCCCAATATGTTTTTTGTTTTATATAATGTTATGTTATTACCGTATGACATGCTACTTTATATTTATTTCGAATGTATGCTTTAATTATGTAATGTTTTTTATGAAAATTTTGAAAAAACTTTAAACTTTTACAATTCACATTAATGTCATGTACCACTAGATGTGTTTTTATATTGCAGGTAACAGTAGGCACAAACTCTTAAGATTGCTTACAATGATTAGGTCCAAAATATTAATTTTTTTTTTTGCACATTTGTTTGTTTTTTAAATAAAATTTCGGAATACAGTGTATGTGTAGTGCACTAGTGATTCTTAAGAAATGCAACTAACAAATGTTTTGTAAAGTTTGGTCCTAAAAATTACTGATTCAACTTACGGAAAGTTGGACTAAAATTATGTATCAGAATTTGTTAGTGACTTTGAATTTTTGCAAGGTTAACTGTACCAGCACATTGTAATGCTTAAGGCATATCACCTGCAACTCCATATTCTCAGCAACAGTTTTTTTTTAAATAGAAATTTTGTTCAGTATTTAATGCAGGTTAATTACACAAAAGGAAACATGTTTTGAATGATTTAACAGATTTTGATGCAAAATTATCAATTAAAGGGGAAGTTCACCCTGGAATTTTATTGGTTTTAAAAAGTGCAGAAAAATGAAAGAAAAATATGAGTGCAAGTTTGAAGAAAATCGACCAAAAAATAGTGAAGTTATGAATATTAAAAGTTTTGATTTTGTGACGTCATATGCGAGCAGCTCTCCCATTTGTTGTGTATGTAAATTCCATAAATTTGTCTTTTTTCATGGTTCTTGATAAATGAAGGGGTCAATTTGATAGAGGCATGTATATGAACATATATCTGATGATATATCAACCGTACAGGTGAAATAATTAATAATCTTCTGAAAAAATGACATTTTATGGAATTTACATTACATAGCACATAGGAGAGCAGCTCGCATGTGACGTCACAGAATATAAACTTTAGATATTCATAACTTCATTATTTTTTGTTCGATTTTCTTCAAACCTTCACTCATATTTTTATTTTATTTTTCTGCATTTTTATAAACCAATTTAAACCCAGGGTGAACTTTCCCTTTAAGTTTGATATCATTTCCTTCCACATTCTTTTGTGTCAAAAATAAATTACTTACCTACATACATGTAAATTTGAAAAGAGAGTTTTTTTAAACACTAAATATAATTATCTTCAGAAGATAACAATAAAGGCCCTTATTCACAAAGGTGGCCTAAAGTTAAGCCTAGCTTAAATCTATGGTTTAACTATGACTAGACTAGCAAAATGGGAGACAATCTTGAAATGTAAATGTTTGATTTATCAGAATTATTGGTAATTAAACTAATAAAGACTGCATGGGGATGATAAGTACAAGAGTTTCCTAACCACTAAAGGATGATTCTAGAATCCACTAAACGTGTAAGGAACATTGCAATGTAGACACATTTGTTTCCCAATTTGCTAGCCATGGTTAAAATCACAGATTTAAGCTAGGCTTAACTTTTGGCCACTTTTGTGAATACAGGCCAAATAATTTAACCAGATTCATTTCAAATTGTCACAAATAACAATAAACTACAATCATTAAATAAATTACATTTCATTTTCTATTAGTCATTGCATAAAAAACTAATCCTCAACATTGGCTCAGTCCATCAACCAAAGTTCATATTTGTGAACTAGGTACAGTCTGTGTCAAATAAAATGGTGCAAGTGGAAAACATTTTTTTGAAGTATGAAAATTAATCACATTCTGAAAGCGTTTGGTATTTCCTTAAAGAAGGAAAATCAGGCTTTCCGTTGCAATTTTTTTTCATCCAATTTGGCGCTGTAGATCTTGAGATAAAACCAGTTTTCTATAATCAAGAAAAAATGTACTTTGTGCATGCTTTTCTATGGGTTCCGCACACAATAGCCATGAATTCAGCGCATCGAAACAATAAATGTGTGCAATTTCGATTAGCTCATCGCCGCACAAAATTAAGCATTACTTTTGTTTTACAAAAGCAAATTATACAAAACAAAGTGTATCAGCAAGAAGAATCTTTTGGCTTTAAGTCGGTACCACATTCACAGATCATTTGAGAATATTTTTTACCTGAATAATTCTTTCCCGACTGTACCATTTTTTTTTGCACAGACTGTATACTTTTTAGTAAATGGGACTGATCATCATAGATTGGCATTAACTTATATCTTTTTTCAAAGTTTATTGTAGATTGTGGTCTTGTTCAGTAAATCAGTAGGATTATTGTGTCAAGTGATTGGAACTTGCTTTAGATGAGAGAGCAATTAAAAAATTTAAAGAAAAGTCCATCTACAGAAATACTGATATTGACATGCATCAGACCTAATAACTTATCAAAATAATACAATCTAAAAACATCTCTAAAAGTGAGTCCCCCTAAAAAAATATTACACACATACAATAGACTCTGAAAGTAGAAATGTTTAAATGTATGCATAAAATTTTTGCAAGGGTCAAGATTTGCAACATACATTAATAAAAAAAGTAATTAAAAAAAATAAATTTGTTAATGTTTCATGCCATAGAAATGGCGATTATTAACGAAAGTTTCAGATTTGACAGTTTAATTTGTCATGCCTCTTAGGTTTTGTTGTTGAGATGTTTCAGGTGAACCAATAGATTAAATACAGAAATGAAACTACTATTTGGTTGATCGAGGATCGATTCCTTGTAGGTTGTATATTCTTTACGTTGCCTTGTAATAAATATATATTTGAAAAACATGAACTTAAATAAGTAGGCCTATTCAATTTCTATACAGAGATGCCAACACTACGGCATATTTGTAACATTAGAAATTAGAAAGCGTATAACGCAAATAGTTAGAAAAGCTTAGACAAATGACTTCTCACTAGAGAAAGCATGAATAATAACATTTTGCTCCATCATTCAATTTTGGGAATGCGTTCAAATCAATAGTTTTCTTTTTCTTGTCAACAAGACATTTGTTTCAGCTGTTTTAACTATTTAAGTTATTTGCGTTCTAATTTCTAATGTTACAATTTATTCCATAGTGTTTGCATCTCTGTCTATATATTGCTTAAGTATACCAGATGCTTATATAATTACTGTAGGCCTATATAATAGAGCACACATTCTTCCCAACAAATTTATGTACTTTCCAACCTTAGAGGGTGAAGTACATGTATCTACATGTATGTACATGTATGTACAGCATCTGGAAACCTCAATTACTACAACAACAATAAATAAGAGAAAACCAGAATACATGTAATTTCAGGAAATAAAAGTGATCTTAAACTCAATTTTATGAATGTGAACAAGCTACACAGGAGAATTTGCTAAGAAAAAAAAAATATAACCCCCACAGTATTAGATTGGATGCTCCATCTCCATACACAAGAAAATGTACAAAAGATATAACAAGATCTTAACCATATTCAGAGAATCGAGAACAAAGCTGTAAGGCTAGTGGTAGGTGCTCGTCCAAGAGATTCTGTTACCCCAATATATCAACTACGTACATGGACTGCCAGTAGATAAGCATGTGCTTTTTAAGATGCTTATTTTTTACTCTGAAGTTATTCACCAATACACTCCAAAGCGCACACTCCGCTTGTCGTGAAAAAATATTCGTTTGTACACTCCATCAGAATCATTCCTATGGAAATTGATCATTATGGCATCAGCCCATACACTCTCGAATTCCCTTCAATTACTTTGTATTTATACTATAGATGTAAAGCTTATAAATAGAGAATAAGGTAATAATCATTATGCACTACACAAATCTAATATTACTGGGGTATTATTATGGAAATTTTTTTTTTTTTTTGTATCAAGCATTCGATCCAATACCAATGTTGTTGCAACAAAACTTGACTTCTTATCTTAAGAAAGTTTCACAAGATATAGAAACCAAAATATTTAAAAGAATTTGTCATGGAATAATAAAAAAATTCTAAATATGCTAAAAATGGCAAGTCGTAAAATTTCTAATTTGCTACGGAATTCATACTAGTCTCAAGTTATAAAACAATAGATCTGCATGATAACTGTTTCATTACTCACAAATCAAATGCTTCAACGTAAATACTGAATTTTGGCACCTTAAATAAAAATTTATGTCCCCAGAATATTCAAACAAGGAGAACGGAATAGATAATATTGAAAATTCTAGTATACAAGAAATTATCAATTATGTTAGTACATGTACCTACATTACAATTACTAAAATACTCTTCCGGATAGCTATCAAATATGGTAAAAGGAATACCAATACAAACAATTTTGCACTATCCAAGTTTTATTTTGTTCAATTAATATATTGTAGTGTATACAAGAGACTACAGTACAGTTGGCAAATGTTGCCAAACTACACCAAATACAGTATATTATAACTTATTGCCAGCCACAGTTTACTTTTATTACTGGTACTCAATATTTTTTTCTCTCTTTAATGCATGCTGGTGGCAGAATTTTGTATGTGGAATAATTTCCAGCTTTTGCAACACAGCAGGTTTTTTTCCACATAAGTTTATAAGTCAAAATAGAAAAGAACTTGAACTTAAAGGAGCTATACCTTCATGTGGCATATAATTGGTTCTATTGCTTGTGCTAATCAACATTTGTGGCATCAATTGATGTGTAGATTAGAATGCATGGCAAAAAAAGAGCTTCACAGAATACTGAATATTACATGCTTTCCCTTTTAATGATGTCAGGGTGGAATCAACGAAGACATTAACAAGATCATTAATAAACAATATTAAAAGACCACTAAACATACACAAGAGGTGCCTTGCAACTTTAAAATAAATTCATAGATAGTAAACATTATATTCTAAAAATCTCTTTTCATAAAGTTTACAGGACCACATACATGTAAAAGGCTTTCAATAGCAGATTGTACTAAATGACATACAACTGGAACTGGATGTGATTACAAAAAAAAATAAATGAATATTAAAATCAGTTGTTCATAAGGTCATTTGTGTAACTTTACGACTGACTTGGCGAAACACCCCCATGGACAGGATAATACAAAATGTGAGTACTTTACACAAACTTGTCCTAAAATAAGGGATCGATGAAATAGCCTCAATTCAGGCGTACATTGCTTTAGCAGTGCATGTAGTACAGGCATACACGTAAGCATTGGCGACAGGACGGTTGTCAAAGGAGCGTTAACATGTTACTTCATCACAGGATATATTTACATTTCACCATTTTTCCGGACATGTCCACATTATACCTCTTGGTACATCAATTTTTTTTGGCAACTTGGACAGACTCAATCATTTGTAGGTCATCTAAACAAGTGACGTCAATGTCCAACAGAGTAATAGTTCAACATTGATTGGCAATGTCCATATGCAAATTCCAATTACAATCAAAGGAAAAATCAAGGTCTGAAATTCAATGGATACTGCTCCTAGCTCTTCAGGGAGTATTTGGATAGGTGTACATGAATTTCAGAGTGGCCTGTCAAGCATTGGCGAAATGCATCGATAGATCCTTTTATAATAACGATATTGATAATGCAGAATCACTTGGCATCGATACGTCGTATGTAGTCTCAAATATTAAAGCGATTGTTAGACGATGCAACTACAGGCAAAACACAAAAGCTGCAAATGTGACATATCTAATACCGAGCAACAATAGTACAATTAAAAGAAAAAATTCATCACACATAGTACTATAATCTTATCTGCCACCTACAGTGTGTCCGCATTCTGGCATCCTCTTGTTCAATATAAAGCCTTTAACGCGCAGAATCAGCAGCATTTGCATATGATGATAGGTTCATAAAGCATATCCCTGCATATATCTTCCTGCACAAGCTATATTGTCTACGTCATAGGTAGTCCATTTCAGGAGCCTTTCACGACAACAAAACGGGGAAAGATTACACCCCTTGCTACCTTCCTTAAGAGGGCGTGTCCATTTGGTGGGTTAAGACGGAATCATGGAGATGTTGCACATAAGTGTCAAATGAAGAAGAGGATGATTACAATGAGCATGACGACCAGTAGCACTGCTATTGCTATCCATTGCCGCTTGTCTTAAAGAGCAAAAAAAAAAAAAAAAAAAAAAAAAAAAAAAAAAAAAAAAATAATGTAATATACATGTAGTTAATGTATGATGAACTAAAAAATTGTTCAAATGCAAACTCACAGACAGATTTTACCATGCTAAAACCTAATTTATAAATGAATAACATCAGTTAAGTTTAAAAATTGACATTTGATATTAACAAGAAATTAAACATGTACATTTATGTATTGTAATTTGAAAGGCTGAGCCGTTGTATAGAAATATCTTGTTTATCCTTTGAGTGAATTATCAAACTCATTTAAGTGTGTGCATATTGTACATGTACATGTATTTTGTATTTGAAAGCCTTAATCCGTTGTATACTAAGCCGCATATTTGCGGGCTGAAGAAACATATAACATCCCTCTTGTCGACCATTTATTTCACTCATGATTGCATAAAACTTATTAAGACCTTATATAATTCAAATTATCTGACATTGATCTATTTAAAGCTGTCTTTGTTTCACCTTTAAATGAAAAGAATTTCTTGCAAGCATGCTTGACAATCACGATTCATTCGGCTTTATAAAAAGTTCTTAGTATACAATGGGTTAGGTAACCACTGTACAGGTTAAAATTGCACATTTTTTTTGCAGTGCAAAGTGAATAGGAAAGATAACATATCGTCGCTGGGCTGATAAAACCTTGTATCTCAAAAATGTCTAATGTTAAGGAAAGTGGAAATACATGGCACCACTTAGATTTGGGATATCCTTTCCTTTGGCATGCTACGGTGGTTTCACTTTGGGGGTAAAGAGAGCTGAGATTTGGACAGCACAACAATTGTGCGATTACCTGGAGATTAACACACACAAAAAAATTAATCATAAGCTTCTGCTTTTCCCAACATGCTTTAGGGCTGTATTTCTTACAGGGGAAGTTCACCCTGGGTTTAAATTAGTTTTAAAAATGCAGAAAAATAAAATAAAAATATGAGTGAAGGTTTGGAGAAAATCGACCAACAAATAATGAAGTTATGAACATACAAAGTTTTGATTCTGTGACGTCACGTGCGAGCAGTTTTCCTCTGTGTTATGCAGTGTAAATTTCATATAGTTTAATTTTTTTCAAAAGAAAATTAATTATGTCATCTGTGCGGTCGGTATAACATCAAACATATGTTCATATAAATGCCTCTATCAAATTGACCCATTCCTTTGTCAAGAACCATGAAAAAAGACAAATTTATGGAATTTACATACACAACACATGGGAGAGCTGTTCGCACGTGACGTCACAGAATCAAAACTTTACATATTCATAACTTCGCTATTTTTGGTCTATTTTCTTCAAACTTTTACTAATATTTTTCTTTTATTTTTCTGCATTTTTTAAAACCAATAAAATTCCAGGGTGAACTTCCCTTTTAATGAATAAAAGATTACCATTTGACATTCTGGTGACCTTAGCCATTTTCTTCATGACACTGTCTAATCTGGATTCTGTGTTCTCCATCTCTGTAGAGAAGTCATCTAACATCCTGCAGAGAGAGAGAGAGAGAGAGAGAGAAAGAAAGAGTGAGATAGGGGTCATTCCATGGGATGGGGCAATTTTTCATGCAATGTCCCATGTAACAGAGGTATCAACTTTTGCAGTTCACCATTAACCCGTTGTATACTAAGCCCGCATATATGCGGGCTGAAGAAACATAGAACATCCCTCTTGTCGACCATTTATTTCACTCATGATTGCTTAAACATATAAAGACCTTATATAATTTTAATTATCTGACATTGAGCTATTTAAATTTGTTTTTGTTTCACCTTTAAATGAAAAGAATTTCTTGCAAGCATGCTTCACAATCATGATTCATTCGGCTTTATAAAAAGTTTTCAGTATACAACGGGTTAAGATAAATTCAGATGTGGTTAAGTTTTGACCTGTCAATGAAAAATTGCTCTCTTTTCTCAGTAATAGACAATAAAATTGGAAATCTTTTATGGATTTCAAGCAACAGGCATACAAAAAATCTACCACCGTTACAGGGACATCATATTGTTTTTACATGGACAAGAAATTTTCATGAGTCAAATTGCAATATGCCATGTAGTCTTTGAGAAATAATACTGGATGGGGACCCATTATTTTGCTCATGCCATTATTGGAATATGTTTGCCTGGTTTGAATAAGATACGGATTTGGAGTTGTGGTATGTCACAAAAATTGCCCCAACCCCGTGGAATCACCCATATGTCAAATTCAGCTTTTACAACATACAGTATGACCTCGACAGTTATTTATCCAGGAACTTTATCGGGCCATGAACTGAGGATAAATTCCCAGAACATATAGAATAGACAGTTACATTAACCCATTGTCTCCTGTACTAGGTGGTCACTGTACTATGTCTATGGACTACTTTGCATATTGCTCAGGGCTGGCTGGTTGGGTGAAAAAATGTTAATGGACTTGGTTGCTGGTTATGGAATTGCCTACAGTTTGATGCCAGGTTAGACAGGATTTGGGGAGGGTTATGTTTGTTTTGGTGAGGCCTGACCTTTGACCTCAGTTTTGGGTCACAGAGGGCCATTTGGGGGGTTGGAGACATATATTTTCTGATTCGTGTGATCAAGTAGAGCAAGTTTATGGATGTTGCCAAACATTAACATGACTTGCAAACAAAGCCCATATTCTGACGATTGGTGGCCCACCTAGAAGTTGGAATAAATAAACTGAAACTGAAACTGAAACTATGGGAAGAGGGAATTCAGTATTCAATGGGTTAAGACTTACACTGCTTGTTCATCCAGTTCATTTCCTATAGAATGACTCATATTCTTCAGCACACCAACACTGTCTGCGACCCTTTCTATCTGGTCATCTTGAGATTCCATTATTAGCTGCAATGACAGAAAATATAGGATAATGTAAACATGGAAATATTTGCGGTACATTAATTTTCGCAGATTTCGCGCAAAGATCGTAAAACGTGAATTTCAAAAACGCGCGAATGTATGAGCATGCTTTCTTATGCATGCTTTGAATGGGTACAACTGCTTTCACACGTAAATGGAGCGCGAATTTAAAAACCCGTAAATATGTTTTGAAACCTCTAAGCGGGAAAAATTAATCGCGCGAAAATAACAACGAATACAGTAGACAGTTCAGAAATAGGTATTTTACTGTAATTCCAAGTGTGTGTTACATCATCTACACAATCTACTGTATGGATGAAAAATAAGAGTTCTAGCTCAACAAATCAAATCTGACCCGGTTCTTAACCCACAATAGAATCTCCTGAGCAGTGTGGTCTTATAATATATAGCCCCATTTGAATAATACATACTTATTCACTATTCAATACATTTATACAGTGATAATTATGTTACCAGGTAGCAAAAATTAAATTCATAATTTTCCCCTCAAAACATTTTAGTTTCTCTATACAAATAAAATTATAAGCTAATTTCTATACTGTATTGTTAATACTGTAAAGTTATCTCAAAAGATATATCAAACCATATAGCACACAGTAAATGAGAGACCACACTCGCTTTGAAATGAATTCTAATAAGGGAGTTTCCAGATACAATCTGCGCATGCGCGAGTCTCCAATATCCACTTTCGGGGTCAGGCCAAATGTACATAAAATGCGGCGACTGTACAGTCAACCCATGGGTCTACCAACGTACGGCATATCTACAAATTCTTATCAGACAAAAATCTAGCTGTATATTTCTTTTTGTCGGTTTTTTCCTTCTCGTTTGCCATGTTGAATAATATGATGAAACATTTTCATGACTTTAATTAATGTTTTCCTCCTAGAAAGTTGCAAAAACACCGACTGTGTACTTATGCACACCGGTCCGAATATCGAGATTTCAAGCCCCGTTGGTTTCGGCGAACTCAATGCCGCTTTGCCGTACGCGAGTTGGTAACTTACAAATTTCGCTTTCAGTTGAGAAAAGAGACTCAAATAAACATGGTATCAAAATAAAGATAGGTATAAGTATACATTGTCTATCTCATCAATAGACAAGTGCGATTCTTCATCCATATTTTCACAATATGAGCGAAAAAAAGCATGAAAACCATATGTAAATCAAAAGGTGTCATAGACTTCACACATAAGAATTCCTGATATAGAGGAGACCACGTACATGTGACCCCTGACCCAATGACGTCACAGAGCTCCTATCGGTAACTGGAAACTCCCTTATTACTGAGAAATGATTAATGCATTTCACCTCAGTCTCTTAAATCTCAAGCAGTGACTTATTGGAAACATTTGTGTCAACCTCATGCTGCAGCTGTTTGTTATAATAGATAAATCTCTGATTTTCATTAATTCATTGGGAATATTGGTGTCCACTTTATACTTTAATATTGATCACTGTGAAAGGTATACCTGTGGCTGATGTTTAAATATTTGATGAGTCTCTGATTTTCATTCATTTATTAGGTATATTGGTGTCCACTCAATACTTCGATACTGTTCATTGTGAAAGGCATACCTGTTGCTGCTGTTTGTTATCTTTGATAAATCTATGATTTTCGTCTTCTGCCTCCTGCTCCAAGCGGCTGTACTTGTGCTTTGGTCGTCCAGGTCCGTTGGGTAACAGAGACTGGTAAAAAGACATATATCAAACATTCACATCTCATGTTACAAGTGTTTAAAATTTGAAATATTATGTCAGAATAGGGTTAACACTCTTATTTCCTGTAAATAGCACATTTTACCCCAATCTGTATTCCTTCCAACTCGGTCAAAAGGAGAGAAGATATGAGATAAGGTACAAAAAAGCTTAGAAGCCTTTGTTTATTACACAAATATACATGGAGAGATTATTCTTCACAATGCCCAACATCAATGTACATGTATCTATGTTTCATATTTTCCCCCCTCAAAATTTTGTTACTGAAATAAAGAATTTCTGAAATATTGTAAAACCCCCCAAAAAAGTGCTTTTATTTTCATATCAAATATAATAATAATATGGGCCATCTTTACTAAATTGTCTGATAGATGCGACTCTCTTGGTGCCCAATGTTTAGCATATTTAGTGCTTCAGCATTTAAAGAAATCAACTCCTACCAGGCGGGCATTTCATCAAAGGACTTGTCGGACATTTTATCCGACAAATTTGCTCTCAGCCAATCAGATGCAAGCATTTCAGTAGCTTATAACAGTTTGTTAGATAAAATGTCCTAAAAGTCCTTACATGAAACGCCCCCCTGGTACCCACGTACCTCACCTGGGTAGAGTGTGGCAAATAATTTCTTGACCCAAAAAATGAAGTATCCTGTCATTGACAGTCTGTTATTATTCTAATAGACCACAACATAGTGAATGAGTCATGTCTATCTACATGTACATATCAAGTAAGGGATAGTTATGCTTCAATTCGATAACATGGAGTGCCATTTAAGAACAACCAGCAAAATTCTCAAGACATCTGTTTTTTTATGGTGCATGACACTGGAAACACATAAAAGGAATTATTGAAGAGGAAATTATACTTCCAGCTATCAGACCCTATAAAATTAATCGCTGGAAAAAGATTAATTTGTACAAAACCATTAAAAAATATATGTCTACATGTGTCTCTTTTAAAAAAAATAAATACAGTATCATCGAAATCCTGAGAATCATCTACAACCAATCTTCAAAATCAGCATTTGTCTTCGAATTTTAACATTAAACAAGGTGCCGGAAAAAAAGAAGGACTCTTTGATTTTATTCACTCATCAGGGGCTGTGTGTACAGATTAGTTTATTCCTCAGAGCTACATGCAAAATTGATTTTAAATTGTCAAATCAAGATAGACTATTTAGAAGTAGATTTGTATCAGTGCGCTGGAGGACTGGGCTTGTACATGTACATGTAGACAGGGCTGGGGGCAGGAGGGGCAGTATAAGGGTCTATGGCGGGTTAAACCTGGATGACTGGTTTCAAGTAGTTTGAGGAGTACATAAAGCTGAAGGGCGATTATGGGCAGTTTGAAGGCTAGAGGTTTCAGAAAAAAACTCAGGGGTCTCTTGGAGGAATCATGTCTTTGAAACCTACCTGTCTTGCTTTCTTGTCCTCTCTCGTCTTTGTTCCTGGACTACTCATGTGGTCCTTCATCTCTCGGACTCTGTCTTTGGTCCTTGTAACAAAGAGCCTTCTGGAGTCCAAATCACTTGGCTCTATCCGGAATTTCCTTGGATTGGCTTCAACAATGCGTATTGTAATGGTTAAGGAAAAACTGACATGATGCTCATATTATAAAATCAATATGATAATAACTGTTTACTAAATTATTACTCAATCAAAGAAACACAGAAGCTTGGAATTGTCAGTGATTTGCCATTCATCAGTGTCATGTCTGATCCGAGCAATAAGGGTGTAAAGAAAAAATTGTTTTCATTGAAAAAAAAATAAAATAAAATAAAAACAACAGCAACTACAGTGTAGTTTAACTATTGTATTTTCAAATTTGAAAGGGTTTTCTATTCTTTCAGCCAATGTTCTAAATCTCTATAATACATGTATTTTTTTAATGGAAATAAGAAAATATAAGGAATGCAACAAGAAGGAAGTTACCAAGGATATAGGAAATGGGGAATTTGACTTGGCTTTAGTAAAAGTGATTTACAATGTAATCTTGATCGATCAGGACTAAGCAAAACTAAAGATTGATAAAGTTTGCTTTTTCTGAAACCATCTGGCAAATAGAAATTAAAACTTATGAATTTAATTGTCTCTAGTGGTTAACAAGTTGTTTTTAACTGTATCATGTTCGTGCTTTGTCAAAAACTTTGAGTTACTTGACAATTAGTACAGCTGTCTGATAATGAATCACATCAAACAGGATCATTTAGTTGATTTCATTATAATTAATAGGACAGTGATATAGTGTTACTTTTGGGTGCAGAAAAGATGTTAGAGATCAATCTTGTTTAGTGGTCGCGATGAAATAATCAAAACATTATCCTTAATTAATACAAACATAGTGGATAAATACTACACATCAAAGGAATTCACCAGAATTTGTGTAACTGCTGAGAAAAGAGCAAAATAAACATTGAGTTTGATCATTTGTCGGGCTGTCCAACCACATGCGCATGTTGTAAAGCCACATGGTAAGTCTATAGGCCGATGAAGTGCCCATGGTATGCATGGAATCGTGGTGATATCCATGCCTAGACTGCTGGCAAGATAGCGGTCTTCTCCTAGTCTCTATTTGACTGACTGTTCTATATTTTTTCGAAATTTCATACCAAATCGCCAATGGAACAGCAATATATTTGTATCTATGTGTAAATGGAATAATACATGCATGAGGGCATAATCTAACTGATTTATTCCGAATTATTTTGGCCACAACAACTAAAACTGATTTTAAGGTTGATGACCCAACATTCTCCTTTTCATAAACAGTTGAAGCTGATGTTATTTCCCCTTGTTGGAGAAAACTAGATTTCCCCCAAAACAGCTATTGTATTGCTCTGATTTTGTTAATAAACAATTGTTTCTATATGATTGACTGAATCTTAATTGCTATAAACATGTGTACAGGTCAATGTCTGGTGTAACTGTTAAAACCTGCTTAGTATTAAAGAACCACTTGTGCTGCACTGTACCAAATGTACATGACTAACTTTGTACATGTACCAACAAGTGTAACCCAAGGCTTTGTATTCTATTACATTGTACATAACATGCAACAAAATTCCAAAAGATGGATTTGAAAATTTTCTCTTTTTTTTGGTGGTAGTCCTTGGACTTTGTGTTAAACCTTTTTCTATTCTTGTGTACTGTGGAAAATAAGTTCTAGATATATGATACTACATGTGTATATAAATTCCTTTTACGGAAATTATACAATTTCTTCACTCTTAAATTTGAATAACTTTCAAAATTTATCTGAAAAGGATATTGATGGTTTCCTCCAGATCTTCCAAGTCCCATTCGATACTCCGAAGACTGTTCCTGAGTTCATTCATTGTCCAATCATATTCCTCCTTGCTTACACTGTTTGTATCTTCTAAAAGTTGAGTCCATCTTCCATACAGCCCCTCTGATGTGTTCACAGCCTTCTCCACCTCCCTATAGTGAGTGAAAAAAGAAAGATGAATGTTATACAATGTAAATGGCGGCCATGTACACATGTTCTACCAGATCACTATTATCATTGCCCATTTCACAAAAATCTGGGAGTTTTTAATGATACTTATTGAATCATTTTATAGGGAAAATTGCTTTGTAGGATGGGGGTTGGATGTATGAACACTTAAAAATAAAAACCATACCTTTTTCAATTAATTTTTAGAAGTAAAAGCATCAAGCTGCACAGATAATTGTAAAATTTTGTTCTTTGTTTAGTAGGCCTGTTAAATCTTCTTTGGTATTTATAGCCTGCTTCTAGTTCGCAAAACTGAAATTGACATCTTGTCAAAATAGGCACTTAACATGTCTAAACTAAGTGTAACATATATGGAACTATTGCCAATTGGTCAACATGTTCATGCCATATCAGTTTTAAATCACAGATGAGGAAAACAGTCTGTGATTGTTGAAGAGTTCACACCCAGAAACTGTGCCACAGAAACAGTGAAAGGGTTTTAGTGTCAGGTATAATGCCGCAGCTCATACTGGAAGTGTACGAGCTGCGTATTACATGTATGATGGAGGTACCTTAGTCCACGCACTTTGTTTTCAACTGCTAAAAAGTCAAATAAATAAATGTTTTTGTAAAAAATCATTCTCTCTATCAAATATTAAATATTCCAAAGAACATTTATAGAGAAAACTACGACACAAATATTTGGCGAATGCGCAAGCCGAGTCGATTCCGCGACCATGTCAATTTTGCTTTGGCAAAACTGAACGGTACATTAGTCCACGCACATACAGTAAATGAATGTAAATTTTCATTTCCTGTCTCAACAAAGTGTATTTTTGATGATTTCATGAAACCATAAAAATACAAGAAACCAATGATTTTCCCCAAACGTTTTTGTGATATCTCCGATAGGTTTGTTGTTTTCTCGAGTGTCGCGTCGCGCGTACTAGAGGGTGCATGGACTAATGAGTAATGTACTGCGTGGACTAAGGTATCTCTACCATACATGTAGAGTCACATGAAAACAAAAGCCCCTTAGTTTTTCAAGCTGGAATGTCAAAATAATGAATAAACGTTGACAAAACAAAAGCATATTGCTAGATCTTCAATACTTGGTGGATGACTATTTTCTTTTTTTTTACGATGACGATGAATACAATGATGCAAAAAATGGCGTCTGAAAAGTGAATTGCCCTATCCTTGAAGTTAAAACAAATTTCAATGCAATACGAATGCACACAGCAGCAACTACAGACTAGAGAGAGTGTTAATTTTTTTTTGTCAAGGCGTATCAACGCAAGAGAATATCCATTGGCATTGGACTAGAAAATATTTCTTCAAATGCAGACATTTTTTATTGGAAAGAGCTGATTTGCAGAAGACAAGTGACATCTCATATAAATTATTTTTGCTTTCTTTTACTTATTTAGTTTTCCATTGTCATTTTAACCATTGGAAATTGTGAGCTTCTCGAAATATGCAACTCAACTTGTCAAGATGATGCCATTTCTGTGAGCATGGATCTAGAATCTAACGTTAGTCAATACTCACTCTTTCACTACGAAAAATGGATCCTCGAGTGACATGATTCGTTCCCTTCTAAATATCTGCTGATTTGAAAACACAGTCAGTGATCAACGGAGCCCCAGTGCAGCTTCATCCGTTTTGTACAACACAATCCGCTTGATCTTGTTGACAACGTGTTACCGCAGTGGTAGATCACGACCACGTCAAGCGATGAAAAGACCGCCTACGCTCTCCCGTTGGCGTGCAGTGCGAGAACCGTAGTTAATAAGAAAATTGGGTGCTAATGCAGTTTTGTATCAGTATCGTCGACATCAGACATTTGCGTGTGGACTTTTAACAATAAGGCTAACAATTTACCATTCCCGATGTCACAGAATAAGAGTAGGAGTGTTGAAAACTTGTACAATTGTAGAATTCCACTAATTATCACGAAGAATGCCTAAATTTCAATGAAGAAAGCGCTGATGACAGGATCCCGGCTCTATTGTTTTGACCTTAGCGTGTCCTTTCCGGATATGCGTAATCCTTCTGACGTCACAACTATTAGAGCGGGTGCCCAGGGGGGTCACCCTAGCAGGAAAGGAAACCAATTTTCTTGTATAAATATGTAAAGATTGCATCGTCTCATATGAGGAGTCGGTCGTCTGGCAAGTTCTATGTGGTGGGTATGGCCAGGGGGAGGCCCCAAAGTGGTCAAAAAAATGAGCTAGATCAGCAGAAAAGGAAACCCTAAGAATATATGAGATTGCATCAGTCTCATGAGGAAAGGGTCATCTGGCAGTCACGATTTAAGTGGTGGAGGGAAGTGCCCCGCAAAATCAATCAGCCCAGAAGGAGCCCTGCACCCCGTCGTCTCCTCGCCAAGTCCCGACGCCGAAGGTACCCCCATGCCAGACCCTCTAAGGGACCCATCCCCAACCGCCAGACGTCCGCCAGGCCCCACCCAAAAATGAGCTAGATCAGCAGAAAAGAAACCCTAAGAAACCTACCAAAAGATTCGCCATAGTCCAAAGATAAAGGAATAAACAATGCCAGACGATCTAAGTGGTGGAAAGTGCCCGCCAGACGCCCCCAAAGTGCCAAAATTCAGAATAATGAGCTAGATCAGCAAAAAAGGAAACCCTAAGAACCTATATGAACAGATTGGCCATAGTCCAGAGATAAAGGAATGAACAATGCCAGACGATTTAAGTGGTGGAAAGTGCCCGCAGACGCCACTAATAGTGCCAACATTCAGAATACTGAGCTACATTAGTTGGAAAGGAAGCCCTCCAGACGCCCCAAAGGACCCCAAAATAATGAGCTAGATCAGCACAAAATGAAACTAAGAAACGTATATGAAAAGATTCGCCAAAGGGGCAAAAAATTGAGCCAGATCAGCCAGAAAGGATCGAAGCCCCGTTAAACCCATGGAAATCGCTTGGAAGAATCCACTGATACACAAATGACCGATGCCAGACGATTTAAGTGGCGGCAAGTGCCCGCCAGACGCCACTAAAGTGCCAAAATTCAGAGTACTGAGCTACATTAGTTGGAAAAGACCCCTACGAAACATACTTATACATAATTCCCCATAGTTCAGAGATACAAATGAATAATGCCAGACGATTTATGGTGTAAGTGCCTGCCTGACGCCCCCGAAGAGGGTCTAGAAATTGAACTAGATCAGCTGGAAAGGAAACCCCGTGAAAGTCAGGCCCGTAACCAGGGGGGGGGGGTCGGGGGTTCGAATGAACCCCCCCCCCCCGCTGGAGACCAGAGGTCCGCTTTACAAAAAAAAAAAAAAAAAAAAAAAAAATGGATAAAAAGTTTATTGTTTTGCCTATCAATTTCTTGGGGCCGATCTTAGCCTAGCCTACCCTATAGCTAATATAGGTACTCTTCTTGAGGGCAGAAGCAGAAAAATTTGAACACCATCCCCCCCCCCAGAAAGTGCCCGCCAGACGCCACTAAAGTGCCAAAATTCAGAGTACTGAGCTACATTAGTTGGAAAGGAACCCCTACGAAATACTTATACATAATTCCCCATAGTTCAGAGATACAAATGAATAATGCCAGACGATTTAAATGGTGGTAAGTGCCTGCTGACGCCCCCGAAGAGGGTCTAGAATTGAACTAGATCAGCTGGAAGGGAAACCTCGTGAAAGTCAGGCCGTAACCAGGGGGGGGGGGGGTTCGGGGGTTCGAACGAACCCCCCCCCCCCGCTGGCGACCAGAGGTCCGCTTTACAAAAAAAAAAAACAACAACAAAAACAATGGATAAAAAGTTTACTGTTTGCCTATCAATTTCTTTGGGCCGATCTTAGCCTAGCCTACCCCTATAGCTAATATATGGTACTCTTCTTGAGGGCAGAGGGCAGAAAATTTTGAACACTACCCCCCCCCGGAAAGTGCCCGCCAGACGCCACTAAAGTGCCAAAATTCAGAGTACTGAGCTATTAGTTGAAAGGACCCCTACGAAACATACTTATACATAATTCCCATAGTTCGGGATACAAATGAATAATGCCAGACGATTTAAATGGTGGTAAGTGCCTGCCTGACGCCCGAAGAGGGTCTAGAAATTGAACTAGATCAGCTGGAAAGAAACCCCGTGAAAGTCAGGCCCGTAACCAGGGGGGGGGGTTCGGGGGTTCGAACGAACCCCCCCCGCTGGCGACCAGAGGTCCGCTTTACAAAAAAAAAAAAAAAATAAAAAAAAATAAAAAATGGATAAAAAGTTTATTGTTTGCCTATCAATTTCTTTGGGCCGATCTTAGCCTAGCCTACCCTATAGCTAATATATGGTACTCTTCTTGAGGGCAAAAGGCAGAAATTTTTGAACACCTACCCCCCCCCCCCGCGCTTATCGCGCGGCCAGCGTGACATGAAAAAAATGATGTACTTTTGGTCCACTTTTGCAGATTTCGAACCCTCCGTAAAATCTAGTTACGTGCCTGAAAGTCACATAATTGTAAATGATCAAGGCCAGTTTAAAGTGTAAATGGACGAGAGTGCCATCCAGACGCCCAAAAGTGGGATCCCAAAATATTAGCCGTTTATTGTGAAATTCGAAGAGGAAAAAGGAGTAAAAGCCCCATTTATAATAATAATGATACAAAATACGATATTTTATGATCTAGCCTCCATTATAATGCAAAATAATCTGTCCATATATTGTAGTACTGCCAAAACCCCAAAATAATTTGCGAAAGCGACACTTTCCTATATTACAGATCAAATATTTACAATGACTTACCACTTAAAGACCCTGAACGGAGTAAGTAAACACTTACATCGATTGAAAGCTAATTAGGCGTATAACATGAATACACACAAACAATATTCAATTTCCATTACAGTATTCATAAAAAGATAGTCGAACCTCAACCAGGCTCCCTCCCAAATACTCAAAAGTTACCCTATTTTGAAGTCGCTGGTGATGACGTCAAAAAATGTTAAGGGAATGCTACGGCCTGGCATGATTGGGTTTCGCCTTTAAAAAAACGTTCGTATTGCTATGTCAGAACAATAGAACCCATGTGTGCTAGATATCTATTGTTATGAAATGAAAGGGCAAATTCATTCAGCATTAGCAGGTAGCATTCCGTTAACATTTTTTTGACTCATCATCAGCGACTTCAAAATAGGGGTAACTTTTAGAGTATTCGGGAGGGATGGCCTGGTTGAGGTTCGATCATCTTTTTAATGACAAACTTTCTAGATGGACAATAATAACGTTTAAATTGTGTGTTGTTATATTATGTAAAATTATAGCTTACGTTTTATATGTAATTTGGGTTTTCATTTCTCGGTCCGGTCGGGGGCTTTAACTTAAATGGACTTTCATTCATTTCATGTATAATGACTTTTTAATGCTGGTAGTACTAATAGTATACAATATGACATTGTATTTACCCTGGATATCAACGTCATTTCTGATATTATTAATTTCTTAAAACAACATGACAATGTCATCTAAAATGTGTAACTTATTTTTAGATAGGGGGCCATGTTCTGAGCTCTTTTATTTTTGGCTGATCATTTATTCATTTATTTATTTCCACAAACAGCAAAAATAATTACAGAACAAAATCAATCAGTGAATAAGAATAATTAAGCTTACATAGATATAGTCAAAATACAAAATAACATTATTTTGTATAATATCCAATATGTAACTTATCAAATGAATTATTAGTAGAGGCTGTATTGAGGTGGAACCAAAGAAGCAAAGCTTGTTGTTAAGGTCCAGAATATCAAATTTGTTGAAAAGAACAAAAAATAAAGGAGACAAAAAGAACAACACACAACAGAAAAACAGAAAGAACGGACAAAGACAAAAACTTGGTCTGCTAGAAACAACAGTCCTTTGCTTATAATAGTTCGTACCATAGGAGATTAAAGGAGGATGACATGTTGGGGTAAGAATGAAAATGTTGTTTTTAGAAAACAATGCGCTAGCGATGCTGGAAGCTCATCTTTGTTCAATTGAATCATGATACTGCCAAACGTAAATTTTTTAAAATGTTTTTTTAGAAAACAATGCGCTAAGCGATGCTGGAAGCTCACCTTAAATTTGTTCAAACATGAAATGCCAAAACGTATTTTTTTAAATCTTCTATTTTTAAAACTTTATTAGAAAAGACAAATGGTTTGAGTGAGCTAGTCTGTTTTCGTGACATAATTCTCATTGCTCTTTTTTTATTATTAATAACCCTCCAAAATTACGTTCAGACGAGTTTCCCCAAGCTAAAATGCCATAATTTAAGTATGAAGAAAGGTGTGTTGTATATTTTATATAAAACATTGGAGGGAGGAAGGGATTCAATTTATTCATGACGCCTACATTTCTGGCTAAGATTTTACATATATGTGAAATATGCTGCTTCCAAGAAAGCTTGGTATCAATTTCAAGACCCAGGAATTTCGTTGAGTCAACAGCTCTATTACATTTTCATTAGAATCACGTTATTAGGTAACATTTCTATAGAATTGCTGAAAAGCATGCATTGAGTCTTAACAACATTTAAAAATAATTTATTGCAATTAACAAATCCATTCGTAAAAAATATTTAAACTCAATTAACGGTGTTAACAAGCGTTTTAGGATCTTTATGGAGAAGAAGACACGGTATCGTCACATAATATGAATAACTCGCTAGAGGATTTCTGAAAATTATTGATATATATATATATATAATAAATAAGAGCGGTCCTAAAAGAGAACCCTGTGATACACCGCAAGTTATGGCATTAAAATTAGAGTTCGAGTCATTTATAGACACGATTTGTTTTCTTCCCGTGAGATAACTTCTGTACCAATCCAAGGCCTTTCCCCGAATTCCGTAATGTGATAATTTTTAAAGTAATATTTTGTGATTGATGGTATCAAAAGCCTTGGATAGGTCTATATATCAGAGGGGTTAGCGTAGTTTGGAGGTAAAATGAATTTCGAATTTTGGTAACGACAGCCCTTGCATTTCAATAGACCAGGTAATATTTTGTTCCAAAAGGTGGTGTCACACTGTCCCGAAGTTGAGTAAAGATCAACACACAATATGTGAAATGTTAGGGTTTGCGTAGAATTAGCCCCGGACTTGGTCAACAGCCAAGCCAGAGCCAATAACGAGATCGATGTCTACAGAAGTTTACACAATGGCGCTCGAATAACACATAGCAGTACACGAATGGCCCGATGCTTTTGTAATCAGTGCAACATTTGAAATTGTCCTTGATCGTGCACCATCCTTGCCCAACTTTGGAAGTGTGACGCGGGCTTTAGCCTGACGTATTATAAGCAGAAATGAGAAAGTTTTTGATAAGATTGGTCCATAAAAAGAAGCTCCTGTGTGTCCTGTGTTAAAATCTATGTTTCAACAGTTAAACATTGGAGAACTGCCACACAACTGGTTATGTGCAAACTTATGACCAATCCCGTATCAGGACAACTATGCCCCTCGACAATTACCCCATGAAAATACCCCCAAGATATAGGGTTAGGGTTAGATGTAGAGATGTAGAGTGGATATATTTTTGGCGAGGATAGTCGTCCTGGGGGTAATTGTCTAAGGGGTATTTCTGTCCGTCAGGGCGCTACAAACCCACTTGCCCGCTTGCCCGGGGCAAGTGAAAACCACTGGCGGGCAAGTAAAATCAAATTCACTTGCCCGATCGGGCAAGCCATGATTTGAGCGCAAGATATGATGTACATGTATGTGTGACATTTCACTTCAAAAACACAATAAAATATGTGTTTATGAATACAAATCAGACAAAATATCACTAAAAAATGCTTAAATATTCTTGTATGCAATCTCCCTATACGCTCGTCGTTTATGGACTCTTAATTAGGTCTCAGATGGTAGTTGCTATTAAGAATCAAATCATGATTAGGGTCTAAACAAAGAAAATGAAAAGAAAATCTGGGCAAGTGCCTTTTTCTTGTGGGCAAGCAAAACAAAATTTTACTTGCCCAACTGGGCAAGTGAAAAATATAATTTTATAGAGGCCTGTCCGTCTGTTGATGGTTACGAGTTACGACCTACGGTATTCTCAGTAAAATAGACAATCGGAGATAGTTGACATAGACATGGCCATTCTATAGACCTGTCGGAAACATTGACCGTGTCTAGCTTCATCGGATCCCCCCTCCCCAACATGCCTAAAAAGCAATATTTGGCATAATAGAGATACCCCCCCCCCCCACTTGAACCTTACATGTGTTCGTTACTTCCGAATGGCTCTGTATAACTTGGTGCTTCCCGAGAGCGAGTGTTGTGCAGAGTTTTGAATTAAGTGGGATAAACATTGGTAGACCAATCTACGGTTTTAGAGATTCTGGGAAGAAGGACTCGGTGCATGGCTTTTTCCTTTTATGTAGCCCCTATATCAACATGTGTAAAAAAAAAAATAAAAAAAATCACCCATTAGGTTCATAGACTCTCATTTCCAATATCAGTTGGAGACATTATTCTGGAGAGCACTTTTCGCCTCTTTAAACGTCTACCATTGCTTTGAACTAAGGTTAATCTTATCACATAAGATGTCTGGCATTGTTCATTCCTTTACTTCTGGCCGGACTATGGCGAATCTTTTCATATAGGCTTCTTACGGTTTTCTTTCCAGCTGATCTAGCTCAATATTCTGAATTTTGAACTGTATGCTGCAGTCACACAGACACTTTTATATATATAGTCACGTTTTCGTTGTTTAAATCTGATTTCATCTCCCATTTTGTAATTTTTTATGTATTTCTTTGTTTAACTGGATGAACGAAATTATCACTATTACCACTGCTGACTATAACGAGAAGGCATCTGTGGGGATCCGCAGACAAGAAAACAATTTTTGGACGCAACCGGACGTAACTCAACGTAAGCGTCACAGACGCGTCTGTGTGACTGCATCACCAGGGGCTTCTGGCGGGCACTTTCCACCCCTTAAATTGTCTGGTAGCGATTATTTATGTATCTGTGGACTCTATCGAACAATTTCCCATTGGTTTCATGGGATAACCTTTCCACCTGATTAAGCTCAATTTTGGGGACCCTTTGGGGGCGTCTGGTAGGCACTTTCCAACATTTAAATCGTCTGGCATTATTCATTCCTATACTTCTGGACTATTGCAATTTTTTTTTCACAAAGGTTTCCCTGGGTTTCCTTTCATACATGCTGATCTAACTAATTACTTTGAATTTTGGCACTTTGGGGGCGTCTGAAGGGCACTTTCCACCACTTAATTCGTCTGGCATTGTTCATTCCTTTACCTGTGGACTATGGCGAATCTTTTGATATACGTTTTTTAGGGTCTCCTTTTTTGCCGATCTAGCTCATTTTTTTTTTTTTTTTTTATTTTTTTTTAGTGGGTGGGGGGCTTTTGGTGCGTCTGGCGGGCATTTTCCACCACTTAAATCGTCTGGCATATTTATTCCTTCACCTCTGGACTATGGCGAATCTGTTCATATAGGTTCTAAGGGTTCATTTTGTCTGATCTAGCTCATTATTCTGAATTTTGGCACTTTGGGGGCGTCTGGCGGCACTTTCCACCACTTAGATCGTCTGGCATTGTTCATTCTTTATCTCTGGACTATGGCGAATCTTTTGATTAGGTTTTCTTAGGGTTTCTTTTTTGCTGATCTAGCTCATTTTTGGGTGTCCTTTGGGGGCGTCTGGCGGGAACTTTCCACCACTTAGATGTATGGCATTATTCATTCCTTTATCTCTGGACTATGGCGAATCGTTTGATGTAGGTTTCTTAGGGTTTCCTTTCTGCTGATCTAGCTCATTATTCTGAATTTTGGCACTTTGGGGGCGTCTGGCGGGCACTTTCCACCACTTAGATCGTCTGGCATTGTTATTCCTTTATCTCCTGGACTATGGCGAATCTTTTTGATGTAGGTTTCTTAGGGTTTCTTTTTCTGCTGATCTAGCTCATTTTGGGGTGCCCTTTGGGGGCGTCTGGCGGGCACTTTCCACCATTATTCGTCTGGCATTGTTTATTCCTTTACCTCTGGACTTGGCGAATCTTTCATATAGGTTTCTTAGGGTTTCCTTTTCTGCTGATCTAGTCATTTTTTTGCCACTTTGGGGCCTCCCCCTGGCCATACCCAACTAAACTGCCAGACGACCGATTCCTCATATGAGACGATGCAATCTTTACATCTATAAACAAGAAAATTGGTTTCCTTTCCTGCTAGGGTGACCCCCCTGGGCACCCGGTCTATATGGGGATTTTCCCACGAATTTCAAAACATTCCCTTGTCACTACACAATTGGTTCTCTGACGATGGTTTCATTTCTGAAACATTTATTTGTTTAGTTATTGTAATGTAATGGTATAAAAAAAAGTATTCCGTGCTTGTGACTGAAGGGTATTCCCCTGTTTCAATTTAGTTTTACTGTTCAACATTAGAGGTGATACTGTTGCCCTATATATGAGCCCAATTATAGTTGTAGAATAATTAAAACAATGATTTTTTTTAAAAACTTGCTCAACTTGTCCTCATAGTGTTCTAATGACATAAAAATATATGGGCAAAGGATATAATCATGTTCCATACCATGATATGTAATAGTTTGCATAAGCACAGGGAGATGTTCATCAAAATAATTAAGGCCATACTTCTTTCATTCTCACCCCAGAACTCTGGGCGTGAGTGAATTCTGTGTGTACAGTCTGTGTATGGAATAGCATATGCTTTACACACAAGCCGCTGTATGCTGGCATTGTGCCTGTGAGATCCTATCGATTGTGGCACTGTCAATAGATATATTTACAGTTTTGTTGCTAAATTCAGGTGTTAGAGTGGATTTTATAACAAATCCTTTTGTACACAGAGGTTAATTGAGGTATTCA